>CM019826.1:141464057-141833544 GCA_009763385.1 Coix lacryma-jobi var. lacryma-jobi
ACTGTTTCTCATTGCACTTTTGAGTTAAACTTGAGCCGTGTAGTGTAAGACCGAAACCGGTGCTTTAAGCTTCTGATTGCTTTTCTTGCATAGGCTTAGCCCGGTTGAAAAGTTAGGCAATGACCATGCTTTCAACCTCTCGCAATCACATGCTTTTAATTTGAACTTGTGTTAATACCGCTGCAAAATCCGATAAAATTTGATAATGACACAAGTCTATGCTTCATTCTATGGCATGATGATTGAACTTTGCTAGGGGTAGTTCACCTTGTATACTTGAGTTAGCACTTGGTTGATTTCCTGTCTATTCATGCTAAGTGCTATTTTAGTGGTGAACTATTTTTGAATGGCTTAAAACTACTCATATGCTCTATTGTTCATATTTCGTATTCATTTGATCAGTTTGAGCCTTTGCTAGGATTTGTTTTGGTTGCTACACTTTCAGGGCAGCATCATTTTGAGCATTTTTTCATTCTGATTGCTATACACTTGAAGCTGTTGCATTGTGCATATCATGCATTTTTAGCTTAGTGTACATATCCCCCAGCTCCGACACTCTTTGTGGTCTTTTTCAATGCGTTTCACTGCCCCCATATGCTTTTGGTTGATGACTTGTCTTGTGTTTGTGTCAACTTTGTGAAAAATGTCAAAACCCCTCAGCATGTTCCCTTTTGTCAAGGGGGAGAAGTTGTTTGAAGGGGGAGCTTGAGTGTTGGCACAAAGGGGAGAGTCATGCATTTTGGGGAGAGCTTTGAGCAAGGGGGAGTTTAGCTCTTTTATGTTCTTCTTCAATTGGTATAGCTCTTTTATGTGTTTCAATTGGTATCCTTCATAGTGAGCTTTGGTGCATAGCCTTTGTGTGTAGGCTTGCCTTCAGGAGGAGTCGCTTTTGTCTTGCTGCTTCTCCGTGTGCTCCAAGTGTTTGTGCTCCATTTAGTGTTGAGATTCTCTTTGTGTTTTTCTCAATCGGTATCGAGCCTGCTAGTCGTGTTGGGCCATTGTTGCCTCTCTCTTGAGAGACTAGCAGTTTTTGCTTGGTATTTTCGATTGGTATGGAGCCTTCGGCTAGTTGCGTTGAGCCTATGTGCCTCTGTCTTGAGGAACTAGCTGTTTTTCACCAATTTTTGGCTATTTGTGATTGGTATCGAGTCTGCTAGTTGTGTTGAGCCTCTGTGCCTCTATCTTGAGGGACTAGCAATTTTGCATTCTAATGCGTTGTTTTAGCCTCAATTGGTATCGAGCCTTGAGCTAGTGGTGTTGAGCCATTTTTCTGCCTTTTCTTGAGGGCTAGCTCATTTTTGACTTGGTTGCGTCGAGCCGTTGCCCATGTCTTTGGGAACCAAGTCTTTCGCTCTGTGTGATCGAGTTTTGCTCTTTGATGAGTTGTTGACCGATCCTTTGCTTGGTTGCGTTGAGCCGTTGCCCATGTCTTTGGGGACCAAGTTTTCGGTTTTGGTATCTCAAACCATCTCTTGTGCCTAGTTTTTGTCAATTCAATCATCAAGGGGGAGAAATTTCGACCCAAGTGAACCCAAGTGGATAAGTACCTTGGTTTTGTTTGTGATGATTGTTTGACAATTTATTTGAGATTGGTTTTCGAGTACCTTTTGGGATTTCATGAAACTCTTGTTTCTCTTGACTCTTCGGTTGTGTGGAGGCTTTGCCCGCTTTTCCCGTTTCTTTCGGGACCGAGAGCTTTTATTTGGAGTTTTCATGATCCTTCCTCATCTCAAGTAGCCTTGTGTTTGCTTTTGCTTGGCTTTTGGGCACTTGAATGAGGCTTGCCTTCAAACCCTTCCTTTGTGGTTTATTTTTAGTCAATGCATTCATCAAGGGAGAGATTGAGAACATATATGATGAATGATTGACTTTGATAAGGAAGGTTTGAGGCTTTTCCCGGTTGAGTCATTATCTCGCTATGTGCTTAATGCTTATGACTAACCGGTGGCGTTGAGTTGTGGTGTGTTTCTGTGTTGGTGTGCGTGTGCAACATGTGTCTCTTGGCTGTGTTGATGTGCAGGTGTTGAGCTCCGATACAGTGGTCGATGGCGAGGTGAAGGTCAAGTAGAGACGTGTTGTGCCGACGGACCGGGATCGGTGAAGGACGGGCGTGCCGTGCGGCGGACGTGCCATGCCGATGTACCTAGAGCGGTGAAGGGCGGACGTGAGGCTTGGATCGACGGACCAGAGGACCAGCTGTGGTAGCTGGCATGTGGCATCGGCGAGCAGGAGCACATGGGGATGTGCGATGCATCGGCCGAGTCGGGAGGAAGACGGTGGCGTCGTGGCACTTGGCGGGAGGTCAAACACGGGCTTGCGTGCGGCGCAAGTGCCATCGGCCAAGTCAAGAAGGAAGGCGAAGGCGTTGTGCCCGGCGTGGAGGCTGGACATGCATCGACATCGGTGTCGGTGGTCGGGGTGTGCGAACCACATCCCGTCTACGACGCGGGTTCGGTAGCTGAGCCTCAAAAAGCTACCCTCGATGGTTTCCGAGTTTGGGCCTCAAAACTCGGGTGGTCGGTTTCCGAGTTTATGCCTCAAAACTCGGGATGGACGGTTTCCAGGTTTGGGCCTCAAAACCTGGGCTCGCGGGTTTCCGAGTTTGGGCCTCAAAACTCGGGGTGGACGGTTTCCAGGTTTGGGCCTCAAAACCTGGGCTGGCAGGTTTCCCGGTTTGGGCCTCAAAACCGGGGGAAGGTCCAAAAGGACGGTCGACGCGTGGCGGCACCGAGAGGCTTGCGTTGCGGCGAAGCTATCGGTGAGAAGGCGCGGCGGTCGACGGTGACGGCACGTGGCGGCATCCTGGAGCTTGCGTCGAGGCGAAGCGAAGGATGAGAAGGCGCGTGGCCGTCAGATAAAAACTGCTTGGGTTGGACAGTTTTACCCCTGGGGGTATTTGGGTTGAGTGCTTCATGTGAGGGCGTTTTGGTCTTCGGACGTGCGCCTATATATATGAAGGGGGCTGGTTAGGGCAGCCCATCCTTGGAGGTGTCACTCTCTTTTTGTTTTGGTGAGAGGAGACTAGGGTTAGAGGAGAGACCGGCTCTTGTTCTTGAGCTTTTTGCCATCCAAGCTTTGAGTTGCTAGGAGTGGCTTGTAGCCCGACACCGATTGATAATACAAATCATCATCTTCCCAAATCCAAGGATCAAATTCATCCTCCTTTTGTTGGCTGCGATTTTGGATCGAATTCGTGTTTTTGTTCTTCGCATTTCGGTTTTTTCCCTCCCTGAGATTTGCCTCGTTCTCCCTCTCCGAGCGACGATTTGCGATTCCGTTTGAATCAGATTGTTCTATGTTGTGAGCTCCTTCTTTCCACCGAAGGATTTCCTCTCTAACCTCACGAGCACATAGATCGGGTTGAAATCGCGTTCGTTCTTCGTTCTTTCCCCTTTTCTAGTGTTCTTCTGATTTCTCATGGATTAGTTGGTTTGGAGCGATGATATCCTAGGATTAGCTTCCCAACACGTAGAAGAACACTTGGGAGAAGTTTGGTTGCATCCCCGTTCGATTTGGTGAAGATCCAATCGATTTTGGTTTTGTCCCGAGCTGTATTTGGGTTTTCTGGACAGTGGCGGACTGTCCGGTACTCATCCCCGGACTGTCCGGGGGTCGGGGTTGTTCACGGGCAGCGAGGTCGCTGTTTTCATTTTTAAACGGCGGACTGTCTGGGACTCATTCCCGGACTGTCCGGGGTTCAATAGCGGACAGTCCGCGGTTCACTAGCGAACAGTCCGCGACTGCACAGTTTTGCTGATTTCGTACGTATCTTTTGCATACGAGCTCCGATTTGTGATCCGTTTGTTGTGTTGGTTTCCTAACTTCTTAAGGATCATTCCAAAGTACTTTTGCCACCATTGGTCAAAGTATTTTTGGTCGGACACTTCCTTCTTCTCCATAGAAGTTAAGTGTTCCGCTTTTGGAGTTTCGTTTGTTCTAGCGGCCGTATCTTTTGCGTTCGAGCTCCGATTTGAGATTCGTCTGTTGCGTTAGTTTCCTAACTTCATAAGGATCTTTCCAAGGTGCTTTTGCCACTAGTAGTCCTAAGTAGTTTTAGTCGAACACTTTCCTCTTCTCCATAGGAGTGGGGTGTTCCGTTATCGGAAGTTCGATTGTTCTAGGAGCTTGCTTGTGCAGTTTTGCCCCGTTGCTTTGGTGCTTCATTTTGGGGGTTTTTCAGTAGTTCCGCTATACCTCTAGGACATCTCCTAGGGTATCCACCTATTCGTAGGTCGTGAACTCACCGGTTGTTTGAGTCTTCGCTATTGGGGTGATTTTCTGGGACAAGGGCCATCATTTCTCGAGAAGAAATTTGAGGCTCCCATTCACCCCCCCTCTGGTCACCAATTCGGTCCTTCACCGAGTTACATGAAGATTTGAACTTCATCAACAACAACAACAGCAACAACAACAACGGTTTCCGTCAACAAGATCAAGGATGGAATCAGCCTGCAAATTCTCAAGGTAACAATTCATTCCCCCGCTCTAACTTTCAGAATTCTGATAATTTCTCATTCTTGAAAAATTTAGTTTACTCACAAGGTAGAACTACTGATTTCTTGAATAAGAGATTAATGTCAAATGATAAAACCCTTGAGAACATAAATGCTAAATTTGAAGATTTCTCATCTGCTCTGAAAAATCAACTTAGTTTTAATAAGATGCTAGAAACCCAATTAGCTCAACTTGCTGCTATCATACCATCTTTTGAAACTGGCAAAATTCCTGCTAAACCTGACATGGAAACTGCAAATATGGTTGAAATAAAATATTTTAACTATTATGAAGATCAAACCATGACTGTTAAAAAGGGTGATCCTGGTAGTCCCATAATTAGATGCTCAATCTTTGGTGAAGTCTTTAAAAATGTCATGTGTGATTTAGGATCGAGTGTGAACATTCTATCTAAAGATTTTTATGAAAACTCGTTCTTTCCACCCATGTCATCCACATCTGCCTATGTTGTGCTAGCTGATCAATCCACTTGCTATATAGAAGGGATAGTAACTGATTTACCTGTTCAAATTAGAGGCTCCTATGTCCCTGCTGATTTCATGATTTTAGATATGGGAAATAGAAAAGATGTGCCTCTAATCTTAGGTAGACCTTTCTTGAACACTATTGATGCTTGCATATATGTGGGGAATGGTAAAATGCAAATGACATTAGGAGGGAGGAAGGAAATATTCTCTTTTTCCCGTGGTCCCGCATATGCCGCTAACATGCAGGAAGCAAAACCCGTTCGAACCAAGAAGATGCGCCCAAGAACAAGGTGGAACAGAAAGAAAGAACCACCTCCTCCTGAATTGTGTAATTCACATGACAAAGGAGAGGTGCCAAAAGAAGAAGAATCTGATGAAGTACTTGAAGAAGAAGCACCCAAGGAAGAAGATCCACCCGACAAAGGATGAAATTCCATGGATCTAAGGTATGGATTTACTTTTTAAATTTCCCTTTTTCAAATAAATAACATATGTCATGCATGTAACTAAAAAAATCAGTTATCATTAGTTATATGCATAAGTATATGTTAACTCAGCTAGAACAATAAAATATCATAGGATAGTTTCCCTTTTTCACAACATTAGATAGTTTCCCTTTTAATAAAATGAGAACAAGAGCTCCGACCGAGAAAGATGAAGACCCTTCACCAAGCAAGAAGCCAGCTTGGGGGAGATCCTTGTGCCAATAAGGTATGTTTCAACCTACTCTTTACGTTCGGTTCTTAAATTCTATATCTTTTGAATGTTATATGCTTGCCTAAGTAACCATTCCATGAATAAAATTGATGAAATCTGCTTAAACAAGTTGAAACCTGAATAAGATTTGAAATATGTCTTGCAAATGCTATTGTTATGGTTTGAATGATTGGTCTTATCTAAGTTAGTGTTTGATCTTTGCCAATAGGTTGCTTAGTTAGTTTAGTGTTTATCTTATTAAGTCAAGTATTAGCTCTGACGTCCGCAAGGGTGTCTCTATTCAAAGCTAGGGTAGAGATAGTTAGAATATAATTAAGCGTGGTGCTTAGTTATAGACTTACCTTCAGATACGGCTGGACCCCCGAATAGCTGTGGTAGCAAGCAGGTGGTGACAGCCCTGTGCGCCTTGAATTCCACCACGTAGTTGCCCCAGTTTAACAGTAAGGCTCGTTGTGCTAGCGTTCAACCTAAGTCAGTGGTAAAGGCTAGTACGCCTCGATACTTGATAAGATAGGAATAAAACTATACTTAACTTGGTTGCTTAATTGACATTTGCCTATCTTGCTTCGTAGTTATCTTACCTCGTAGTTATCTTGCTTCGTAGTTATCTAGAAGTAGTTAGTAGTTATTAGTTAGTTATCCTTAGTTATCCCTTTCTAGCTATCCATCCACCTTACCTTAGCCATCCATTTCATCCTTACCTATCCACCCATGTATTCTTTCTAGCCTTTCATCTTCTCTCTTCTCCTCTCCTCTTTCCCTTTTCTTATCCTTCGACTCTCATCCCCTCCTTGACTCGACTCATACACCACCCTAGCCTTCCCTTGGGATCAAATAAATCGACACCTGGTACTCCCAGGCGAAGTGCTACTATGATAGTTCTGTGCGCTTGCAGAATCTCCTCCTGGTAGATTGCAAAGTCTCTAGCTAGCTCCTACTAGTGTCGGGATTGACAACCCCATTTGACATTAGTAGATAGCTGCTTTAGCTTCACTCCTTTAGGTATAGTGACTGGACTTGCTACAAGCATTTCTGGCGCCGTTGCCAGGGGTAGATTCCATAGTCTACTCCTAGTCACGACGTTGGCAAGTGTCAGCAAGCATTTTTGGGCCGTTACCGGGGACAGTTGCCTAGCTCTATCTTTAGTGAAGTTAAGAACTACCAACAAGCATTTCTGGCGCCGTTGCCGGGGACAGATTCCATAGTCTACTCCTAGTCACGACGTTGGCAAGTGTCAACAAGCATTTCTGGGCCGTTACCGGGGATAGTTGCCTAGCTCTATCTTTAGTGAAGTTAAGAACTACCAACAGCAGGCAGCTCAGGCAGATGTTGAAGCCAATGATGAGTGAAGAGCAAGACAATGGGAACAGCAGGAAGCTTTGTAGCCTGCTGGCTTTTGTTTATTTTTCTTGCAATGGCAGTTTTCTAGTTTTAGGGAATGTCTTGAACCTTGCTTTTGTTTCATGGGGTTATGTTACGATGAAGTTTAAGTTTCCGTCTATGCTGTTATGGCTGCAAATTATGGGAACAATGTTGTTTAATGAATGTAAGAACATTATGCCTGAAGTCCGGGCAATGGCTTCTTGGATGCACACTCTGTATGTGTCCCTTCATAATTTTTTCTATCTTTTCTGATGAGTCGATCACAAATGAGAAATTGGAACATCCTCACTTGGAATGTGAGGGGGGTTAACTCTAGTTGGAAATGGAATCCGGTTAAAAATGAGATCTTCGATTCCAAATGTGATATTGTTTGTCTTCAAGAGACTAAGAAGGAGGAAATCAATCAGTCTTTCCTGAGAAATATTTGGCCCATTGGGTTTGATTGTTTTGAAATAGTCTCTTCTGTTGGGGCCTCTGGTGGGATTCTAATTTCTTGGAAGGGCAGAATATTTGAGGGACACAGATTGGAAGTGAATGAATTTGCTATAACCTTACGATTCAAATCCAGGCATGACAATTCGAGTTGGGTTCTCACCTGTGTATATGGACCTTGCACTGAAGAAGGAAAGGCATTCTTCTTAAACTAGTTGGGTCATCTACAATGGGGACTTCAATCTAATTAGAAAACCTGAGGACAGAAATAGACCTGGAGGGGATATTTATGACATGTTTAGGTTCAATGCAGCAATTAGTAGTTTAGGGTTAAATGAAGTAAAGCTCCTGGGGAGAAAATTCACATGGTCAAATATGCAGTTCCCTCCTCTCCTTGAAAAATTGTACTGGGTGTTCACTTCAGACAATTGGGTCTCTTGCTTCCCTGCGACAACAGTCAAGGCTCTTGATATGGCCCCATTAGACCACTGTCCTTGTTTGGTCTTGGTGTCATCCTTCATTCCCAAAATCTTAGTTTTCAGGTTTGAGAATTACTGGCTACAATATGCTGAATTTCAAAATATCCTGAATAATGCTTGGGCGGCGCCAACAACTGATTCTGATAGTGTCAAGAACATCACTGCTAAGTTCAAGCTTTTAAGGAAAAAAAATAAAGGAGTGGCAAGCAGCTATGATAGGCCTGAGAACTCTTATCCTCAGCACCAAGTCGGTCCTTCTTTTCTTTGAAACTTTGCAAGAGTTCAGGGATCTAAGTCTGCCTGAATGGAACTTTAGAGAAATTTTGAATCAACATCTCTTAGGGTTGTTGGAAAAGCAGAAAATCTATTGGAAGCAGAGGGGAAATGTAAAATGGGTTCAGCTAGGTGATGCTAGCACTAAGTTTTTCCATGTCCATGCTTCTGTTAAGCATAGTCATAATTTGATCAATGAACTGGTCTCTCATCAGGATTTAACTGTATCTGCTCATTCAGAAAAGGAACAAGTCATCTGGGAAGAATTCAAAGATAGAATAGGCACATCTGAGTTTGTGGGATTCTCTTTGCAACCTCAAGACATAATCAGTCCCAATCAGAATCTGCAGCACCTAGAGGTTCCCTTTCTGTCTGAGGAAATTGATGGTATTGTCAAGCAGCTTCCTAATAACAAATCCTCTGGTCCAGATGGTTTCAATAATGAGTTTATGAAAGCATGTAAGTGCAATCAAGTCCTAATTGTGGGTTTTGGTGATAATGACCACACAATTGGAGAGCTAATGAGATTTATCAAGATGACAAGCAGGTTTATGATGAGAAGGGATGGTGCACGTGTGTTTGTGGACCCCTCATACTATATTTCATCGGTTCCGGACTCAAGTGCTATGACAAGCCATTTTATATGAACTTGAGTTATAAGATTGTCGTACTATCAAGGGGGGATGCAAATGTACCACTATGGTTGAATGATATGTGCTCAAAACCAACCCTAGCCATCCTTGCTTTCCAACCAAAGACAGCTGCATAAATTCTGATCTCTGGATTTCGAATTGCAGGCTCGGGCAAGTTTATTGCACGGCAGTACCGGGCTGAGGCCGACAATGCTGGGGAGCGGCAGTGTCGGGCTCAGGGCGGTAGTGTCGGGCTATACTAATTAAGTTTTGAGCTGTGATTTTTGACAGGCCTATTCACCCCCCTCTAGGCCACACAGGTCCTTACAAAGCAGCCTGGTCAGTTCTCAAGCAAGATTTTTACAAGCTCTGTCAAGACTTCCACAGTGGCTCTGTTAATCTAAGAAGCATCAACTCTTCTTATATTACTCTGATTCCTAAATTTGACAGCCCAAGGACTATTGCTGATTTTAGGCCAATTTCCCTTCTCAATGCCTCCATGAAACTGATTACCAAGATCTTGGCCAACAGACTTCAAAAAGTGGTAATTCCGTTAGTCCATAAGAATCAATATGGTTTTATCAAATCTAGATCTATTCAGGATTGTCTTGCCTGGGCTTTTGAATTCATGCACATTTGTCACCACTCGAAAAAGCAAATTGTCATCCTAAAGCTTGATTTTGAAAAGGCCTTTGATAAAATTGAGCACCAGGCCATTGTTAGGATTTTAGAAGCCCAAGGGTTTGGTGAAAAGTGGATTTCTTGGATTAAGATGATTCTGAGTACTGGTACCTCTCAAGTCCTTTTGAATGGAACTCCTGGTAAAACTGTTCATTGCAAAAGGGGGGTTAGACAAGGGGACCCTCTATCTCCTCTCTTGTTTGTGTTGGCAGCAGATTATCTCCAAGTGCTGGTTAACAGAGCCTCAGATATGGGTCTTCTTAAACCGTCGATCCCTCTTCAAACGTCCGGTGACTTCCCTATAATCCAATATGCAGATGATACTATCATTATTATGGAGGCTGATGCGGGTCAGCTGTTCTTCCTCAAATCTCTTCTGCAAAGCTTGTCAGTCTCGACTGGGCTAAAGGTGAATTATAATAAATCCATGATGCTCCCAATCAACATTGATGAAGACAGGCTTGATCATCTGGCCAGAACTTTTGGATGCTCCAAAGGAAGTCTGCCTTTCACTTATCTTGGTCTGCCTCTTGGCTTGAAAAAACCAAAAATCCATGATTTCCTCCCCCTGGTTAGCAAGTGTGAAAGAAGATTAGGAGGTATCACATCAATGTTGAACCAGGCTGGTAGACTGCAGATCACTAATGGTGTTCTTTCGGCTCTCCTAACTTACTATATGCGCTCCCTAGAAATCCCCAAAACAATCATCAAGCAGATAGATAGGTATAGAAAAGGTGCCTTTGGAGAAACTCAAATGTTAATGGCAGATCTCTTCCAAAAGCTGCTTGGAAAATGGTGTGTTTGCCCAAAAAGGAAGGTGGTCTTGGTGTCATCAACCTTGAAGCTCAAAATAATGCCCTTCTTCTAAAAAATCTGGATAAGTTCTATAACAAGAAGGATATTCCTTGGGTCTCGCTCATTTGGGAAAAGCATTATTCCAATGATAGGCTACCAAATCATACCAAGAAAGGATCATTCTGGTGGAGGGATATTTTAAAATTAGTTGGCTCTTTCAAGAAGGTGGCAACAATGCACATTAAAAAAGGGGATACCTGTCTGTTTTGGGAAGATAACTGGCATATTGAGTGTCTGCAGAAGCAATTGCCTGAATGCTATTCCTATGCAAAAAACAAGCTAATTACTGTCAGTAGGGTCTTTAGCTTGCAGAGTTTGGCTGATATGTTTCACCTTCCTATGTCCCAGAATGCTTTTCATCAGATGCAGCTCATAGAGCAGATAAAGCAAGAAATTACTCTTTGCGGGTTATTTAACTTTTTGCCATCCTTATTGAAGTCACTCCTTCGTTTGCCAGTTTTATATGAGCTCCTACATATTTGTCATCCAAAACACTAAACCTCCTACATATTTGCCACTTTTGCTGACGTGGCACGCCACGCGGACAGCCAACGTGGCATTGCCTCTCCTCTCACTGCTGCTTCTCTTCCTCTCTGGTCACTGACTTATGGGCCCTGCAGTTCAGATCCTTCTTCAACCTGAAAGCGCAGCATGTATCTGAAGAACCCGATGAACGAATATACGCGGGGCCAGGAAATCAAACAGCACAACAGCATAGATTGATGCGAAAGGGAAAGCGCAGGAAGGCAGGCAGGCAGGGCAGGGACGCACTCACCTGGATGGGAGACCAGCCGCAGGGGTTGGGGTAGAGCCCGGAGCCGTTCCAGCTCTTGCCGACGAAGCTCTCGATGGCGGCATACAGGGCCCCGCGTTCCTTCTCCTCCATGGGGGTCGTGGCCGGCGCCGCTGCCAGGGCGTCCGAGCCGTCGTCCTCCCCTTGCTGCCCCGCGCAGCCACGGAGCAGCGCCGCCGAGACCGAGAGCGCGAGACCGAGAACCAGCAGCAGCCCGCCGCGGCAACCGCCGCGGGCGAGCCCTATCGCGCCGCAGACGACAGGCAGGCGGTCTGGCGTTGTGTTGCTGTGGCCGGAGGACTTGCGAGACGGCCAGCACGGTGCTAGTGCGCGGTGCGGCGGGCGGTGTTGCACAAGCAAGGTTGCGGCGGCCTGCATGGCGGCGCTGTGTGGGAGTGCGGGGGCCGGTGAGGCGATAGCGTGTCATGCGCAAGGGGCGCGAAGGCCTCACGGTGCGGTGACGTGACACGTGCTCGGGCGTAACATGCTCGCTTCATTCGGTGGCTGTAGGTTGAAGAAGGATCTGACCTATAGGGCCCATATGTCAATGACTAGAGAGGAAGAGAAGCAGCGGTAAGAGGAGAGGCAATGCCACGTTGGCTATCCGCGTGGCGTGCCACGTCAGCAAAAATGGCAAATATGTAGGAGGTTTACTGTTTTGGATGATAAATATGTAGAAGGTCGTATAAAACTGGCAAACGAAGGAGTGACTCTCATAAGGATGGCAAAAAGTTAAATAACCCTACAAAAACCATCTCAATTCTCAACACCGTACTCGTGGGGACGGTAAACAACAGGCCAGTATAAAAATATAGGCCAGGACGTGAGGTTAGCAGAGAGAGGCGGGACCACCGGCAGCCTCTGCGAAGAAAATGGTTTTCATTAATTGCCCCCGTTGATCCGGCTGCTCTGCCGGCAGCGTGATCTTTTCACAATAAAGGTTCGGCCTTACAAAGCACTGATGAAATAACCTAGTAATTCCTCCGCCTATTGAAAATACTCCCTCCATACCCATATTAGTTGACGTTTAGGACAGCGACACGATCTTGAAAACACAACTTTGACCTCTTATTTTTATAAAAATATTTATGGAAAAATGATATATGTATACTTTTATGAAAGTATTCTTCAAGACAAATCTATTTATATAATTTTTGTATTTGTAAACTTAGAAATTTAATAGTTATTGATGATTTATATTCCCAATGTTTGACTCTAATCTTTTCTAAAACGTCAACTAATATGGGTATGGAGGGAGTATCATTTTTAAACTTTAGACTTCTCATTTAACCACTTGTCTTTATTTAAAAAAATTATACAACTAGTAAATAACTAAATCATTATTAAAGTATCTCTAGTGATAAAATAAGTCATAAAAATAATAATATTTATATAAAATTTTTGAATAAGACGAATGATTAAATGAGAAGTCTGAAAGTTACGATATTTTCAATGAGACGGAGAAAGTACTTTGACTTCTTCTCTCACGGAACACTATTACTCCCTTCATCCCAAATTATAAGTTAATTTCAATGTAAGTTTCATTTGAGTTTTATTTGTATTAAATAGGTTGCCGCATAGAGCCAGATCTACGTGTCTCGTGAGCCCTGACTGTCGCGAGACCTCCCGCTGAGGGAAACCCTCTGCATCCCTCCCGGCCGAGCGACATGTTGGCATCTCTCCCTCGTGCATTCGTGTGTAATGCTGTTTTCCGTAAGGAAGACGACGACTCGATGATGTTTCGGTGTTTCCTGCAGTGAACAGATTTACGTGGATATGCTACGAGGAGCCAGGCGCCATCAAGGCAAACAATTTCTACTTGCCGCCTAGATTCACATATGCACCTGCTGCCGGTTATCACCATGACATTTTCTGATGAAAGGCTACTGCAATTTTGCGTAGCATCGAAGAGGAATAAAAGAAAAGGTCAATGAAAATAGCCATCCTATTTGTGAATCAAAACATCAAATTATTAGTTATTTCAATTTTCTTGAAAAAATCAAATCATCTCAAATTTAACCAAAATTATAGAGAAAATAACAAAAAAATTATGACATCAAATAGTATAATGATACTTATTTGATATCATAAATGTTATTATTTTATTATATAGATTTGGTCAAAGTTGAGATACTTTAGCTCTCTAAGAAACTTGGAATATCTTATAATTTAACATAAAATAAAAGTAATATATATCATTATTTTGTGATCCGAGTTAGTAAAACTTCGTCATAGGTGAATTTTTAGCCTGGATCCGCCACTGTTGCCACATAAGCATTGTTGATGACATGGCGGTGTATTTAAGAAGTGAGAGAAGAAATGAGTTTCATCTAGATGAAACTCTCTTGGCACGAATACCAACTCTCTATGAGTCATGAAATTTAATGTCTATGAAACTTTATAACGAAGCTCTCACTCTCAATGGAGAGTTTCATTCAAGTTTCATTTTATTTCATATGACATGACAGTCTTGGAAACAACAAAATAAAACTCACCATTGAGATTGGCCTAAGGCATTCCGATAATCTTAGAGAGTCAAAGTGTCGGGTACATAAAAAGGGGTACCCAAAACCTCGACAAAGAAAAACTAAACCTCGGTAAAATCTACAATCATCCCACAACCTCAACACCCAAACCAGCCCAAGTACCGATCCATACTGGGCCCGCCCACGAATGGACCACAGCGACGCAGCCTACGCACCCTCGAGGAATCCCTTCTCGAGACCACGCCAAGTCCGCTCAAGGAACAACCTCGGTGACGGAAACCTCCCGAGCGAACGAGGCAACCCTCGGCAACGGAAACCTCCCGAGCGAATGGGGAAAACCTCGACCGCCTCCCCGCACACATCCTCGAGCACCCCTCGAGTACTCGTCGCACACCCCCTCGAGCTTCCGTCGAGCACACCTCGAGTCTCCCTCGAGGGGCTTCCCCCGAACACCCCTCGATTACTGAACCCTTCCGAGCGAATGAGGCAGGCCTCGACCGCCTCGCCGCGCACGTCCTCGGATACCTACCTCCTGTACGACTCCAGGAGCATTAAATGCGCTCCACCTGCTATCGTCTAAGTTGCATGGCTACAGCGAGCACCACAGTGGATCGTACCTCAGATCAAATCTAACTTTTGTCGCCCATACCCGGGAAAGGGGGCAACTCGTACAACACTGTTACTCCATACCGCACACTGTGCCACGTCAGACATCTCCTCGAGGCACGTTTGTCAACGCATTTCCCGCATACTCCGGGGCTCGACCCTGTTCGCCTAGGGCTCGACCCTTTCCAAGGGAGCCTCGACTACCTCGATCGCCCCCTCAAGCACGACTCCGCCAGGACCGGTCAACACTCCAACAACTCCTGACGCGACGTCTCCACGTACGCCAAGTGCATGGGCGTCATCCTTCACCAGCATCGCCGAGTACGTCGTCACGGGACGACGCACAACGCTACAGCGGCGCCAACATGACCGACATCGTCATCACCAACGTCACTGCCCAACGTCATCGCCTACGACAGCCTAGAACAATGTAACTCTATGCCTCCTCTTCGTCTATAAAAGGGGACGCCAGGGCTTAGGGAAGGGTAACCAACACAAGAAGTTCGCACAAGCAACTCACAACGCTCTAGCACTCAAGCCCTCCACCATAGCCTAGGACTCCAGAGCCGGTTCTCTAGTTGTAGCTCCACTCTTCACACCCCCCGTTCTATCGCTCACGCTTATATCCGCCCCTGTACAAGCACTTCGGTGCAAGATAATACAAACTCTCTCCCCCCGCTGAACGTAGGGCCTTCTCTTGCCCGAACCAGGATAAATCGCTGTGTTCTTCTTACATCACCATCCGGATTAGGGAGCACACACATATAAATTCACTCATTGGTGGTGACCCCCCGGTTTCCGAACACCGACACAAAGTTTTTCAACTTTAACCAAATTTTTATAATAAGATAATAATATTTATGATACCAACTAAGTGCAATTAGATTCTTCATTAGTTATATTTTTTATCATATACATATTTGATATTATAAATGTTTATATTTCTCTCTATAATTTTGGTTAAATTTGAAAAACTTTGACTTTCCAATATTCTTGGAATGTGTTATAATTTGGAATGGAGGGAGTAGTATTGAGAAATAACCGAAACTAGTGATGAATAAATTAAAGCGAACGAAGCCAAAATCACTACCAGGCGCGGACAACTTCGTCTCGTGATACGGATGGTTTGGGAAAATTCACATTCACGCTGCCTGATTTCGTTTCAGAAAGAAGAGGAAGAAGACGTAATGTGAAGATAGCAGCAGCAGCTTTGCAGTGGTGTCTTGCACACCGGCCACACGCAATGTGTCATGTGAACATTCCGGAAATAGGAAGCCATGGTCAATCATGGGTGCCAGTGGCCATCATAAGCTAGCTCCTCCACGCGACGCGAGTTGGTGTCACGCACCGCACCGCCGTGTGCACGCCGTCCTTCCGCGTAAACTAGTGCCATTCCAATGCAAAAAGCTTTAGCTTTGTGCGCAGATGATGGAGTGGGAGGAGTAGAGCTGCCCGAGCCTATGCACTTTCTTCTACCACTTTGTTCTCCTCCATATTCGATCGGATCCCTCGCCAATTTTGCATTTTTTTCTACCATACCACTTTTTTTTTTGTTCTCCTCCATATTTAAATATAGGTTATTTTAGTTTTACTCCAGATTTCATTTCTTTAATTATCATCAAGTGTGTACAGAATAAATTCTACAATACCAAATAAACGCATTGCATTGGCAAGATATTTATTTCATGTTAGATTGAATTAAACTAATTTAATGTTATAGATATTGGATGTATATATATATATATATATATATTTGATTAAAGTTAAAAGAGTTTTACAAATATTAGGGCACCTCTAACAATTGACTTTTAAGCTAGCTCTAAGCATTTTTTTTATATTTTAATAGAGGAGAGAAAAAAAGCTAGCTCTTAGTTAAGAGCTAAGCTCTTACACGCATTTCAAGATCATGTGAGATTGTTAAGTGAGGTCATTCATGTTAAGAGTTACTCCCTCCGTCCCAAGATATAAGGCGCGCACGTATTTTAAAATTCAAACTTTCTTATCTTTGACTAATAATTAGTCTAATCATATGAAAAGTTTATACTACAAAAGTAATTGTATTATATTTGTATTTATAAATACTTTCTAATGATCAAACTTTTATTTTTATAAATTATATATTATAAGAGAAATTATAGGTCAAAATATATTTTTGAAGACCGTGTCAAGTCAAATCGCGCCTTATATCTTGGGACGGAGGGAGTATGTACTAAGAGCTAATACTGTTGGAGAAGTTAGCTTGAAGCTAGCAGCTGGCTCTAACCATTGTGGGTGCCCTTAGGACAGTCTCAATGGAAGAAACTAGAGTAGTTTCTATGGTCTAGGACTCCGTGCGAAGAAACTATAGTTCTCAATGGAAGATTTTCTTTTAGTCTTCATGTATAAAATTGACCAATAATTGAGCGTTTTCCTTTCTCTCATATTTGGATCCTTTATGCAGAACAATATACTTAGTGGTGGTTGAACTCTCGCTCGACCTGGTGTCATGCCGTCGGGGCATTTGCCTTATGCCCCCGCTCGCTTGTTGCAACAGCGGCGATGACGGCTAGGCAACATCGACGGACTCCGGCTACCTTGCGACTACTGGCAGTGCGGCTGTACACGGGACTGCATGACCGGCCAACACGTGAGGAGGAGCCACATCCTCTACTCGCAATAGTAGCGATCAGGCGCGACGGTCGGCATCTGCGAAGCCGAGCAGGTCCCGAGCGGCTACGGGCGTGGCGCTCGTCCACGACATGCGTGCCTGCAGCAACGGCGACCAGGCGTGGCGGCGGGCATCTGCAAGACCGAGAAGGTCGCGAGCGGTCGGCCGGTCGCAGGCGAGGGGCGCGTGAGGAGGAGCCGCGTCCTCCATGGCGTGCGTGCTCTCAAGGCGGCTGGCGAGTGCGTGGCGCGGGGGAGCCCTCGCGACACGGACAACCTCTCGAGGCAGTCGGCGAGCGCACGACGCTGGTAAGCCCTCGCAGCGGCCAGCGAGCGCGTGTGTCGCGGGTGAGCCGTCGCGGGCTCGCGGCCGGCGAGCGCACGACGCGTGCGAGCTCTCGTGGCGTCTGGCAAGTGCACGACGCGGGTAAGCCATCGCGGCGGCCGGCGAGCGCATGTAGTCTTCGTTGTCATCGGGACACCGGATCGGGATGGAGGCCGCTCGAAACTACCCGAGTCTCCCCAGACCGTTTCTATATTTTGTAGTCTCTTTTTTCATTAATTCTTCTGCCACATCAGCAAAAAGCTGAGTTGTCAAGATAATTAATAGACTTAGAAACCATCATAAATGCTCCATTGGGACTGCCACGAGAGGGTATTTAAGTTGTTCTTTCCCTATATTTTTTTTGGATTTTTAAGCATACTATTTCATTATATATGATTCTATATGAAAAATAGTTTTAAAAATAGAATTCAGCCTACCATCTTAAACGGTCACATAACTAATTCTAACTAGAAGCATTTTTTTGGAATTCTAGACCTAAAACGTTTCTACCTGATCCTACCAAACACGCTATACTTGTGGCATTCTTTGACGTACCGTTTCACCAGCATTATTATGACAAAGCTTGCACAGCTTAATGTTGGTGAGATATGAAACCAACGTCACTAGGTGATTGTTGCTAGCTATGACTAGTGTATGTAACTATTAACTGGTGCCACCCTCCAAGGCAGAAGCAACACAAGACTCTCGTGGAGGTGAAACCCTAGCCGCCGCCGCCACCGCCACCTCCCCACATCTCTTTCTCTCCACCTCGCCGGCGCCGGAGCGCGCCACTGGGAGGCCCGGGCGGCAAACTATGATGGTGGCGGCGGGGCCTTGTCTCGGCGGCGTCCTGTTTCTGGCGCGACGAAGGAGGGGCGAAGCTGGGCGGGCGGCGATGGCGCTTGCCTACGTGGGCGGCGGATCCGTTTGCGGCTCATCTGATTTGGCCCTTCGGCACCAGATCCGGTGGAGTCCGCAAAAATCGGATCAGCCACCGCGCGACTCAGTCGGCGCCTCGTCGCGGCGCAGCTGAAGGCGGGTTCGGCGGAGCCAGAGCCGTCGCGTGCCTGGGCATCGGCGGCCTTACTCGTGTAACGGTGGCAACCGACCTAGGCGTGTACGACGATGGCCAGATCAAGACGGAGGCATCAATCAATGGCGTAACAGTTCGGCAATTGGTGGGCAATGGCGGTACTATCATGTTTTGACGGCAGTTACGCCTGTGGGCGCCACTTTCCTTGCTGGAGGCCTCGTCTTTCATGCGGATCTTTTTGGGTGAAAACTCATGTCCAGTTCTCTGGTAGAGCGATGATGGCGTTTGCGGATATCATTTTCTCGTTGGAGGCGTCGCTCTTCGAAGATTCCTTGGGTTGTCGGCTTTGGTGCCGGCAACGAGATGGTGACTCCTTTGCATATCCACCAGGTGCTTCGTGTTGTTGCCAGAATACAACACCCAGAGTCTTCATGGTGGTCGGTGTCCAACGATCATTCAGTACTCTTATTAGGTCTGACAAACGCGTGTGGCGATATTGTCTTGACATTGGTGGTCATACTCTTGTGGAGTCGATATTACGGAGCAAGTCATTTGTCGCGTAGGATTACTAGAGTTCTTTGTTGGGATATTTTTTTCCTCCGTCAGTTTCTTTTATTTTAGTTTTCTTTGTTGTAATAATTTGGCCGGATTGTACAATTTGGTAAATGAAGCCGGGTATGAAATACTATCTTTTATTAAAAAAACTATTAACTAGTGCCCGTCTTAGGAGACAAGTGTTTCAAATGTTAAAGTTTAATATTTACAATTATAAAAAAATACTTATATTAAATTGCACGTACCTATTTTTTCTTTATTCATTTTCTAACACAATATGCATATAGATACTATATAATATCTGTCTAATTATGATAAATTTATTAATTACTAATTTACATATATTTCATCCATATCCATAGTTTTTTCCTTTCCATGGTACATTCGATTATATTAAATATGCATTTAGCTGAAACCTTAGTTTAAATGGTGGCCCTTGTTGCAGCACATGTCGTGTGGCGCTTTTATTCTAAATTTTGGTTTTAGATTCTGGTCTTATAAGTTGCTATAAATTTTCAATGCCAAATTTATTTTGAACTTTCATTCTTATTATATATTTTTTAGTTATCTTTTCATATTTTATACAAAATAAGAATTTGATGTCATAGACTGCATAAACGTCATTTAAATATATGCATTAGGACGCTCAAGACCGGTGGCAGCGCTTGAAGCAAGATCTAGAATTAAGTAATGCTAACCTTGAATGTTACTATCTCTGTCCTAAAAGAATAATTATGGTATGTGTGCCAATTAGAATGCTTTATGTTTGACCAGATTAGTAGTAAATAGTATTCATATTTATATCTTTAAATTATTTTTTATGAAAATACATTTCATAATCAATCTAATGATGTTTGTTTGATATTATAAATATGTATACTTTTATTTTGTTGAGAGAAATGTTCATAGAAAGTACTATGATAGATTGGTTATTGATAAATTAGATAGATAGATTTCTCAATTGACCATGATCCTTTCTTGTATAAATAGAGGATGTGATCCTCCTCCGCCGGCGTAATCCCGTCAGAGCTAACATTTTTACAGTTAGGCCGCCTGCTACCAGAGGTTTGCAAATTTGACCGATTCTAATTTTAAGTACTATTTTGGTTGTTATTTGACAAACATTGTTCAAATATAGACTACGTAGGCTCAAAAGATTCGTCTCGACATGTACATACTAAAAGTACAATTATTTATTTATTTTACCAACATTTAATGCTCCATACATGCGTCCAAACATGGATACAATGGTGATGTGATGGAGAGAGTGAAAAAAAATTGATAGTTTGAGTGCATCTAAACAAGGCTAGCACATTTAGTCTATTTCTTTGCTCCCGATCATATTTTGGTTGTATGTTACTGATCATATTTTTCAGTCTAATTTCTTGCATAAAAGTTTTTGAACCGTAGTGAAAGCTACGAGTAGCAGCAATATTAAAAGCGAGATGAAGTAGTAGGTAGACCCACTGGTGTTGAAAAACAAAAGTAAACCCACGCCATCGCCGCCATAATTACCGTACGGGTCCTCCTCCTCCTCCTCCCGTGGGCCGCGGCAGGGGCAGACGCGGCGGGGTGGCCCCGGCATTACTCCCCCGCCATAAATCCTCCTCCGCCGCACAAGGCACCACAGAAGAGGCCTCCCCCCCCCCCGCAGCGCCAGCCGCCAGCGCTAACCCCACCCAACCCCTGTGAGCTGTGACACAGCTGTCCTCCTCTCCCCGGGTCCAGGCGCTCCCTCCCAAGTCCCGTCCCTTCCCTCCACAGGAATCCGCCGTCATAATCCCCTCGCCGCTCCGCATTGCAGGATTTCGCGCCGAGCACCCTCCTCCTCGAAACCTCTTCTTCGCTCTGCGTCGGCGGTGGTATGGTGGGATGATGACCACGGCGGCGGTGCTGTTGTCTCTCCTCTGCTGCCTCGCCGCCGCCGGCCGCGGCGAGGCGGTGGTGTCAGTGTCAGGCGAGGCGGCGGCGGAGCTGCTGGCGGTGTCGGTGGACCCGTCGTGGCGGTTCGCCAGCCAGCGGCTGCGGGACGCGTACGTCGCGCTGCAGACGTGGAAGCAGCAGGCCATCTTCTCCGACCCCAGGGGCCTCACCGCCGACTGGGTGGGCCCAGGGGTCTGCAACTACACCGGGGTCTACTGCGCGCCGCTGCCGCGGGGTGTGCCGGGCGCCGGGGAGCCCGCCGTCGCGGGGCTGGACCTCAACCACGGCGACATCGCGGGGTACCTCCCGCCGGAGCTCGGCCTCCTCGCCGACCTCTCGCTGCTGCACCTCAACTCCAACCGCTTCTGCGGCCTCGTCCCGGCCACGCTCCGCGGCCTGCGCCTCCTCGTCGAGCTCGACCTCAGCAACAACCGCCTCGTCGGGGCGTTCCCGGCCGTCGTGCTCGACCTCCCGGCGCTCAGGTTCCTCGACCTCCGCTTCAACGACTTCGAGGGCGCCATCCCGGCGGAGCTCTTCGACCGCCCGCTCGACGCCATCTTCCTCAACCACAACCGCCTCCGGTCCCCGCTGCCGGACAACTTCGGCAACTCGCCGGCCTCCGTCATCGTGCTCGCCGACAACAGCTTCGGCGGGTGCCTCCCGGCCAGCCTCGGCAACATGTCCGCCACGCTCAACGAGATCCTCCTCATCAACAACGGCCTCGACTCCTGCGTCCCGCCCGAGGTCGGCTTGCTCCGCGAGGTCACCGTCTTCGACGTCAGCTTCAACTCGCTCGTCGGCCCGCTGCCGCAGCAGGTGGCCGGGATGCGCAAGGTGGAGCAGCTGGACGTCGCGCACAACCGCCTCTCGGGGCCCGTCCCGGACGCCATCTGCGCCCTCCCGCGCCTCAAGAACCTCACCATCGCCTACAACTTCTTCACCGGCGAGCCGCCCTCCTGCGCGCGCGTCGTGCCCCCGGCGGACGGCGACAGGAGGAACTGCCTGCCCAACCGCCCCGCGCAGCGCACGCCGCAGCAGTGCGCCGCGTTCTACTCGCGGCCGCCCGTCGACTGCGCCGCGTTCCAGTGCAAGCCGTTCGTCCCTGTCCCGCCGCCGCCGCCATCGTACCCCGGCCCGTTGCCGCCAGTATACCCCATGCCGTACGCGTCGCCGCCGCCACCTGCGCATTACCGATGATTCGTTGAGGGGGAGAGAAGCACTATCACTTTCACCTTAATTCGCCACCGCCGCTGCGCTGCGCTGGATGGACACACCAAAGTTCACCGTGTCACAATTCTACGTGGTCAGTCATTGTTGCGCTTAGATTAGCAGTGTTCTTGATTGATAGCTACCGGCGTACGTATAGAAGATGATGATGATTATTATTATTATTATAAGCTGCATATATCACTCTTACTTTTGCATTGGTCGGTCTCTGTTTTTCGCGTCGATCGGGGTTTGCGTCATAGCGATGGTGAAAAGGATTGGAGGTGGGGTGATGGAGAGAACAGCTTGAGCTTGGATTGATTGCTAATTGGGTTGTGAATAATAAACTGCTTGAGAGAGACAGGTTATTACCAGGATGAGGAGGACTGGTTGGTGACTTGGCGAGCACCTGGGACTGGGATGTATAGAGGGGAATTAAGCTTGAGTTCTTCAGTTCAGTTGAGACTTGAAAATCCAGAGATAAGTTTTCAGATCAAGGAATGTACCCTACTTAACTATTCATTTTTTTTTCGTGTCACAGCTACTTACTGTTAATCGATTGTTATGATATATCTGTTTTCGGATTCTGAGAAGGTTTTAGCCCTTTGATTGGTGTGCTCTGTTTTTGTTTTTGATGTGATGACTGTATATACACTACAGTACTATTATTGGTATGATATCTCTGTTTCCAGAGATAAGTTTTTGATTGTTTTTTTGGTGCTATTTTCAGTTGGGTTGGTCATTCTTTGCATGTGGATTCCTGGTTTTTTTTAAAACAAATGTGAATTCCGTTTTCGTTATCTTATTATTGGTTGGAACTAGAATTTTCCCATTGCAGCTTGGAATTAGATGCTTCACATGATGTGTTGAGCTCGAGCATGCATGATGAACACAACAGCACTGGCCCAGATTTTCCAAAGCTTGTTTTGTCTTTGGAAAAAGAGGAACATGGGACATGGCCACTGGCCAGGTGCTTCTTGCTCCTAGTTCTAGCTTTGCCGCTCCTCTCCTTCATTGCAATGGGGGCATTGTGCACCCAACTGAAAATTACTACTGCACCACATGATCACATAACAATGAAGAAAAAACATGTAAGTAGCTCTTTAGTAGTAAAAGATTGGTGAGCTATTTTTGGTTTTGTGCCTTTTTCCCTCTAACTTTTAAAATTAGTTAGAAGGTGTAATAATAAGATATCCTTAACCTCTGCTCTTTTGAGGCACAACACAGACAGCATGATTAGAAGGTGTGGTAATAATCAGCAGTGACTACGCTGGCCAGCCTTTTTGGATTCATTCGAGTGGTGGGAAAAATTAAGGTGGAGAAATGAGTGCACGAACTGGTTGATCCCGTTTCCTTTGGCCCTAAGATAAAATCATGACCGTCTTGCTCGTGCAGCAGCTTTTACGGTGGTTATTATATACGATTAAGGTCTTGTTTAGTTTGCGAAAAAAATTGAGTTTTGTTCATTTAATACTTTTGTTGTTATTTGACAAACTTTGTCCAAACATAGTCTAACTAAGCTCAAAAGGTTCGTCTCATATTTACAGACTAAAAATACAACTAGTTATTTCTTATATTTAATATTCTATATATGTTTCTAAAGATTTGAGGTGACAAATCTTGTAAATTTTTGGAAACCTAAAATCTGCATTTTGGCAGCGTCCATGCCAATGTACACGTTGCACAAGCAAATGTGGGGCGGCGGGGGAAAAAATGGTTGACGAAAATGTGAGCAAATGCATGTAGGGTGCAGGCAGGTGGTCGATTTGCAGGAAAAGACTTTTGCTGATCCTGACATGGATCGGATGCACTTGCGCTTGAGCTTGCGTCCGCGGGCCTCGCTGTTTGCTGGGCTAGTCTGGTCATTTTCTAATGCACTCGCGCGCACGGTGGCGGTGCGCCAGGTTTCTTTTCAATTCGTGGGGATGGGATGGGAATGGGATTATGGGAAGCAGCGCATCGTGTTCCTACGGGCGGTCTGCATGTTTGATGGACTAATTAATCCCAAAACGGAATCAGCGCCGTAATCATATGCGTTCTGCAGTGCGCTTGCTCGCTCCTGTCCTCTACTCCTCCTAGGCTGTATGGGGCGCGGGGCAGCCTGGTTGTGAAATGACACGCGCGAAAGAGGGTACTCCCTCCGTGCCTAAAAGGGTGTCACTTCGCTTCCCGAGAAATGATTTTAACTAATTATATATTACAAAATATTAGTATTTATGGTATATAATTAGTATCATTAGAAAGATCTTTGAATCTAGTTTTAACAAAAAATTTAAAAAAATTAGATGTTGCATATATTTTCTATAAATTGAGTCAAACCTGTGATACGCATCCAACAGCGATATTCTTTTAGAGACGGAGAGAGTACTAGTAGACGACTGATGATGATGACTGCACTAACCATCCCTTTCGGCGCCTCTGGCGGTCGCAGCGAGACAAATGTCACGGTATGGGCTGCCAACACTCGAGAAGAGCCTAACAGGTAGGAGGACCTGGAAGTCCAACACACATTTTGAAGGCCCATACTCAAACACCTGACCAAGCCCCGTTGCATCGGGTGAATGACTGTTTCTCTACAGTTGTAATATGGGACAATACTTAAGAGAGGGGAAGGCAAAAGGGAAAAGGTGTCTTGGTTGTTGCCGGCTTTGATGGTGGCGAGCTGCGGCTCGAGTTCACCGGCGGCAACCATCGCCACCATATTTTGTATTGCTACCTATACTATCCTAATACTACATACTCCGTGAGATTTGGTTGTTGCTGGTTGTTGGTGGCGAGCTGCGGCTCGAGTTGCCGGCGGCAACTGATTCCACCATTGATGTACCTCCATACACATTCTACTTCTATAATCCAGTCGTAGTATTGATTATTGTAACAGTGCCCCGGCGGTCGCGGCGAGACAAAGGGCCCCGGCGGCCAACCCAGAGGTGGCGGCCACCGTTGTGTTAACTACTGATCCAGTGCTTTGCGGATCCAGTGCGCTCCCGGCGCACGCGGCGGCCACGAGTTACTGTAACTTGCGGGAGACGAATTGAGAAGCTCTGTGATTCTCGTTAGACACCGTGCTCTGATTCTTTCCACCGATAAACTGACTGCCTCCCATCCCATGTACAGTACGCGGGGTTGGTGAAAGAATGTCATGTCATGTCATGTGTTTACTCCAAAGTCTAGAGTTCAATGCTGCCACCGACACACCGTGGTCGATCTCGGGACTCTGGAGCGAACCCCGGCGAGGCGGCGACAGGCAGACAGATCGGTCCGAGTGCATGCGTGCGCGGTGCGCCACCGACGACGACGTGGTCGTGGCGAGGCGAGGGAGCCCCCGATCGCATGCACGCACCTGATTCTCGTTCTCCTGGCGAAGGGTGCCAAACTTTGAGGTTTTATAGGACTTTTTGTTTTGTACTCCCTCCGTCACAAAATATATGTCTCTAGAAATATGTGTTTCCCCCACAGACACGCTTTCCGGACGACCAACATCTCCGTCCCAAAACAAGTGTCGCCGTTGGTGTACGTGCCACGTGTTTGACTCAATTTGTAGAAGATATGTACAATATTTATATCTCCAAATAATTTTGTTAAAAAACTACATGTGAAGATCTTTCCGATGATACTAATTACTTAGCATAAATATTAACATATTTTAATATATAATTGCCGGCAACTTTTTCTCGGGAAGCGAGAACGACACTTATTTAGGGACGGAGGGAGTATGTACGTACTCCCTCCGTCTCTATTTAACTGTCGTCCGGAAAGCGTGTCTGTGAAAAAAACACGATTTTCTAGACACAATTATTTAGTGACGGATGGAATAGTTCAAGTCAAACTTGACACGGGCGCATATATGGCATGCCTGCTGTTGAGAATCGTAGTATTACTATTTTATATTATTATTATACACGGTCAGTTACACAAAAGTGATGATGGACGAGGAAAACAGGTTTAGACTAGCCGCAGTCAACAACGCTACATGCGCATGCAGTACCGGATAGAGTAAAAACTCTCCGCAGCGGTGTCCGGTAAGCAGTGCCAAATGGTCCTTCTTCCGCTATATCTCACCAGGCAGTGAAAGGATAGCGGAAGCCATACAGGTGCATGCGCGGAAGGAATCAGGGTGGGCTCCATTGTTTTAACTACTAAAAAATATTATATCTCACAAATCGAAAATCCAAATTAAATTCCGATTGCACTATTGAATTCGTTGCAATTAATTCCTCAAAACTAGATCTCTCATGGATATATTTAGATAAAGTGACAAGTAGGCCCACAGTAGATAGAGGATGGTATAAAAGATGGATGGATGCAGGAGAAATGAGTATAGAGGAGAGAATCTTGATGACCAGGCAGTATAGAGGATGAAAATAGAGGAACGTTAGTGCGGGTAGTGTTAGGCTCCGGAAATGCCCATCGAACGCCGGTCGATCAGTAGCTCTCGTGAAAGCATGCAGCAGCAACTCGAGCAATGCATGCTGTGTCCTGTGTTGCTCTATTCTACGTGGTGGTGGTGCGGTGTGTACCGTGTACAGTACGCCATCATCATCGGTCGCTCTCACGTACACGCGGTTCCATTCCATCAACCGCGAGTGGCACACACATGGCAATATGGCATGATGATGGTTGTGCCGTTGCCAAAGGTGGCTGCTACAGTACCTACTAGCCTACTACGAGTAGTTGGTAGTAGGTTGTGCTGTTGGTCGTACGAGCACTGAACCGCACCAGCAGGCCAGGGAGACTGGGAGAGACCAGAGACGGAACGCCGCCGAACGCGGTGGTGGTGGACGACGGACGGCCGGTGCGCGCGGATATATTCCCGCCTTGAGCCCTTTTTTTTTTTTTTTTTTTTTTTTGCAGATTTGGGCACGACCGTTTCACTGTGGCAAGAGCGCGTGGGGTGCCATACTGCCATCCCATCCTCCTGCAAGTGCAAAAGGCAACGATGGATTGGATGCACTGCCAACAGTGAGCACGCGCGCGCGCGCGTACTACCAGCAAATGGAATGGAATGCACAGTGGCGGGGGAGTTGAGTGGGGCCTGGCACCCCAACCTACCCATACCTCCTATAATATACTGTATCTGAGATCTCAATATATCTTGTCAATTATAGAAAATTGATGGCGTGCTAGTTAATCTACATTAATCTCGAAAAGCATCTTACGTATATCTAGTATTTTCTCCATAATTTTTATTTTTTCTTAATCTATAAAACATCAGTTTATTCTCATAACACACACTTTCATTAGCTTACTAATTGAAAATGAATGCTCTTTTTATTTATCCTTTTGAATTAGTTTGCATTGAGATCTATAGTATTTAGCATTAGTTTTTTATTAATCTTTCTTATCTTCTATGTTACCGTCACTGTTCATCTAAACAGTCATTAGCCCGTGTACTCAATATTTAAATGCTTATTTATCATCTATTTAAACGACTGATTGACCTGTTTAAGTGATCATTTTGTTCGAGGCTAAATAACAAGGGACCGATTGCTTGTCATTTAATGTTTAGGATCTAGTGTTAATTAATTTTGTCTCGATTAATATAACTATTTTTCATTATTGTGATCCTTTTTCTAAGCAACTGTTGAAGATTAAAGGCTTGAAACTACTTTATTTCCGTGTATTTTTAGTTTTTATTTTTTTTTATCGTAACACAAACATATGTTTAGATGCTATGTATACCTTTATAGTGTTATATTTTGACACAAATGAGTGTTGCCGGTTTACACGGCTTCCTCTATGTTCAAATCCTGGCCCCAAATGCAATGCAACTATGGAATGGAAGGGTCACTTTTCGTCTTGCTTTGCTGTTGGCTGTTGCTGGGTTCCTATCGTAGTGGCCCTTCCACTACCGGTCCATCCAATTCAGCTTCACGCTTGAACGACAGAGCGAGCATGCTCTACTTGGTTCGGATTGCCTGAGTGAGTTCAACAAATTTCAGGTGTCCGGATGCAAAATAGGATTAAGCGGGGACCTGATCTCTTCTTCCTCTATTTGTTCTTTTTTCCTCCATCTATTTTTCTTTCTCATATTTTCTATTTTTTCTGTTGATATACTAGCTATAGGGCGTAGGTGGCTCGAGCCCTCTCTCCTAGATCTGCCTCTACCCCGAGCGGTCGTGTCCGTGCATGAATCTTAGAGTAATAAGAGGCTACAGAAAAGTTGTATGCTGATATGAAAGAAAAAAAAGACATGTGAGATATAAGCTTACAAACAGCTAAAGGCAAGAGAAGCAAGAAACTTACGAGGGAATGAAGTAAGTTGTAAGAGATCCAACTACTCAGTGCCGGCCCTAGGGGCAGGGCAAGAGGTGCGACGACCGAGGGCCCAACCAACTAAGGGGCCCAAACCTATGTATACAAACTATGAAGTCTTATAGTTCATTAAGTATCAATAAACTAATTAAGAACAAGTAAAATAACAAACTGTATGTTGGCAAAATGTTGAGGTGGAGGAGAAAAAAAAGGAGAGATGAGATAAGTCGACTATAAACTGACACAGAAATTAATAAAAATTTATGAGAGAGACAAGTAAGTCATATATCAATGATAAAGATCTAACTATTATATGAGTGGACTGCCGGAGAACGAGGCATAATTGTGGCGACCAGGCAAGGCTCCATGACAACAACATCTTGGTTCTTGACTTCTTGTGAATTGTGATCGCTAATTAGTTGTACTTTTGCTTGTTCATTTCAATCCAAATTAATTATTTGTATTGTATTACAGACTTCTACTACTTTGTACTCATATACTCATGTTTTTTTTCTAATTTAGGTGTTACTCCCTCCGGTCCATTTATCTGACGCGGTTTAGAATGACACAATCTTCTAAATTAAAATTTGACCATTCATATAAGATTTTATGCAGTCTAGATGGACCGTCACAATGATTTCGCCAGAGGGCCCTTAAAACCCTAGGGCCGGCACTGCAACTACTATATTGTAACACCTCTGGTGTTAAGCATTAATTAAAATTCTAATTAAGTTGTTTAGTATGCATAATCATCTGGCATCATGGCATAAAAACATTTCATGTTTTCATGTTTAAGGCATAAATGTGATGCTTTATATGTTTGACAAGAGTGTTGTATGTTTTTAAGTGTTGATTTCCATGTTTGAAATATATATGTGGCTTGATTGTGATGCTTCACATGCTTGTATATGAGTGTTGCATAATCTTGTGGGGAGCTTTTATAAAGAGATGTGGTTAGGTGTCACATGAAATGATAAGTGTGAGTAGAAAACCTAAATTTTTCTATGCTCTTTTTATCCCCTTCGCTATAAGTCAAAAAGTATGCTAAATTTCAAAGTGATTTCAAAAGCAAAGTTGTAGCTCTTGTTGAGAGGGACAACTTTGGTATTCAAAGTTTTTAAAGTTTCTGTACAAAATTTTGAATAAATTTGAAATCTTTCAAACCCTAAATTTGACCCCAAAACTAGATTTCAAAAACTAAAAAGAATTAGACTTTGGTCCTTTAATCAAAGTTGTAGAGAGGATTAAAAGAAACAACTTTTATTAAAATAGATTTTCATGTTACTAAAGAAAATCTGAAGTAATTTGGAAAACAAATTTGATTTGGTTTTAAATTGAAAATCAATTTCTAAACCTAGTTTTATCCCCTTTTGTGTAGTTTCAAAATTAAGCACAATTTGGATATATGGCCAAAAACAAAGTTGTAGATAATTTTATAAGGAACAACTTTTATATTGGTGAAATTGGAAGTTGTTTAGAAAATTCAAAAGTAATTTTGAATTTCAGTTTGGTCCAAATTTGAATTTGAACTCCATTTCAAAATCCAGGCAGAATTTGACTTTGGTTCTTGAAGAAATTTTGTAAAGCACAAAATTTGGAGCATCTTTTGTTTTTGGAGTTTTTGTAGTGCAGTACAAAAATCTGGAGATTTTCAAAAAAAAAAGGAAAAATCTGGGCGCTACAGTAATCTGAGAGAGAGGGAAAGATCAGAGCAGGTGCTCTGCACCTCGCACCGCCGCACCGCCGCCGTCTGCCCGCACGCCACGACCATCTCCACGCAGCTGCTTGCTTGTTGTGCTGTCCGCAACGTGGAGCTCAACCTCGCGCTAGCCTCGCCAGAGCCAGCCACGCAGCAGCCGCTGCACTTCGCGACTCTCTCTCGCTTGCCCTGTTTTCCGGCCGAGGCCGAGCCACCTCCGCCGGTTGTATTCGTCGTCGCCGCTGCATCCCTGTGTCCTCCATCTCCCAATCCTCTCCGCCCCTCTCTTGCGTTTCTCCTGAGCTAGTCAGAGCAAGCTCTAGTGCTCCCAATCACCATAGCCACCACCTTCTTCCCCACCACCGGTAGCCGGCCGCCGCGAACAGCTCCGCCATGGCCAGCCTAGTTCGGAGCATCTCCGGCCAAACCAGTCACGTCAATAGCTTCGCCTGCATCCCTTGCTTCTCCTGAGCTAGCTAACCCGAGCCCGAGAGCTTGCAATCGCCGCCGCCACAGTCTTCTTCTTCGTCGCCGGTCGGAAGCCATCACAGGTCACGGTCGGCTCGCTCCTGAGGTCTCTACCGCTCGGGCTGGACCAGTCCGCGACGGTTGCCGCCGGTACAAGCTCCGCCATCACCGCCGTCGTCGCCAACCTTGGTCTAGTGCTCCTCGAGTCAAGGTAAGTATCCGAGAGTGTTGGAGTCATATTGATCAAGCTTTGGTGATCACCCTTGTCGAACAAGCCTCGGAAGGAGATTCTTGTTGGACAAGCTTCGTCGAGAAGACTTAACTTCAAATCAACAAAGGAACTAACTTGTGTGGATTCTTCTTGGATCTTATCTTCCATGCAACGAAGGTCTCTAATAGGTGGTGTCAACCACCATCAGGTCAGTGGGCTAGACGTGATCTGGTTACTTCTTCTCCAACTTAGGTACTCCGCCTAAGTGTGGTTCCGTAATACTATTCTACTTCCGCAATACCAGTTATGTTTATGTAAAAAGTAACTTGTTCATGGTTTTGTAAAGTCTATATCTCTTACTTCCGCACTCCGATGGTATTTTGTAACAAATGTTGTAATGTTGTAATTATTCCAACCTTCATGATGATGATCCTGTGGTTCGTGGATAATTCGGGGTTCTCTCGAGAACACCCGACAGATCTTTCCAGTGATGTGGTACATGTGTACAGTCATTAGGGCTCGGGGAGACGATGACGTGTGCAGGTGGGCCACATTAATGGGAGGTTCTGCCACATATATAAGTTGTATGAGAGGTGTGTCATAAGAGTTCATACAGCCAGTTAAACACTGTATTATTAGCTTTGCTCTTAGAGGTAGAAGCATACCGGCACAACACCTTGTTTTGAAATGAAAAAAAAATGCAACTTCGTCTGGACAAATCGGTAAAAGCTAGTGTGCCCTCTAATCTCCACATGCTTCGCCGACAAATCGGGGAGATAATGATTCCTGGCGGGCCAATGACCAAATCGGTAAAAAGGTACGGTCCAGCTTGCTTTGCAGTGCAACGACGCCGCCAGCCGGAGAAGCGTCGGTGGGCCCTCAACGTGTACCAACTGCAAATTGATAGGCTTCTTTGCTAGAAGGGCCACAAATGCTGGCCCATGGAGATCGATGTGCTCCTTTGCTACTCCTTGTGGTTGGCTTGCTAGGCAGGTCACAAGTGACAAGTGACAGACACTTTGTTCGGCCCAAACAAATATTTGGTTGATTCGTTACGCTTTTGTTTCTATTTTTTTGAGCTCCATATCAGAAATGAAGTGGAAATACCCTTTTTTTACTTAGGCATATTGTTACACATATAAAAAAAAATACACCAACATCGAAAATGTTAATAGTTTTTCGAACCGGCGAGGCGATCGGTTCAATGATTCATTGGTCCAACCGTTAAGAACCGATTGAACCACCGGTCCATTTTAATTGAACCGATTAATCGAACCGGCAATAAATACTTTGAACCGGTGCACATATATGTGATGTTTAATTATATAAATATATAATATAATTGACAGATAAAACAAGATAATTCAACCTTTCTTGACAGATAAACCCATGAATAATTATATATATAATATAATTGTCGAAGATGCCGCGCAGGCCCGGTCGCGCGCTCGTCGGTGCACCGTAGGCCGCAACAGTTGGCCTCGACCGATGCCCGCTCGGCGCTGGCTACTACAACCGCGTGGCCGCGCTCTGCCAACACGGCAGCACCTGCTCATCGCTCGCCCGAATCAGCAGCGGAGCAGCCCCGTGTCGGCGTTGGATCGCCCGCAGCACCAGCGCCATGTCGAGCAACTCCCCGCCCGCTCGCCCGAAGCAGCAGTCGCGCCACACTGACACCTCGCTGGCCCAAATGGTTGCGCCACTGCCTCGTCCCAGCACCGCCAGAAGCCCATTGCGGCGCTGCTAGGCCAGGGAACAATGAATGAATCGAAAAGATGAGGACTTTTTCCCTCCCTCACGCGTCCAGTAGTCCTAAAAGGCACATTGGCTAAGTTTTCCAGTAATACCCGTGAACAAATCACCTCCTCCCGTGCACACAGAGAGCATTTTTGGTCAAGATAAAAAACCGCCTCGGTTCATAACGAATCGCCCGGTTCACCGGTTCACTAAAAAATCGGCCGGTTCGAACGATTTTTAGTGGTTCAATTGCACATACAGTCTTTTAAGTGAACCAAGACGCTATAGTCTCTGGTTCGGTCTTTTAGCGGTCGGACCGCTGGTTCGGTCCGGTCTGATTTACTATGCCATCAATAATACATAATCTGATTCTAAGAAGTATTATGTTCCACCATGCAACACACATGGACGGATCTATATTCATGATAGGGGGTGATGCCGCACCCACAAAAAATCTGAAAAACAGTGATTGCAATCAATTTTTCACTATATATGGACTCATACGATAAAATTATATGCACCCACAAAGCTAGCGCACCTCCTTTGAATTTGCTCTAGCTCCGCCACTCACCCTGGGCACGAAATACCGAGAACCGAACCAAAAAATACCGAAACCGAAAAATTCGGTTCCTATTTCTCAGGAACCGAATTTACCGAGGTAAATACCGAACCGAACCAAATTTACCGAACCGAACCGAACCGAATTACCGAATTTAGCTGAAATGTGATAAATTTGAGTGTTGTTGTATTATTTATTGTACTATTGTAGACTATTATATTATGTATTTTTGGCACTCACACTTATAGTCTAGTGGACTTTTACATGTATATATATTTTGCACTATTATTAATTATTATCTACAAAATCATGTCAAATATTTTGCACTATTATTAATTATTATCTACAAAATCATGTCAAAATTAGTTTTTAAACATTCTATTACATCTTATATATGATTAGTTCGGTACTGTTCGGTAAATACCGGAACCGAACCGAATTTACCGATACCGAACCGAACCGGTACCGAACTTTTTTTTAGAACCGATCGGTACCAATTTCTCAAGAACCGAATTTACCGAGATATCGAGGAACCGAACCGATCGGTTCGGTATTTACCGAATGCCCAGGGTGATCCGCCACTAGCAACACATATGCATGTTTGCTAGTAAAAGACAAAATACACGACATACTTGGAGTAACGTATTAAATTTATACCCCATGCATTGTCATACATTTTGATTTAAATTTTAGATCTTATCAAACCTGTTAAAAATGTGTGTCACTTTCATCATAATCACGTATCCTATCCTATAATAAAACGGAGCAAGAGTTGCACATGAAAGCAAGATGTACTACCACTTTGATGGCACGGCAAAGGTGGCAAAAAAGTCCATGAGGGGGTACATAAGGAGGCGGAAAAGCAGAGCAAAAGGAAGAGCACAACAGAAGTACTAGAATCTTATCGGTTGTCGCGCAAACGTGCCCGAATCGCCTCCTCGCCTCACTTTCATTCTGCGGCTCTGCTGCAACTACTGCTAGTGCTAGCCCCTGCGCGTGAGCATTCGCGTCGCGACGCCGCCGGTGGAGCTCCAACCAAGTGTGTAGTAGACCCACGCGCCATGGCCGCGAAGCAGCACCACTTCCTGATCGTCACGTACCCGGCGCAGGGGCACATCACCCCGGCGCGTCACCTCGCGCGGCGCCTCGCGGGCGCCTGCCCCGGCGCGCGCGTCACCATCTGCGCCCCGCTCTCGGCGTTCCGGAAGATGTTCCCGGGCGCTGCCGCCGCTGTGACCGTGACGGCGGGGGAGGAGGAGGAGGAGTGCAGCGTCGGCGGAGACGCGGCCAGGGTCACGTACGTGGCCTACTCGGACGGCTACGACGGCGGGTTCGACGTCGCCGTGGACAGCTACTCGCGGTACATGGAGGCGGCGAGGACGGCGGGGTCGCGGTCCCTGGCCGCCGTGCTCCGCCGCCTCCGCGACGCCGGGCGCCCGGTGACGTGCGCCGTGTACACGCTGCTTCTGCCGTGGGTGTCCGGCGTCGCGCGGGAACACGGCGTGGCGTCGACCGCCGTGTTCTGGATCCAGCCGGCCACCGCGCTCGCCGCGTACTACCACTACTTCCGCGGCCACCGGGACGCCGTCGTGGCCGCCGCCAACGCGGCGGCGTCGGCGGAGGACCCCGTGCGCCGCGCCGTGGTGGTGCGGCTCCCGGGCCTCCCGCCGCTCCGCGTCCGCGACCTGCCGTCGTTCCTCGCCGTCACCTCCGACGACGACCCGTTCGCGTTCGTGCTCCCGGAGTTCCGCGAGCTCGTGGACGCGATCGAGCGAGTCGACGACGACGGATCGTCCTCGAAGCCGCCGAGGCCCCCGACGTACGTGCTCGCCAACACCTGCCACGCCATGGAGCCCGACGCGCTGGCGTCGCTGAGGCCGCACGTGGACGTGTTCGCCGTCGGGCCCGTGCTGTCGTTCCTGCACGAGGCGGATGACGGCAACAGGCCTCCTCCTCGTGACGTCTTCGACCACGACGGGAGCGGGTACCTCGACTGGCTGGACACCAAGCCGGCCAGGTCGGTGGTGTACATCTCCTTCGGCAGCTCGTCGGTGATGAGCAGGACGCAGGTGGCGGAGATCGCCGACGCCATGGCCCTGGTGAAGAGACCGTTCCTCTGGGTCCTGAGGAAGGACAACTACAAGGACGACGACGACGCGGCCGCGATCAGGAAAGCGGCGGTGGTGGCCGCGGTGGATGCGGGCGGGATGGTGGTGGCGTGGTGCGACCAGGCGCGCGTGCTGTCGCACCCGTCGGTGGCGTGCTTCGTGACGCACTGCGGGTGGAACTCGACGCTGGAGAGCGCGGCGTGCGGCGTGCCCACTGTGGCGGTGCCGCAGTACTCGGACCAGGGCACGGCCGCGTGGGTCGCGGCGGAGCGGATGGGCTCGGGCGTCCGCGCGGCGGCGCGCGCGCGCGACGGCGTCGTGGAGGCCCAGGAGCTGGCGCGGTGCGTGGAGGCGTCGGAGGCGGTGGCGGCGCGCGCCGCGGCGTGGAAGGCGGCGGCGAGGGCAGCCGTGGCCGACGGCGGGAGCTCGCACCGCGACCTGACGGAGTTCCTGAGGCAGATCATCATCGCCCAAGGTCGCGACAACTGAACCAGAGACGTCGTATCATCATCTCGTCGCGGTGCTTTTGCGATTGAAGCGTGAATTTCAATTGTCTAGTTTTTCAATTGTGATGAGAATGAAACAAACTTGGGTTGAATCAGAAGAGCCTGACAAGGGTATTGTATTCCCTTCAGGTGGACGTCCAAAACCAAATTGCATGCTCCTGACGTGCATGCGGCTGCAGCCTGAGAGACTCAAAGCAAAACGTGTCGACGCAAAAGGCTTGATGACGACGGCGCTACATACGGACTGATTAAAAGGTGAAAGTGCCGGACCGCGACGCGATCCTCATCTCCTCATCGATCGTTGCTGGAGCTGGACGCACGCACCGAACCCCTCCGCCGGCGGTCGATCTCGCCGCCACCACGGCACGCCGGCAGAGAGGACGATCGAGAGGGACGGCCGGCGGACGAACACCTACGCATGGACGGGGGCATGGCATGGCATGGCATGACACTCGGGCTCGGCGGATGCAATGTATCCATCCATCCGCATCCGCCTGTCCTCTGCCTGCTTCGTTAGCGATTGGGGGCGGTGCCGGTGTCGTCCTGCCTGCCTGCCTTGCGTCCTCTCGCTGCGCTGTTATTCGCATCATTCACCCGTCGTCCTCTGCTTCGCTGGACGTTCGCTGCTCAACCCTCAACGCATGATTCCGAGAGACGAAAAGATTTGGTTTTTATTCTCCTTTTCCAGATTTTCTTTTCGAGACCGTAAGTGCCACACACGTATTTCATTAAAAAGGGAATAGAGTTTGACAAAACTGACGAAGAAGGAACCCCGCGTTGGTAATGAGGATTACCAACACACACCAGTGAAACAACTTAGGCTGATATTACATAATTTAATTTTGCTACCAAATCAAACTCCACACTTCTACGCCAACAGAGGCAACAGCTCACGCAGGGAGGAGTACCCTGCACACACCCAAGCATTTGCTTCATCAACCATCAGATGGAGAAGACCTTGCACTGTTGCAGCAATAGAGTTGAACACCTTGTTGTTTCTTTCTTTCCAGTGGCGGATTCAGGATTAAAATTGACCTATGGCGGACTATTACGAGTAAACTCTATAAAAAAAGTTAGCATGCGCGAAAATTATTACATATACGGTCATTTAATCTCTTTAAATCTATTTAAACACTGCATGATAGTTAGCAATATCAGTTTAAGTGTATTTTTAGTCTATCTAAACGTTGTATAGATTATTTAAAATTATATTTAGACCGTTTTTTTCTGCCACACTGCTTAACCTAGTAGTAGCCAGTGTGAACGTCCAACACTGCAGCCAACAAGACGAGTTTTCTTCAGTTTGTAATCGTGGTGGAGCGATCAGAGATTCAACCATTTAGGATTAGTCACTAATAGGTGGATGTCTGACGCCTGTAGGCATTCACGAAGGAGAACCACCGAGCATGGAGCTTTAGATAGTACATAGCTCTTCACCTTCCACCTAGGCCGGTGGGCCTTGAATGCGTGGGCCTCACAAGTCACATCACATGGACGCAGCCCAATAGACCCAACGAACACTCGTCCAAACGTCCATCCGCACAACGCTCGTCTTCCTCCACAGTCTACTCGTAAAAGAACGAACAGAAAGAGAAACAGCTGTAGAGGTCGGTCATGGCTACCAGGTCCGTGGGGGCTTGCCGGCGAGGAGGTATGGCGGCCGCCAGGGCTCGCCATACTGGTGGATCCGCCCCTGTTTCTTTCCATAGCAGCCACCCAACCAACAACACAATGGAGTCAAAGCCTTTCCTAGCATTGGAAGGCACCTGCTTCCTGGACGCGAGCCACCAGGAGAAGAACTGTTGTTGAGCTGACATGATGATCCGGTCCAGATGCAATCTTAAGAGAATGAAAGCCCAAACTTCCCTAGTGAACACACAACCCAACAGAAGGTGGTCCATCGTTTCCTTGGTCTGATCACACAACGCACAAATATCTGTATCCTGCAAGTCATGCCGCTTCCGACGGTCTGTTGTCCAACAGCGCTTGTGCAACACTAACCAGAAGAAAAAACTTCACTTTCGGTGGAGCTTTGGGGCTCCAGAGCTGCTTAGCACCCAAGGGTCTTGTGCCTGCGAAGAACAAAGCCTCATAAGCCGAGGCTGCTGAATAAGAGCCATATGATGTCCATCTCCACAAAAGCTTGTCTGGAACCCCAACCTGCAGCGCGATATCCTTTACCAACTCCTAGATCTTAACATATTCAATGAGCACCACCGCTGAGAGATTGCCCACAATGTCTCGCACCCAAGTATTGTCCACCAGTGCTGCTGCAACGGAACGCCTCTTACCTGCACTTGAGACCAAACTAAAAAGTGCGGGCGCTAGCTCCTTGATGGCTCTCCTACAGCCGAGCCACTGATCATGCCAGAATAGCATGGAGACACCATCCCCTAGCACCCACTCGGTTGAAGCCTAGAAAAAAGCCAACTCCACCGGTCTTGGCCTGTCAGGTAGGTCATCCCAGTTGATCACCTGTTGAACATGTCTCCGCCATTGCCACCTGAGCCTGAAAGCTAAGCCAAGCCTCCTGAGATCTGTCACTCCCAGCCCACCCAGCTCACGTGGCATGCATGTTACTTGCCATGCCACCCGACAACGACCAGCTGCCGTAGTTGACGAACCTGACCACAAGAACCCTCGACGCAACCTATCAATAGCCTGGATGGCCCACTCAGAGAGGCACAACACAATTGCCGTGTGAACCGGAATGGCCGATAGAGTTGAGCGCACCAGCGTGGTCCGCCCCATCTCATTCAGGAGATTACCCTTCCAACCCGGAATTCACTTAGCCACAACATCCACTAGGTACTATTCTTGCGATCTTCTCAACTTTCTAACAGAAAGAGGCACCCCAAAATATTTGCATGGAAACTCAGCCACCTGGCACGAAAAGTTTTGATGCAACACCAACAGATGTTCCGGCAGGCAGGCTAATGGTGTGGCCACACACTTAGCCATGTTGACCATGAGCCCTGACGCTTCGTGGAACAAAGCTAGACAGTTCTTGAACACAGAGAAATCCAGCTCTGTTGGGTTAATGAAAGTACTAGGTCATCCGCATAGAAGGATGCTCGGAACTTCAGTCGTGAACTTGGTAAAGGAGAGAGGAACCCTTTATCATCCAACCACCAAATCATCATGTTCAGCACATCCATAACAATGATGAAGAACATAGGAGACAACGGATCCCCTTGACGTAATCCCCTAGCATGGCAGATACGCCTCCCCGGGCTTCCATTGAGTAATATGTGCGTACTATCTGTGTACAACAAGGCTGAAATCCAGTCACACCATCTGGTACTGAAGCCCACATGGTGCAAAATCTCCAACAGAAGGCCCAGGAGACTGAATCAAATGCCTTTGCGATGCCAACCTTGAGCAGAACACAAGGCTTTCCGTGTTTTGTGTATTGCTTTAGCAAATAACTGAATTGCGTGGAAATTATCATGTATGCATCTACCCCTGATGAAGGTCGGCTGATTTGGTAGAATCAACTTGTCCAGATAGGGTTCGAGCCTCAGCGCTAGACACTTGGAAATGAGCTTCCCCACACTGTGCATGAGGTTGATCGGACGATAATCAGAGATTGTTGTCGACTCCTCCTTTTGCAACAGAACCATGTATGCATCATTCACTTGATTCAGACTTCTTTGGTCCAAAGACCAAAAGGCATCCATCGCTGCTAGGATGTCCCCCTTGATCACCTCCCATGCCACCTTGAAGAAACGACCAGTAAATCCATCTGGGCCCAGCGCCTTGTCATTTGGCAACTCTCTGACCACAGCCCACACTTCGGCCTCTGAAAAACAAGCATCCAGCCCCACTAAATCAATCGGCAGCATCCCGAAAGATAGAAGATTTAGTCGCGTCGATCTCTGAAAGTCTGACCCATCAGAGGGTTATAGAATTGAAATAGGGCTCTGCCATCCCACGCAGCACAACAGTGACACCCTGAACCTCAAACGCAGAAATCCGGTTCTTCCTTGCCCGATGACAGGCTTGCGGGTGAAAAAACTTGGTGCACGCATCCCCCTCTGCTAGGAACTGGATCCGCGACCTCTGCCTGGCAATTGTTCTGCACAATGATGCCAGCCCAAGACAGCGGATCTTCAGCCTCTTCCGCGACACTGTTTTTTGCTCCAACAACACTCTGGATTCCATAGCCCTGTCAAGCTGAATGATAACTTCTCTTGCCATAGCCAGCTGCAGCCTCACACTTCCCACATGCTTCATACTCCAACTTTTCAAAGTTCTTGCAAGATTCCTTAGCTTGTAATCAAGATTGCGACAGTGATCCGTATACAGTGATCCAAAACATGGCCAACACTCCCACAAAGCATCGTTGAGCTGTCATAGGCGCATAGCTCTACGATGCTACACTATCTTTATGCAGAGCCTCTACGACACTACACTATCTTTATGCAGAGCTACTACATACGATCTCATAGAGCATTTTGTTTCATCCGTTTCGCTATTTTTTCGCGTTGGTACCCACTGGAGTATTGGTGAAACACTATTCATTGTTCTTGTGTCACGTTATTGGATTCGTTGCTTTAAAGGCACCGTCAGAGCCCACGACATCGATTCTTCTTCCGGAGACACACAAGTACTTTGTATCCTCTCATTTTTTTTCTCTCTCTTAAGATTTGTTGAACTCCAATATGTCATAAGTAATAGTGTCAACTAAGGGCCTGTTTGGTACAGCTCACAACAGCTTCATGAGCTGTTGTGAGCTGTTTTTTTTTGCCAAACACCTTTTTTCAAAACAACTTCACCTATGAAGTTGTTTTATTCCCCCTCTCACAAAATCATAAGCTGATATGAAACTGAAAAAAGTAGTTTTTCACAGCTTACACCTATATTTCTTTCTTCCAACCATGCATGAAGTTGTTGGTCAAGCTGTTTTACCAAACACTTGTTTCAAAACAGCTCAACTTCACCTAATGAGTTGTTTATGAAGCTATTTTCTAAAAAAACAGATTCACTAGTGAAGCTGAGCTGTACCAAACAAGACCTAAAGTAGCAGTGCATGAAATGTTCACGGCAAAGGGAGTAACTAGTAAGTAAGTAAGCCAACGAGACACCAAAAGATCGTATTCTACAATTCAGAATTATACACAATGAAGCTTGCACATTTTCCTCTCAAAATCCAACTGTAGTATTGGAACGTACTAATTTCTGAACAGAGCCATGAGATATGGGTGTGTGTGTTGCGTCTTTGGTTACCTAAGTAAAATATAGTCCCTATCATATCGGCTATTGTGACGCCAATTTATAATATTAAAAATAGAGTAGTTATAAAACTAATTGTATAGATGAATGTTACTTTGTGAGATAAAATTTATTAAGCCTAATTAGTCCATAATTTGACATTATGTTGCTATAGTCAACATGTGCTGACGATGGATTAGTTAGGCTTAATAGATCTATCTCGCAAATTAGCCTCCATCTATATAATTAGTTTTACAATTAGTCTATATTTAATACTTCAAATTAGTGTCCAAATATCTTCTCTACTATAAAAATACAATGTCTAAGTGTCTCCCTTATATCATTATATGACTAACAAAAATATGAAAATAAAATTTATATACAATCATATTAGCATAATTAATTTGTGTCTAAATTATAATTATCAAAATAAATTCAATTTCAAAGAGTCAAACGAGACCTTAACAATCTGTAGCATCTCATATTGAAAAGCTTGAAGCTTCAGCTATGTTTTATTTAAGATAGGACATGCTACAGAAAACATTTGTAGAAAACTTGAAATGTTAACATCATTATTTTTGGTAGGCAGCGGAGTATATTTGTAGAAAACATTTTTTTTTAAAAAAGTTTCACCAATATGTATGCCATAAATCATCATCTAAAGCTAAATTTAGCTATTATTATAGAAAAAAATGTTTCAATAGACTCTATAAACAACTCTTCAAATTTAGAAGCTCTTCGTCCCACGTCATTCGCTCTCTACTTTTGAATAGGCTCACTAATCATGTAGCCTCTGGGTTTATAGAGTTTGTTAGAGCACTCTAGTATTTTTTTGTCAAATCTATTTTAAAGAGTAACTAAATAGTCTAACCCTTAAATAGAGACAATGGTTGTACGTACTCCCTCTGTCCCAAATTGTTCGTCGTTTTCGGTTTCCGTGTCACAAGTTTGACTCAATTTATAGAAAATACGTGCAATATTTATATCTTTAAATAAATTTGTTAAAAAACTAGATTCAAAGATCTTTCCGATGATACTAATTAATAATATTTATTATTTATAAAAATTTTCCGCATTTGTTTCTCGGGAAGCGAAAACGGCAGATATTTTGGGATGGAGGGAGTATGCTGTAAACGGCAAGTCCACGGACAACATATTCCTATTCCTACGGTAAGGAATCTATATCTATACCTATATATATATAAATTATATATATATATATATATATATAATATATATATATATATATATATATATATATATATATATAGCCCGTTTTTTGGTTTCGTCTGGCCTCATCCGTATTTCTGTTATCGTGTCCGTGTCTAATTAGCTTCGGTCGTTTGTTACTGCACTGCGTATATTCTGATGTTTCCTTTATTATTATTACCCAAGTCGTGATACAACTCAACACTCTGCCCACATTGGTCTTCTGTCTGGCCCATTTCATTCGGGCCCAACTACCAACCCACTCGCTCCCGCTACCTTTCCTTCGCTGCCCGGCACGCTCGCTGGTTCACGCGGTCACGCCGCTTCCCGTGAATCCCATCCCTATCGACATCCTCTCAATAACAAGAAAACAAAAAAACGCCACCGTCGCGCTCGTTACAGACACGAGCCTCCTCCGCGGCTGGCCGCTTCTCGTACTCATACGCACGTCGCCGTAGACGTCGTGCAGCCTCGGGCGCGTGCCGCCCGCTCGCACACTCTGCGTTGCTCCGCCTTCTCGCCCGCACCCACCGCTTCGATGCCGTGGATGCCACCCCACGCGCGGGAGGCTCGGCACGCTCGCCGTCCCCATAAAGCTTCGTTTGGATGTGCATGTATCCACCTCAAACCACATGGATTGAAGTGAAACTTAGCTCAAATACACTCTAACACATGTGGATTTAACTAAATATATGTACATCCAAACAAGCCCTAAAGCTCCCAGATTCCCTCCGTATTCCCGCTAATGCCGTGTTTCCCGAAGATCCGAAGAAGTTCCTCCCGCCACCGTCGCCGTCGATGCGGCCATATTCCATGGCAAGGTCGATTTTGAATCGGAATAAAAAACGAAAACATCGTGGATCAGAAAATCCCGTGGTCTTCCTATATCTAAAGATTGTTGTCTTCGTTAACTTCACAGAACCCATAGTTTCGCCGACAATATCCTCCGGCAGGGTCGAATCGTATTGGTCACCATTATTTGCGTGCTGCCGTAGAGGCCGACCGGCAAGAAGCTGGACGGGTCCCTGGTGCTCATGGTGCCTTGTCCTCGCCAAACCTGCAGAAAATCTTCCTCGACGCCAAGCTTGTTGTGATCTTCCTCATTATTTTGCTCGCCATCGTTGTCCAGTGCCCGCACATCGGCCAAGTAAGTACCTGTGGACCCGCACACCACTCGATTGATGCTATTCATGTGATGCAAAAATCTCAAGAATGCATGGCATCTATCTTCAGAGACACCTACCTGTTTGATGGCGTTGAGAGAGTATCGCAAAGTTCTTACCCCTGTTGAAGGAGGCTCTATGCTGCTTGTCAACCATAGATAGGATACAGACATGTTTTGCGTACAACACTTTGAGTAGAGTAGCACTGGTTTTTTTATTTCAAAATTCACATAATAGCAATCTTTGTTATGCACCCAAAGAAATCCTCCGTAGACGAAGCTTTTCACATACTCTCAAAATTCATCAGTTACAAATATTATTAATTAGCAAGCTATGAAATCCGGAGGCGATCAACATGTCATCGTGGCGGTGATGAGCTGACTGGCGTTGTGGCTGGCAGGCACAATGTTTCTCATGTTGAGCCTCCTTCAGTTGGCCTTTGATATCTAACTGAAAGAGGATTGTTCTAATTAGACCAGACAAAAAATAGCTAGCTTTAAATGATTACATTATAATATGTCTTGTCAGTTGTCACGATACCCAACATGTTTGGATTTAGCATGTATAATATATAATAAATTTTATGTACGACCCGGTGCATCGCACGGGCATTTGTCCTAGTGAATAAATAAACCAAGAAAAAAAATGAAAAACTTGTGCGTTGAAATCCCAACAACAACTCAGTCAACTGACGCAAAAACTCCTTAAAAACCACGCCACACGCCGGATAACGGAAAACGGGCCGCAGCCAAAACAAAACAAGCTCTCTCTCCCCCCCCCACCCCCACCCCCCCCTCGTGACACCCCTAATTCAGGCTGGCCAAAAATAACCGAGACCGGAAAACCTGAACCAAAAAACCCGAAGTATCGGTGGTCCTCGGTTCCTACGTCGGTTCTCATTTTTGAAAGCCCCATCAGCAGCTGGCTTCGTTTCACTACCGGAGAACGGGCCTTTAGCGCCGGACCATTTTGGCCTTTAGCCCCGGCATAGAACCGGGGCTAAGAAATCGGGACTAAAGGCCCGACCTTTAGCCCCGGTTCCCTCGCCTTTAGCCCCGGTTGGTAATACCAACCGGGACTAAAGAGGTCTCCAGCCGAGCCACGGTTGCTAGCTTCTTTTTCTTTTCTTTTCAATTGGTTATTGTTTTTGGTTTTACAATTACATTAGAGTTTCTAATACTTATTCTTCGTTGCTAATATATTCCATTAGGGTTTCAAATACGTATTCTTCGCTGCTAATAAATATATATAAACACATAAAATTTATAATTACACACAAATAAAATATGAAACTATATATATATTATAGATCGAGCTAGCTATACATATGTACATAAAATATACAACATTATTCATCATGCATCCTTAACTTGATATTTACAACATAAATATTGTTCCTGACTTAGAGGTCATACAAGTGTTCGTCTTGGTTTGGCTTCATTGGTTTATCTTTGTTAAACCAATACTCGGTGCCAGACTTAAGGACATGGTCATTAATGAAGCTCGCGATGGTCTCTTGAATTGCTTTGAGGCGGACCTTATCCATCACCTGGTTCTTCAACCATGTCTCCTTCAATTTGGATTAAAAGAAAAAGAAAGTATTAACATACATAATATTTATGTAAAAGCAAAAAATGAAATAAATTCATTTACATGTTACATACTTGTTGACTCTGTAGAGGAGTTCTTTTTTCATACACCGTCAGGAACTCGCAAACATAGTACGCACATAAATTGTTTCCCGGTGACTGCCGTAGAACCCACTGTACAAGATATAAAAAGATTACTCTCGGCTGAGCGTGCGTCTGCTGAGTGATGCTAATGAAGGTAAAGAGGCGGGGAGGTAGTACAACTTATATTTAGTCGTAGAGGATCAGGAAGTTGCACTTTCAGATCCGGACGGTGTTTCTGAACAAACCAAGCCCAAACCCTGTACAATATATATAATTGGATCGTTAATTAACTATTGCAGAGTTAAAGAGCAAAAATCAATATTTAAAGATCACATTTACCCTCGGATAATATCTATCATATCTTGGTAATCTTCTTGTGGTTTTCTCGGAGAGTCATAGATTAGCAAACGACTTTCGTGGAGATCGATCACAATTAGTATCCAGTGAAAACTGCATTTATATTTATAAGTCAACACATATATCTTTATGTCAACCTATAATAAAATGTGCATATGATAACAAAACTCACCTAAAGTTGTAGGGGAATAGTATATATCTTTTGTCCCTTTGGTTTACGAAGAACCTCCGCAAATTCCTCTCTGTTTGAGTTTTCCATGCATCCGAGGGAGTACTGCTTGGGTGCTTGAATATGATATATGGATCGATGAAATCAATCTCCTTGTCATTTTTACGCCTTAGTTGTCTCATCATGTTTCTGCATATCTTTAGAAATGCTTGCTAGTGTGAGGATAATTACTTATACATATACATAAGCTAAAGTGAGATTATTAAAAGAAATAATCACTTACATGCAAAAGCAGCTGACGAGAGATTTGTCGAGAGCGTCCATGTGGCAGAGCTGATGTAACTCATTAAACTGAACATATATTATGTCATCACCATGAAAGTAATCATGGTCTCCAATTCTGACGCAAATATAGTCATCAGCTTTTCTGCCACACGCCGTGAGGTACCACTGATTTAGCAAGTGCATTTGCGTACCAAGATCCCTCAGGGCCGCTGGGTTGTATAGACTTTGACCATATACATATGCCCTCTGCCATTTATCAACTTCTAGAGCACTTTTGATGTCTGCTTCTCCGAGTATGTTTTCCACATTTAAACCAGTTTCCTCGAAAAATTTGAACAGTTGCTCAAGATCAACGTCTCCATACGTTCGTTGTATGATGTCCATGTTTGTACCGTATTCATTCCCAACAACTAGATCCGGCACTGATTGCTGCGTTTGTTCCCCGAGCTATGGGACACCCTTTCATGCTCTCTTCTTTGTCTTCTTTGCCTCCTCAATTGATTTGTTGAACGTGCGATCATAGTCTGATTTTGGCGAAGCCTTACGGGCAGCACGTACCTTTTTCTGGTGAGCGTCCATAGTTTGCCTTAGTTTTTCAGGACGAACAAAAAGGTATGGCTTCTCCGGGTTTCGCTTTGCTCGACTACTAGCAATGGCAACGTCGAAGAACTTGTTCAAGTCTTTTTGTGCTACAGCTTCAGTCTCCTCATCGGTCATGTCATATGGAAGTTTTGTCATCTTGGGAATGGCTGCTGGTTTTCTCACAGAGGCTGTCTTCTTTGAAGGTGGTGGGGCTGACGCCTTTGTTTTTGTGACAGGCCTCTTCTTTGTTGGCGGTGGCGGTGTTGGAACCCATCGTGGAGATGAGGCATGTGGCGGTGTTGGAGCCTGCTGTGGAGGAGATGGTGGGGCCGGTGGTGGTGTTGGATCACGCCGTAGGGGAGATGGGGCCGGTGGCGGTGTTGCATCCCGTCGTGGAGGAGATGGTGGGGCCAGTGGCGGTGATGGATCCCGTCGTGTTAGATCTTGATCATCATCGCCCGCAACACTGTGATGATGTGGTGACTGAATAATTGGACTTAGGTTGGGGGATGTCCTGTTGCGAAAACAACATGGTATATGAGTATCCATTTATACTATTAGCTCACCAATACTATTACCATTCATTCACTAATTTCATACACACCTAGGGTTAGGTTGTTGAGGAGGAGGAGGTGATGCACCAGGAATTATGATATAGCGCTTGCGCCAACATATGAATGTCTTCTCCGCTTCTCCTAATGTCTTCTCGCCATCACCTCCTTTAATGTCAAGTTCAACATTGTTGTAACCTTTCACCACCCTATCCACCGAGACGCTAGCATATCCACGAGGTATTATTGCCCCATGACATCTTGCTGTCTTCGTAGGATCGATAGGAGATACAACACCTATAGCCACCATTACTGTGGCATTCTCTTGTGGAATGTGCAGTTCACATGTCATGAGAGGCTCGTGATGTCATCCACGGGAAAGTGTAGTCCTGCGTCTGGCACCTCTGTGGAAGCGCAACTGCTTTTCATTTGATCTGGGAGGCTGATGTTGACTCCCGGCTCTGATGCAGATTGCCTTTGCATCGAACTTACTGCTAACTGCACTTGCCTTTTTATTTCCTTGCTCATTTTGTCTTCAAGTGCTTTTTCTCGCTCAACTGCTTCACGAGCCGCGGCCTGTGACTGAAGAACCGTTTCCTCTAATCTTTGCATCCGCTCTGCCTCCTCCTCCTTCTTTCTCGCGCGGCTTCTATAGGTGTCTTTGTCCTGAGGGAAGGCATGCTCCCATGACACCTCCCCATAGCCTCTGGTTCTCCCACAATGTTCAGGATTCTCCAGGGCGTATGTCAGCTCATCCTTTTCTCTGTTCGGCTGCCACCTGCCACTGTGAGCTATTTCTCTAGCATAAGCAAATCTTTCTGCTGCTCTATGGAGTTTTTCGCCATACTCTATCCTTCCCGCCTGTAGGTCCAGACTTCCTCCATGACCAAAAAACCAATACTTGGCGCGCTCAAGCTAGTTTATTGATTCTGGTTCAATGCCCTTGGCTAGCATCTCTCGTTCCATTCTTTCCCATTTAGGAATGGCACTCTTGTAGCCACCTGATCCCAAGTGATGGTGGTATTGTTTTTGTCGGGCATTCTGTTGGTTCCTTCTGACCCGTGCCTCACCCTCTTCTGATTTCTTGAATTCTACAAACTCATCCCAAAATGGCCTCAACTTGACGTAGGCCTTAGTGTTGAAATCCGGAGTTAGGTCCTTCTTGATAAATGTGTTATACAACTTCTTCTTCTAGCCCTGGAATAGTGTTGCCATTTTCTTCATAGCCCAGTCCCAAACTCTTTCCTTCAAATTTATATCTTCTGTTTCAAGCGTGAAATGTGCAAGGACATCTTGCCAAACCAGTTCCTTATCAAGATTAGAGACAAAACTTATATGAGGAGCACTTTTCTTTTCCTTCCATTCACGAGCACTGATCGGGATCTTATCCCTTACAAGGTACCCACAGTGGTTAACAAATTTCTATGCATGTTCTCCAAGTACTTGGCCTGTTTCCTCGTTGAATTCCAAGATAATGTACTGGCCATCCAACGACTTCTTCGGACCTCGTACGGTCCTACTCTTCCCGGTAGTCGTTGTCGATCCGGAGGGCTACGTATGTAGAAACAGTAGATTATAAATACATTTATAAATTGTTTAGAATTTCATGTGCACATAGAGATTGTAGGTATACCTCGCCAGTATTTTCTTGCATGATTTATTCATAATCGGCAAAGTATTGACTGCCCTCATCTACTTCTTGATTATTGTTATCATCACCTGCTACTTCTTGATTAGCGCCGCTATTGATTAAGTCGTACATTTCCTCCTCCATGTTGTCAACTGGGTCGGCCATTTCTGCGAATAACATGGAGGATAATGAACACCATATTTCTGCGAATAACGTATATTCATAAAGACCATATTCATTTTTATTTAACACTTTGTAAAGGTAACACGATCGATAATAAACACTTTGGGTTTGGGATTAGGGTTTAGGGTTTGGGGTTTACGGTTTAGGGTTTTGGGTTTGGGTTTAGGGTTAAGGTTTAGGGTTTAGGGTTTACGGTTTAGGGTTTGGGGTTTAGTGTTTAGGGTTTAGGGTTTAGGGTTTAGGGTTTATCGTTAGGGTTTCGGGTTTGGAGTTTAGGGTTTAGGGTTTACGATTTAGGGTTTGGGGTTTAGGGTTTAGAGTTTAGGGTTTAGGGTTTAGGTTTAGGGTTTCGGGTTTGGGGTTTAGGGTTTCGGGTCTGGAGTTTAGGGTTTACGGTTTAGGGTTTAGGGTTTCGGGTTTGGGGTTTACGGTTAAGGTTTAGGGTTTAGGGTTTACGGTTTAGGGTTTGGGGTTTAGGGTTTAGGGTTTAGGTTTAGGTTTAGGGTCTAGGTTTTGACAACATTAAAAATAACGTATATTCATAAAGACCATATTCGTAAAAATAACACTACCGACATACACGAAAAGTCATATCATGTCTATGTGAACCAAAAAATATATATCTAAGTGATTATTCCATAAACATATATATGACCGATATAAATAAATGTTTACATATCATATCTAAGTGAACCAAAAAATATATATCTAAGTGATTATTCCATAAACATATATACGACCGATATAAATAAATGTTTACATATCATATCTAAGTGAACCAAAATATATATATCTAAGTGATTATTCCATAAACATATACACGACTGATATAAATAAATATTTACATATCATACCTAAGTAAACCAAAAAATATATATCTAAGTGATTATTCCATAAACATATACACGACCGATATCACGAAGGACACACCGTTGACGAGAGGACGACGACGGACGACGGTGAGGATGACGTCGCGGTGAGGACGACGACGACGGACGGCTGCGAGGATGACGTCGCGGTGAGGATGACGGCGGACGGCGGCGAAGTCAACGCGACCAATCTCTTTTTATCTACATGTGTAAACATATATTTTGTTAGAGTAAAAACATATATATTTATATATATATATATATCATTTTATGTTTTTCTATAAATATATTTCTCTTTATATTCATTTTCTATATATATTATTTTCTGTTTCTTTATAAATATATTTCTCTTAATATTCATTTTATATATATATGATTTTTAGTTTTTCTATAAATATATTTCTCTCTATATTTATTTTCTATATATATATTCATTTTTTTGTTTTTTCACACACGCCCACACACACACGCACACACGCACACACACTGCACACACGTACGGCAGAGAGAGGCCGACGGCGCGCGGCGACGGGTCGGGAGGCCAAGGACGCCGCGAACGACGCCGGGAGTGGCCGAGGGCGCGCGGCGGGAGGCCAAGGACGCCGCGAGTGGCCGAGGGCGCGCAACGGCGGACTGGGAGGCACGGCGAGGGCGGACGGCGAGGCCGGATGGCGGCGCGGGAGAGGACGCCGGCGCGGCCGAGGAAGACGGCGAGGCCACACGACGAGGCACGGCTAGGGCGGATGGCGGCGCGGGAGAGGACGACGGTGAGGCGGACGTCGGCGAGGGAGGCGGCGGCGAGGGAGTCGTCTGACGTCGATCTGAGAAAGGAGGAGGACACTGTGCCCTATATACGCGGGGTGCTTTAGTCCCGGGCCATGGCACCACCCGGGACTAAAAATCCTTTAGTCCCGGGGCGTAAGCCCGCCCGAGACTAAAGGTTTGGACCTTTAGTCCCGGATGGGCTTACGCCCCGGGAATAAAGGTTCCTTTAGTCCCGGGTGGTGTCACTGGCCAGGACTAAAGGGGTTTCTCCCGCCAGTGTTTTGGGTTTGTAGTATTTTAGGTTTTGTATTAAATTTTCATTATATAAATATGTTGTAATATTATTAATTGCATAGTAAATTAAATATTAGGCATAAAATTTCTTAAAAATAGCAGTTGTATTTCCTTTTACCTTATTGTATAGTAGAAAATTTTGTAACATAAATTCTTTACTTTTCTTATAATAACAAATATAAATGTAAATAACAATTCATATTTCGTTAATGCAAAAATATAATGTTAAATTTAAATATCTGAAACAACTGGTTCTCGATAGAAAAATTATTTTTGCATTATCTGAACGTTAAATTTTGGGTTGTTCATCTTTTATTGTCCAAATGCACGATAGAGAAATTCACTGTTAAATTACAATTTAATTTTAAAAGATAAATTTGTGTAGTTCATATACGTTTCTGTGTCTTATTGGTCTCAAATTTTTTGTTGGGCTGTCACGTGGCACGGGTGAGGCAACCAACAAGTTCGTGATTTTTCGGAGATGGTTTCCTACTTTTTCCGGTTTAATCGAATTACCACGCACCGTCACCCAATAATTATTGGATAAACTAGGCCTCCGACTTGGAAACATTTGGGCATCTCGTGTGGGGCATCAATTTGGCCTCCAATAATTAAAATAATGATCAGAAAAATCTAACACCTCGTGTGGGGCATCAATTTGGGCTCATATTAACGAACCATGACTGTTCATAATCATTATTAATAACCATGACTATCCATAATTATTATTAACCATGACTATCCATAACTAAAATAATGTAATAAATCAAGTCATTTCGACACCGACATCAATGAACCATGACTATCCATAATCATTATTAATTACACAAAAACTGTAATACATAATATTAGTTAAAGCATAACTATATATCAAGCGGGTACACTGGTGATCTTCTTCTTGACGTATGTCCCTTGGTTATGATCATGTCGTAACCATGGAGTCTCCTCAGTATTTAGCAGGATGCTTGGATCTTTGGTCACACTGAAGGACGGTATTCGGTCATCCCTTTCATAATCTTCTGACATGTCTGACTTGTCCTCAATTCTCACGATGTTTCTTCTTCCTGAAAGAACTATGTGGCGTTTTGGCTCTTTGGTTGATTTATTATCATTTTTCTCTCTCTTGGGTTTTGTAGACATGTCTTTCACGTAGAACACCTGATTCACATCAGCAGCAAGGACGGATGGTTCACCTTTGTATCCAATATTATTGAGATCCATTGTTGTCATTCCATACTCCTTGTCAACTGTTACTCCGGCTCCGGTCGTCTTGACCCATTGGCATCGAAACAAAGGGACTTTAAAATTAGGTGCGTAGTCTAGTTCCCAAATCTCCTCTATGCGGCCATAATATGTTTGCCTCTTCCCATTTGGGTCTGTGGCATCTACGCGAACACCACTGTTTTGGTTTGTGCTCCTTTTATCTTGGGCAATGGTGTAAAATGTGTTTCCATTTATCTCATACCCTTTGTACGTGAGGATGTGCCATGATGGTTGCCTAGCCAACAAATATAGTTGCTCATCAATATTGTTATCACCCAGACATTCTTTTCGCAACCAAGTGCTAAAAGTATTCATGTGCTCACGTGTAATCCAAACTTCATTCTTCCAAGGAAATTGGGATCGTAGAAACTCCTTGTGTACCTCGATATATGGATCCACCACTGATGAGTTTTGAAGAACTGTGTAGTGCGCTTTATTGAAATAATCATTCCCCGTACCGATATATGTTTTCTTCCCTAGTGTCCCCTTTCCACACAGCCTCCCCTCGTGCCGCGATTCAGGAACACCAATCGGGTCAAGGTCAAGAATAAAGTCAACACAGAACTCTATGACCTCCTCTGTCCCATAGCCCTTGGCGATGCTTCCTTCTGGCCGAGCACGTTGGTGAACATATTTTTTTAGTACTCCCATGAACCTCTCAAAGGGGAACATGTTGTGTAGGAACACAGGACCGAGAATATGAATCTCCTTGACCAGGTGAACTAGGAGGTGTGTCATGATATTAAAGAAGGATGGAGGGAACACCAACTCAAAGCTCACAAGACATTGAACCACATCATTCTGTAGAGTAGCTAGTTCTAGTGGATTAATTGCCTTCTGAGAAATTGCATTGAGGAATGCACATAGCTTCACAGTGGCCAAACGTACATGTGGAGGTAGAATTCCTCTTAAAGCAACCGGAAGCAATTGCGTCATAAGCACGTGGCAGTCATGAGACTTTAAGTTTAGGAATTTCTTCTCTTGCATATTTATTATTCCCTTTATATTGGAGGAGAATCCAGATGGGACCTTGATGTTGTTTAGGCATTCAAACATGATTTCCTTCTCTTCATTGCTAAAAGTATAGCTAGCAGGTCTTAAGTAATGGCGTCCATCATCTGTCTTCTCTGGATGTAGGGTCTCGTTCTTTCATGCGCTGCAAGTCTTGTCGTGCTTCAAGTGTATCCTTAGACTTTCCATACACACCCATGAATCCTAGAAGGTTGACACAAAGATTCTTTGTCAGGTGCATCACGTCGATCGCGTGGCGGACCTCTAGTACATGCCAATAGGGTAGCTCCCAAAATATTGACTTCTTCTTCCACATGGGTGCGTGTCCCGTAGCGTCTTTCGGAACAGGTTCACTGCCCGTCTCATTTCCAAAGACTACTTTCACATCCTTGATCATCTCAAGTATATCTTCCCCAGTTCTGTTACGAGGCTTGCTCCGGTGGTCTGTCTCACCTTTAAAATGCTTGCCTTTCTTTCTAACCTGGTGATTCACAGAAAGAAATCGACGATGGTCAAGGTACACTACCTTTCTACATTTTTTCAAATATATACTATCCAAGTCATCAAAACAATGTGTGCATGCATTATATCCCTTGTTTGTCTGTCCTGAAAGATTACTTAGAGCAGGCCAATCATTGATCGTTACGAACAACAATGCTCGCAGGTCAAAGTGTTCCTGTTTGTAATCATTCCACACACGTACACCTGATTTACTCCATAAAAGTAGGAGCTCCTCAACTAATGGCCTCAGGTAGACATCAATGTCGTTGCCAGGTTGTCTTGGGCCTTGGATGAGCACTGGCATCACAATGAACTTGAAAGGACCTTGATGTCGCCTAGAGGGGGGGGGGGGTGAATAGGCCTGTTAAAAAAATCAGCTCAACCAGATGTTAAAATCTCGAGCGGTACTGCTGCTCCCGGCAATGCTGCTCGGAGCCCGGTACTGCTGCTCGGAGCCCGGCACTGCTGCTCGTAGCCCAGCACTGCCGCTCGGCGCAAAGAGCACACAAACAACTATGCCTTTGGTTATAGCTTAAGGCCAACTTGGAGATGTGTTTGGAGATTACTAGCAGCAAGTTCGCTAAGTACCTGCACTCACAAACACTCACAACCAAGTAGATCGAGTGGAACACAAATATTGCAATTCAAAACATAGAAGACAAGACACAAGATTTATCCCGTGGTTCAGCTCGCCACCAAGGCTTGCCTATGTCCACGTTGTTGAGGATGACCACTTAGGTCAAGAGCTTTGCAACTCTTCCTCGGTCTCAAGTCAAGGAACCAAATCTTTGAAGTGAGGGGTAATTCCACTAGCTCCACAAGAGGATTACAAACTGATCCCGCTGCTCACCACAAGCACGGGAGCTCGCCGGGCGACGCCTAGCCGTCTAGGAGGCTTCACCTCCAAGAGTAAAAGATGCACAACGAAGATTGACGAATCCCGACAAGTGCTCAAGGTTTGGAAGGCTCTAATCTGCTCTCTAGCTCTTAATCACACAGCCCCAACACTTAATCATGCACTAAGCATGTCACTCTCACAAGAGAGGGTTGGGGAGAGCTCTCAAATGGCTTGGGATGTGTTAGAGGTGTTTTGGGCACCAGCAGCAGGTTCTGGAGGCGTGGGGTGGGTATATATACCCCCCACACCCAAAACTAGCCGTTGGAGGTCAGAAACTAGCCGTTACTGGCTGTACAGGCCCGACACTGCCGGGGAGCGGCACTGCCGCAGCTCCCTGAGACAGCACAGGTGACCTCACGAAAAACGCCGTAACTTTTTACTCCGAACTCCGATTTCAGTGATCTTGGACTTTCCGGAAAGCTTGTTTCGAGGGCTATCCAACCCTACAGAGAACAAGCCCAAGATCAACAAGTGCAGGTGCAGTGCTAAGTGTTTTCTCTCATGTTAGCACTCGGGTTCGGTTAGTTTGAGCACTTGAGACTTGTCTATGATTCGTATTGCATCCCCCTTGATAGTACGGCATAACTATACTCAAGATAAAGAAAATATAACCATTTTAACCACTTGAGTCTTCAATGTCTTCATATGCCATTTCTTCTTGATATTACTTCAAAAGGGGTTGCAATCATCTTTGTCTCCTTTCTTTGAGCAAGCACACCTTGAGCATGTGACTTGAACCATTTCCACACATATGAGTTCAATCCATGGCTTCAAGTCACTTCCACTAATGATTTGATCCTCAACACAATATGAATCCTCATAGCTTGATTAGTACCTCGACTCAATGCAAGTACTCTCTTCTTCACTCTAGCCATAGTACCTCGGTCTCCTTGACCTTCACTCTCGCTTAGTACCTCGAAGCCCTTTCCTTGCTGTCTTCACCTTATCAAGCCACACTCAAGTCACATCATATTGAGCATCCATTGAAAACCATTTCTTCAATATTGTGATCCTTGCTTGAACATCTTGTAGATATGAATGTTGAGATCAATCAAGCTTTAGTTCGACTCACATAGAGACACATATGGATCATCATTAATATGGTCAAGCCAATTCACGATTCCTTATATCCTCTCCTTTTGGCTTGACACTCAACACTCACTTCAATCTCCATCTTCATACTTCTAGCTTGATCAAATCAATGCAAAGTGATTCTCCAAACATTTATCCATACAAGCAAACCAATGTAGAGATGACATATATCCAATATGAGTTAAGTCCTTGTCATTTGACCTTTGCTTGGCATTTACTCACTTATGCATTCTTGATTCATTCTTCAACCTTGATCAAAGCTAGTTCACTATCAAACTCTTCTTGCTCATGAAAAGCAACCCATTGTTGAGACCATTCCAAAATCATCAATCCATGTCTCACTTGTCATTTGCCAAATATGCTTGCTTTCTCATGATGCCATGATATCCCACAACATAGAAGCCATATCAGCAACTCTATTTGCATTGTTGTCTTTTGCTTGAACAAGATTGTTTCCATGATCTTCCAATACAACAATACACAATTTTGGCCTTCATTTCAACACTATGTGGAATATCATCAAGTTTGCTTTTCTTGTTGAACCTTTGATATACTTAGCAAACTTGTTAGACCTTTAATTATGTTGTCACTCAATTCACCAAAACCCACTAAGGGCTAGATGCACTTACAATCTCCCCCTTTTTGGTGATTGATGACAACACAATTAAAGCTTACAGGAGATTGATAAACTTTAAGATTTTGAATCCTATGATATAGTGAGCTCCCCCTAAATGTGTGCATTGAAAGGAATTTCAAATTTTGGCCTCAAATGCCAAATGCACATATTTAAGACAAAGTGTGGAAACTCTCCTATATCTTAGCATTCGTGGGGTGCAAGGTGTTAACATGATAATCATGATGCTTATGACAGTTCATGCACTCAAGGATTGCTGACCAGCAGAGGGTGGCACTGCCGCACCAGAGAGCGGTACTGCTGCACCTGCCTGAACAACACTAGAGAATACAAGCACCACTCACATGAATGTCACACACTAGCATAAATTGTCCCTATCAAGAGCATCAATTTAAACTATCCTTGCACACACCACATAATTTTGAAAAATCTTATATGCCTCTCCTTTACCCCTTTCCATCCTCATATCAATCTCTCTTCCCTTACAATGTCCCCCAAAATTTCTCCCCCTTTGGCATTAATCTCCAAAAAGGATCTCTCCACCAAAAGGAAGAAATGATGGTAGACAAGTGAGGGCTAGAGGTAGGTAAAAGTTTAGCATATATGATTTCTCTTCTATGTTTTTCTACCAAACAAAGTATGCAACACTTTAAGTCAAGATTCTCAAGAGGTTAGCATATTTAGCTCATACCTCACATAGGTGACATAACATGAGACAAACTCACATAATCACCACAAGAGTTATCAACCAAATATCTAACTCATTCTCTAATCGTCACCATAAGAACAAACTCATGGTGTGACTCGAAATATTGTATACACATGCACACTCTAGCATGTAAGGGCCTAGATGCACAAAGGTAATACAAATGTTCATAGAGCGATATACTACCTTTGTTCTAAGCCTCATAATCTCCACCATGATGATGATTTTGAATTTAGTGCTTTGATGGGCCTAGCACTTCATTAAGCAAAAGATCTCATTTGTGCCCATCTCTCCTTTTCATCATCTTCAAGGAGACATTTCAAACTTGTGCTCCATCTTAGTTGAAAATTCATTGCTAGCTCTTGTTTTCATTTTGAGATACCAATTGAAGACATATTGCTTGATATACCAAATTGAAAGATTATCCACCAATATCAATTGAAATATGATCTTCATAGTTTGACACCAATGGAAGGAATCTTCACAAGTTGATGCCAATAGGAATGGATGCTCGTATCTCATAATATCACCTAGATGTCTCCTAGAGAATGCTCACAAAGACAAGAGATAACATTAAATTGCACAAGCTACAGTTTACAACTAGTGACCATTTGGATGTGGAAGGCATGTGGATCACTAATTGCAAACCTCATAGCATAGACTAAATTCCCCCTATTTGATAGTGCATACATATGTATGTGGAAAGTAGAACATATGCACTTTTGGTCAATTAAGTCCAATCAAGGGAATTTAAGCTATATTATGGAGAGTAGCTACATAAGAGTTAAAGTTGCAATCCAAATGAATATGAGAGATATCTTTACCAATTTGGATTGATTTGGTTATGTAGAATACCCAAGAGAAACTCATTCTCACCAAGAGACTACACAAGTTCACTAGAAGAAAATGTTAGTCCCAAAAGACACAAGACATAGAATGAGCTCCCCCTCAATTTGTGCACCAAGTACTCGAATTACTTGTGAAATGCACTTGAATCGGTTTAAGAGTCTAGAGGAGTTCACCCTATATTTTGGTCAAGGCATGATAAGTTTGCAACAATTGAAATTATGCCAAGAAAACATACCACCACTAAGGTAGCTAGACCACCACATAAATTTTGATTGACATGACCATTATATAAGTAAGATTTCAATGATTTGGATGGCCATAGTTCTCACTTGATGAAATGTGGTGAATTGAAGCTTTTGTGGTCATCCAAGATCCATAATAGATTCCTATTTCTTTCTTTACCTAAAGCAACCCACATAGAGAGCAAATGGTAAAATTCATGAAATTTGCAAATTGTGAACTAGGAGTTACCACTCTTTATTGACAAGGTCTTGGTTGATCAATAGGATGGATCATGTGCACTTGATGAGCTCTAGAGTAGAGAATTTGACAATGAGAGTCCACCCTTCAATTATTTTCTCCAACTCATTAGAAACATGTTCCACTAAAGGATTGGGGCATTCGACACTAAGCCGAGAGAACTTGGTTTATAAAGACCAAGACCACCATGGGAACTGTGAAGTACCCAATGTGAATCCGAAGGAACATCCATCCTTGCAATGTGTGGAACTGCACAATTTAAACTTGAGAGAAGCCATTTGTCCCACAAGATATAGAGTAAACTCCCCCTCAATTTGTGCATACAAGAGTACACAAAGTACACTCATGCATATCAATGATCCTGGGGTCAAGGGAGAAGTTTACACTACATTCCAATTGATTTCAAACTCCTTCAAGCTTGCTTGCAATTTGGTTCCAACTCTTTTGGATACTTGTACGTGTCCTTCTCTCTTATTTGAAATCCTTTGGACCAAACTGATGCTTCTCATCTTCACTGATTCTTCATGACCAACTTGAGAGCCAACCGAAACTTGTTGTTGCAATGCAATCCAACTTCATACAGTAATTTTCAGATTCTATCTTGCTTGGTGAAAAATTCATATCTCCCAGATTACAGGTCCAATATGCATGAAATTTGGTAGAAATGTTCATCTATGAGTCCTCTAATTGCTGTCAAAATTTCAGCCCATTTGGATTCCATTTGATCAGTCAAATCTATTTTCTACCAAAACTGCTCAAGTCTGAAACTGCAGTGCTGAGGCTGACAAAATTCAACTGAAACTGATTTTCTTCTAAACCAAACTGCATCCCAACTGTACAACAACAAGTACTAGATATATATAGCATGCTCACAAAGTTTTAGGTCAATTCATCAGTGTTTGAACTTCCAAATCCATGCTTGAAAGCAGCTAACTCAAAATTTCAGATTTCTGGACAGATTTGATAATTTTTACAATTCTTCTCTTCTTGTCCAATAATGAGGTGGTTTTGGCTTAGAACACTCACAAGATGTCATTACCATTCAGTCCTCTTATCAATATTTGTAGTATTATGAGTTCTTCCAATATAGCATATCCAACTCAACCTCAACATCATGCTCTAGGTCCACAAAATGGACGGTTGTCAGCTGCTCTGTGTGGAGGTGTGCAGCAGTGCTGCTCATGGCGCAGCAGTGCTGCTCATGGCCCGGCAGTGCGGCTCGTGGCCCGGCAGTGCTGCCCGTGGCCCGGCAGTGCTGCCCGCTGAGCGGCACTGCTGCTCGCACATCAGCAGTAGGTTGTAGATTATCTTCAACATGAGGAGCCTCCACATCTTGAGAGTGAGTCAACACACTCCGACTTCTACCAACCTCATCTTGCTTTAGGTGAAGAGTAACCTTTAGGCTTGTGATGCATCCAAATGAATAAGCACAACCTCTTCTTATTGATTTCCTATGAATAAGCTCAACACAAGAGGTATTAGTAGCACAAGCACTAGTTTCTCATTTAGTAACCCTTTATGTGTGGAAGGCAAATGAGCTACCAAAATAGAGAAACCTCATAACATGGATTAAATCTCCCTTAATGCCGCATGCACACTCTTTTGAGTCGAATGGAAATGTGAATGTGCATGGTTGGTCAATTAAGTCCAAAGGGTAGATTTAAGCCATATTATGGTGAGTGGCTAACATAGACGAATCAACCCAAAATGAACTAGAGAGAACACATCACATAGTTTTGGATTGATGACATTGATATGATAGCACACTCCATTTAAGAAACACATTCTCATTTAGTGAGACTACATAAATCACTTAGAGAAATGGTTAGTCTCACAACTCTAGTCATAGAGTAAATTCCCCTTTTATAAGTGCTCTAAGTATTTGAATTTCTCACATAGCACTCTATTCATTTAAGAACATGGCATTTTACTCTATGTCTAGGTCATGGCAACAATAGAATAATCAAATTTAACTTATGCCAAGAAATACTCACAACCATTTGAGCATGTAGATGGCCATAAGATGAGAATGAGAATTTGCCAATCTACCATATGACAAGATTTCATTAAGTAGAGAGTTCTTGAGATTTGAGTGATAAGTGCTTCTACTTGAGCTTTCTTGAAATTCTTGGTTTAAGGTCCACAAAGAACACCAAGTCATGTATGTTGCTTGTTGTGAAATTCCAATCATACTTTTCTTCCATGACCAACAACCAATACATATCCTCAAGTGGTTTCTTTCCCTAAGTGACTACACAAGACACAAAGAGATAAGATTTGAAATAAATTGCACTTGAGATTTAGATGTTACCACCCTTCTTGAAACATAATGGATGAGGTGGCTTCTTCATCTTCACTTTGCTTATCATCATGTTGTAGACTTCATCCATTGCTTTGACTTATCTCAGCCACTACTGTCTGCATAGGGGCGGCACTGCCGCTCTGAGGCATGGTACTACCATATCAGAGATGTCAGCGGAATTTGGTGCAATAGTAGCTTGAGGATCTCCTATCTTTGTACCCAGAACTTCTTGTGGTCTTATATCACCAATGGGCATTTTCTTGATTGTCTCACAAAGTGGTTCCTCATTACCTACAACATGAATAAGATCTTGCTCTACTAGAGAGCCATTAAAAGCATCATATGAAAGATGATTCATTTGAACTCAAAGTACTCTAGCCACTCCTAATAATTCACAAACATACACATATTTGTGAACTACTAGAGACTACACAAGTCAAGTGGCTAGCTAGCAAGGGTTAGGTACTTGTTACCAAGATGAGTATGAAGTTAGAGATATATCCATCAATTCATCCTTGGGTCAATCTTGATAGAATAGTCAATATGAATAAGATTGATAGCTTGAGATGATATTTTCAATAAGACTTGCTCAAGCACCCCAAGGCTTCATATCACCTTCAAGTACCTACAACACTTATTAAGCACAATTTGGTACCCATACCAAGATGGGTCCATCAAGGTTAGTCACAAGAGACTTAGGCACTCAAATGGCCTTTGTGCTAGTATATGGTGAACCAATCACCTTTCTAGCACAAGTGTCATTTTTGGGCCTCCTAAGCAATTTTGAATCAATTGACAAGTTTGGCTTAAGAGTGTTACCCATGGGACACTCCACACTTAGGTGTCCCTTTCCCCTACAAGTGTAGCATAGGCGTGTCTTGTTATTCTTAGCCTTGTTTTCTTGCAATTTGCTTGCTACCTTGCTACTGAGCCTCTTTCTTGATGATATCAAGCCTTTGTCCTTCATGTAGGGGCATGATGCAATTTCATGACCCTTCTCATTGCACTCATAACACTTCCTCTTACTTCTTCTTGTCTTCTTGTTTGGAAGTGTGGCTTGGTCATCAACCTTGTTGGAACACATCGAGGCATTGTGTCCCATGTTGGAGCACTTGCCATGAGCCATCTTTTTCTTCTCTTGAATGTTGCTCATGACGTTTGCTTCTTTCTTCAAGGAGCAATCCCTTGCATGGTGACCCTCTTTCTTGCACTTGAAGCAAGTGATGGGAGTCTTCTTTGCTTTCTGGGGCTCTTGCTTTGATTTGGAGACCTTCTTCATGAGCTTGACCTGACCAGGGGCATAAGTGGTAGCCTTCCCTTTTCTATGGGGAGCGGCACTACCGCCCTTCATAGCGGCACTGCCGCCCTTGGGTGGCTGTGCTACTCGGGGCTGTTGTTGTGCCACCATCTGTGCAGGCTGATCTGTACCAACTTTACCCTTGATCATGGACTGAGCACACTCAAAGCTATTTTCCACCTTCTTGCCAATGTTTTGAGTCTTGCCATCCATGCACTCTTTTGCTATGATCTCATTGAGCCTAGCAATCTCTTTTCTCATAGCCTCCATATTAGCAAGGTTAGTGGCATAAATATTCAAATCAAGATTAAAGCTTTTTCCACAACCTTGACTAGTGGAGGGAGTAGAGACATCACTTGCCTTGGAAGGATGTGAGTTGCTCTCCCAAAGAAGGCTATATTGCTCCTCAAGTTCTTTGTGCTTGCCATTCAAGCTACAATACTTTTCCTTGAGTGTAATATGATCCTTCTTTAGGAGAGCATGTACATCTTGCTCTTTGGCCAAAGCCTTGTGCATGGTGTCCACCTCACTTCTCTCCAATGCAAGAGCTTCCTTGCTAGCAATGTAAAGATCCTCTTGTTTAATTAGAGTCTTTTCTCTAGATTCTAGCTCAGCTTGTGTTGCCTCTAATTCCTCCATTAGCTTTGAAATAAATAACTTGGTCTTTCTATCCAAATTTTTAGTTATGTTATTTATTTCTTCATCACTAGAATCATCATCACTAGAAGTATCACTAAGATCACTACTAGAGATGTCACTAGGAGGTGGAGAAGGTTTGGCTTTTGATTTTACCTTCTTACCCTTTGCCATAAGACATACATGAGAAGTGGCATGAATAGTTGAGCACATTGGTGAAGTGGATTCATCACTTGGCCTCCATCGATCACAAGCTTCTTCTTCCTTCAAAATGTTAGTCTCACAAGAACTATAGGAAGTAGAAGTACCACATGTATAATCCTTGTTCTCACCAACCATTTCATTACCTTTCACATATGTTGGTAAGGGAGTGGTTGTGGCATGATCAACTATGCCTTTTGAGAGAATCACTTGAGGCTCTTCATTTGTTGGTGAAGTTGAGCACTCCTCAAGTGGTTCCTCCAATGAGAGCAACTTCTCATCACATTTGGACTTGTCATATCTTTCTTTGAGTGTGGTCCAAATGACATGAGCATCCTCAAGAGGTTCACCATCTCCAAATATGATGGCATCAAAAACATCTTCACTCAAAGCACTAAATAAGACATTAGAGGCTTGAGCATTGTGTTGTAAGCATTTCACTTCCTCTTTAGATAGATAGGTCAAATCATCACTAGAAGGTGAAATGCTCACATCAACAATCCGCTCGATATGAGGACCCATGGTCCTAAAAACAGTAATCACACTAGCGGACCAAGATGCATAATTTGAGCCATCGGAAAGTAAAAGTTCTAGATATACTTCCTCACTTGTCGACATCGTCTCTCAAGGCGGTTAAGCCCATAATTGAGAGCCTAGGCTTTGATACCAATTGAAAGGACCTTGATGTCGCCTAGAGGGGGGGGGGGGTGAATAGGCCTGTTAAAAAAAATCAGCTCAACCAGATGTTAAAACCTCGAGCGGTACTGCTGCTCCCGGCACTGCTGCTCGGAGCCCAGTACTGCTGCTCGGAGCCCGGCACTGCTGCTCGTAGCCCAGCACTGCCGCTCGGCGCAAAGAGCACACAAACAACTATGCCTTTGGTTATAGCTTAAGGCCAACTTGGAGATGTGTTTGGAGATTACTAGCAGCAAGTTCGCTAAGTACCTGCACTCACAAACACTCACAACCAAGTAGATCGAGTGGAACACAAATATTGCAATTCAAAACATAGAAGACAAGACACAAGATTTATCCCGTGGTTCAGCTCGCCACCAAGGCTTGCCTATGTCCACGTTGTTGAGGATGACCACTTAGGTCAAGAGCTTTGCAACTCTTCCTCGGTCTCAAGTCAAGGAACCAAATCCTTGAAGTGAGGGGTAATTCCACTAGCTCCACAAGAGGATTACAAACTGATCCCGCTGCTCACCACAAGCACGGGAGCTCGCCGGGCGACGCCTAGCCGTCTAGGAGGCTTCACCTCCAAGAGTAAAAGATGCACAACGAAGATTGACGAAGCCCGACAAGTGCTCAAGGTTTGGAAGGCTCTAATCTGCTCTCTAGCTCTTAATCACACAGCCCCAACACTTAATCATGCACTAAGCATGTCACTCTCACAAGAGAGGGTTGGGGAGAGCTCTCAAATGGCTCGGGATGTGTTAGAGGTGTTTTGGGCACCAGCAACAGGTTCTGGAGGCGTGGGGTGGGTATATATACCCCCCACACCCAAAACTAGCCGTTGGAGGTCAGAAACTAGCCGTTACTGGCTGTACAGGCCCGACACTGCCGCACTTAGCCCGGCACTGCCGAGGAGCGGCACTGCCGCTCTATAGAGCGGCACTGCCGCAGCTCCCTGAGACAGCACAGGTGACCTCACGAAAAACGCCGTAACTTTTTACTCCGATCCGATTTCAGTGATCTTGGACTTTCCGGAAAGCTTGTTTCGAGGGCTATCCAACCCTACAGAGAACAAGCCCAAGATCAACAAGTGCAGGTGCAGTGCTAAGTGTTTTCTCTCATGTTAGCACTCGGGTTCGGTTAGTTTGAGCACTTGAGACTTGTCTATGATTCGTATTGCATCCCCCTTGATAGTACGACATAACTATACTCAAGATAAAGAAAATATAACCATTTTAACCACTTGAGTCTTCAATGTCTTCATATGCCATTTCTTCTTGATATTACTTCAAAAGGGGTTGCAATCATATTTGTCTCCTTTCTTTGAGCAAGCACACCTTGAGCATGTGACTTGAACCATTTCCACACATATGAGTTCAATCCATGGCTTCAAGTCACTTCCACTAATGATTTGATCCTCAACACAATATGAATCCTCATAGCTTGATTAGTACCTCGACTCAATGCAAGTACTCTCTTCTTCACTCTAGCCATAGTACCTCGGTCTCCTTGACCTTCACTCTCGCTTAGTACCTCGAAGCCCTTTCCTTGCTGTCTTCACCTTATCAAGCCACACTCAAGTCACATCATATTGAGCATCCATTGAAAATCATTTCTTCAATATTGTGATCTTTGCTTGAACATCTTGTAGATATGAATGTTGAGATCAATCAAGCTTTAGTTCGACTCACATAGAGACACATATGGATCATCATTAATATGGTCAAGCCAATTCACGATTCCTTATATCCTCTCCTTTTGGCTTGACACTCAACACTCACTTCAATCTCCATCTTCATACTTCTAGCTTGATCAAATCAATGCAAAGTGATTCTCCAAACATTTATCCATACAAGCAAACCAATGTAGAGATGACATATATCCAATATGAGTTAAGTCCTTGTCATTTGACCTTTGCTTGGCATTTACTCACTTATGCATTCTTGATTCATTCTTCAACCTTGATCAAAGCTAGTTCACTATCAAACTCTTCTTGCTCATGAAAAGCAACCCATTGTTGAGACTGAAAGGACCGTGACGCCTAAGAGGGGGGTGAATTAGGCAATTTAAAACTTCTACTCTAAACTATGACCTCTAATTTCCACCTAAGCAAAACCTATGCAAGAAAGTAAACTATCTAATGTGCAACTAAGGTTTTGTTAAGTGTGTTTGCTATCTCTACCGCAAAAGGAGATATGCAACCTAGTTTCCAAACCTATCAACTAGCAAGAGTGAGCTAGGAAAGGTAAAGCACATAAACAAGGTAGCAATGTAAATGCAGAAGCTAAAGAGTGTGATAGAGATGCAAACTCCCGTCAATGACTCCGGTAATTTTACCAAGGTATCGAGAAGCGCGCAAGCTTTCCCCTAGTCCTCGTTGGAGCCCCTCGCAAGGAATCCCTCGCAAGGGCCAAGCTCCCGGTCGGGTAACTCCGTGGATAGCTCCGGTCTTCCCCACGCGCAAGTGGGTCTCTGGTTAAGCCACTCGTGGCAAAGCCTCTCCCGGATGCTCTCCGCCGCCTTCACTATCAAGTTTCCGGCCGAAGCGCCGCGGGCCTTGTTCCCTTCGGTACACAGAGGCGGCCACACCACAAACTCGGTTGGTGTGATCTCGCAAGACTACAAGCCCCGCCGATGTACAACCACGGTGCGCGCAAGCACCGGTAGATGAGAGGTTTTCAACCTCACTAAACACTAGGCCTAACACCTAGAGCAAGCGCAAAGCGGTGGTCTAACTAGCTTAAGCACTTCACAAAGCACCTCTACTAATCACCTAGTATATCACTTAAGCACTTTAGTGGCTAAAGCAACTAAATATGTGTCTATACACTTGGTACACTTCCTTGAGCTCCAACCTATCTGTTTTGGCCGGCCATGGGGGTATATATAGAGTCCCAACCAAATAGAGCCGTTGGGCAAAGAGATGGGCTTTTCTGCCATCGACCGGACGCTCGTCACGTTCTGACCGGACGCGTCCGGTCTCTCACAACGGCTAGTTGGCCGCCAGCACAGGGACTGATCGGACTCTGGCATGAGTCCGGTCGCAGACGACCGGACGCGTCCGGTCACGATTTTGTGCCTTTGGAACCTCTCTGTGTTCGATCAGACTCTGCTGAGCTCCAGCATCCGGTCGATGTCGTAGCGTCCGGTCACGCTACCACGCTGATGAACAGTCGCATCGTCGCGTCCGGTCCAACTGGCGTAGCGTCCGGTCGCTTTTGACGTGGCGCTGTTGGCTGGGTGAACTGACCGGACGCATCCAGGCCAGCGTCCGGTCACTGCGAAGCAGCGTCCGGTCACTCCTTCTTCGTTTCTTCGCGGTTTCTTGTGCCGTCTTGGTTCCGTTATTGTGCCTTGGACTTTGCTTGATCTTGAGAGTCTTCTATTGAGCTTCAAATGTCTTGCTTGAGGTGTTGATCATCGGATCACCATGTCGCCTTAGTCCAAGTCACATTTGCACCCTATTGGACTACAAAACAAACACTCGCAAACACATTAGTCCAATTTGGTTATGTTGTTCATCAAACACCAAAATCCGAAGTTAAATGGTCCGACGTCCATTTTCCTTACAAAGGGAAATAGGATTTCTAGCCTCTTGTGTACACTAGCCGGGTGCACTTAGCGTTTTCCTGCGCGATTGTGAGGAAGGATCCGTCGGTCCACGACACTGTGCCGTGGTCTTGCACCCCACGGCCTTCGGCTCACGAGAACCAAGCGCACGGAAGGAAGGAGAGAGCCCCGGTGCGGCTTACACGTGGGTCCAGCGTGTCGGCCTCGTGCCGTGGTTGACGTGTGGACCTCCCACATTTTTCCCACCGTGACGGAGAAGGGTGACGGTGCGGTGTGGGTCCCAGCAGCCAGTCACTCATCGACGACAGTGTTAGGAGCGCCGCCGTCTGGCCCGTCGGAAAACAGGGGAGAGGCCCCCGACCTAACCGGAGTTGGCCTCGCCGGTGGCGTGGCTCCCCCTCGGCCCTAACGATCCCCGGAATCACGTTCTCCTCACACTCCCACATCTGTTCACCCACCAGAGAGGAGCAATGGGGCTTTGCGTCGGCCTCTGCGGCTCGCCAGAGCTTCCCGCGGTGGTGCCGCGTGTATCTTGGTATATCAGGTGCGGGAGTGAGCGTGAAAGGTATTGGAAATGCTAGTTGCTTGGGCCAAGCTTACCTTCACGGGCACCGGCGTCTATGGCAGCTCGGTCGACAGCGCTCCCGGTGGCGTGGTGCTACGGCATGGTAGAGGTAGAGGTAAGAAGGGAAGAAGGAAGGAGGTGGTTCAGTGAGGCTTACCCGCGAACCAATTTGGCTCTCAAGTCCTTCCCTGGCCTCCAATCGAGCTCGGGCGCGTCGGCGGTGGCGTAGCTTCGATTTGGGGGAAATCGGAAATTAGAAGGAAGGGAGGTGGTAGTGGTAGGATGGAGGTGGTGGAGGGATAGAGGAGTTCGCCGCGGAGCTTGCAGTGGCGTTAGCTCGGAGGGAGGTGCCTTATATAGGCCGGTAATGGCGGTGGCGACCATGGCGGTTCACGGAGATATTTTCTCCTCCGCGTCGCCGGCGTGTTCCGACAATCTAGAGCTCTCTCCGGTCGCTGTACCCTGCCCTGCGTCGTGTCCGCGTCGAGCTAGGTCGGTTCGCTGATAGTTCATGTCATCGCCATTAATGGCGTTCCCGTCAAGCCGCTGCGGGGTTCACTGCTCCTCTTCTCTTCTCTCTCTGTCCTGTGTTGTCATGGCATGGAACAGGATGGCGGTGCCGGGGAATGGACACGATGCGTCGGGCGAGCTTTCGCGAGGGTCAGCGACAACAGGGTCGAGTGGGCCATGGCGTCCTGTCCACTCTGCTTCGTCCTGTCACCAGGAAGGGGACGAAGCTGACAGTAGGGCCCCACCTGTAAGTAGTAGAAGGGGAGAGGGAGGAGTGAGGCTAGCCGGGCCGAGCGCGCACGCTTGCGGTGGCCTGGGCCGTGGCCCAAGCGGGAGGCGAGTCGCGCGGCCGGGGTGGGCTTGGCCCGATTCGCGGTAGAGGGGAAAGAGGGGCGCTAGCAGGCCGGAAGAGGGAGAGGAGGGAGTTGAGGCATGTTGCCGATTTTTTCCTTTTTTCCTTTTTATTCCTTTTCCTTTTTCTTTTCCCTTTGATCCAAATTCCTTTTGGGTTTTAAATACTAAACTGAGTTTTCCAAAAGTTTCCAACTGAGTGGTACCATGTTGCTCAACACATGCCACACAACCAAACAAGAAAAGATTTGTTGTCTTATTTACTCTAATTATGTTTCCTATAAATTAAACTAGGTCAAGTTTTAATTTGGTTCAAATTTTTAGTGGTTTTCAAAACATGGAAAATTAGGGGTGTCACACAATCGAGCTCGAACATGTCGGCGGTGGCGTAGCTCCGATTTGGGGAAAATGAGGATTTATGGGGAGAGAGAGAGGTGGTAGGGATGGAATTGGAGTGACAGTATGGTGGAGGAGTTCGCTGCAGAGCTCGGGGTAGCGTCGATTCGGGGTGAGGTGCCTTTTATAGGCCATCAATGGCGGTGGCGGCCATGGCGGTTCGGAGATATTTTCTCCTCCGCGTCGCCGGCGTGTTCCTGTGCTCCAGAGAGTTCTCCGGTGTTCTCACTCCACCTCCTTCGCTCGGTCATGTCCCCAGTAAGGCGGTTCCTCGCCTCGGCTTGTCACAACATTAATGGCGACGACGGTCTTCACGGCGGCGCCGTTCTCTCTCTCTCTGTCTCTCTGTCTCTTGTCTTCCCTGTCTCCGGTCCATGGCCGTACTCTATAGGAAGGCGGTGGCCGAGCGCTCGACAAGACGGCTCGAGAGGGGAGGGGATGGCGCGTCAGCCTGGGCATTCGGTAAATACCGAACCGATCGGTTCCTCGGTACCTCGGTAAATTCGGTTCCTGATAAATTGTTACCGATCAGTTCCTAAAAAAATCGGTACCGGTTCGGTTCGGTATCGGTAAATTCGGTTCGGTTCCGGTATTTACCGAACAGTACTGAACTAATCATATATAAGATGTAATGGCATGTTCAAAAACTAATTTTTACATGATTTCGTAGATAATAATAGTGCAAAATCCATACACATGTAAAAGTCCACAAGATTATAAGTGTAAGTGCCAAAAATACATAATATAATAGTCTATAATATTACAATAAATAATATAACAACACTCAAACTTATCACATTTCAGCTAAATTCGATAATTCGGTTCGGTTCGGTATTTATCTCGGTAAATTTGGTTCCTGAGAAACAGGAACCGAATTTTTTGGTTCGGTTCTCGATATTTTCGGTTCGATTCTCGGTATTTCGTGCCCAGGGTGAATGGCGCGGCTGGGCTTCGGCTCGGGTCGGCCCAGGAGAGGGAGAGGGTGAACGCCAGCAGGCCAAAAGAGAGGAGGGAAGGGGTTGAGGCCTGTTGCTAGTTTTCCCTTTTTCCTTTTCTATTTCCTTTCCTTTTTATTTTCCCTTTGATTCAAATTCCTTTTAGGTTTTGAATATAAACTGAGTTTCCAAAAGTTTTCAAGTGAGTGTTTCCATATTGCTCAACACATGCCACACAACCAATTAAGAAAAGATTGTTGTCCTATTTATTCTAATTATGTTTCCTATAAAGATTAGTCTAGGTTAAGTTTTAATTTGGTTCAAAATTTTAGTGATTTTTAAAACTTGGAAAATAAGAGGTCAGGGTGGACGTTCGGTCCAGACCGAAATTTCGGGTCGGGTATTTCGGTTTTTAAAAATCTCGGTCTTTGAAAAATGTAAACCAAAATTATGTCAGAAAAATCAGGGATCGATGCTTCGGGTAACCGAATTACGAATTATCGGTTCGGTCTTCGGTTTGGAACCGAGCAAACCGAGCTCGCCTCTCCAATCTGTTCCAGGAAGAGCAGATTGAGCACGTTCTATTAGAAGAAGGAGCTTGAGATTGAGGAAGGAGAAATCTGTTCCAGGAGAAGGAAGGGGAACGTGAGATCGAGGAAGGAGAAGAGAAATTGGGACGGATGTCCTTGAGACGTTGATGCCGTGCTGCAGGCTTACCTTTGCGACGACATCTCGCAGCGGGCGACAGGGGCGGTAGAGACGGACAACACGGCTCTCCGGCTCTCCAGGCGCAGCGGCTCCCTCGGCCCTCCCTACGGGCTCTGGCAGTGGCCGCCACGACGTCCGCTCCCGAAGGTTCCATTGCCTCCGGGGAGCTTCCTGCTCGGCCTCCTCCACCGCCACGGGCGCCTGCTGCGGAGACAGTGCGGAACGAGATGGCCGTGGAGACCTCTGGAGTCTGGATAGTAGATATAGATTAGAAAATATATAAAACGTATAGATGCTAGATACAGTAAGCACTAACTAGAGAGGAATAGAATACTAATATTTGGATTCTATCGGGTAGTTTGGGTGCATCGGTTAATTGGCTCCACAGACCGAACACTGTTACAGAACATGCCTTTGGACGATTTGCAAAATCAGCATTAGTCACGAAAAAATTTACGTCTGAGACTAGAAAGGTCTTTAGCCCCGGCTGGTAACACCAACCGGGACTAAAGTGGCCTTTAGTCCCGGTTGGTGTTGCCAACCGGGGCTAAAGATTGACCTTTAGCCCCGGTTGGCAACACCAACCGGGACTAAAGGTTTTGCCCCGGTTCGTGTTTCCAGCCGGGGCTAAATGTTGACATTTAGTCCCGGCTGGGAATAAGGACCGGGGCTAAATGTCCCTCCCTATATTTGAACTGTTCTTCCACCTCCAGCCGTGCCCGAGCTCTCCCTGTCTTCATTTTTTCTTCATATTCCAGTCACTTTGCTTGCTTGTGTGCTCTCTTCTCCGGTGATTTTTGTTTGTTAACACATCTCCGGCGATTGATTTATTTCATCACATCTACGCCGCCATCGACTCCTTAAAAGATACTAGCTTTAGTTTTTCATTTTTGGAGCTGCCACATATATATATATATAATACTTTAGTTTACAAAATGTGACTGATTTAATTGGTTTAGTTTCATTTTTTTGGAGAAATAGAGATTATTTAAATCATTTTGGTTATAAAAATTAGAAATATATAATATTTTAGTTTACAAAATGTGACTGGTTTAATTGGTTTAGTTTTATTTTTTTTGGAGAAATAGAGATTATTTAAATCATTTTGTTTATAAAAATTAGAAATATATAATACTTTAGTTTACAAAATGTAACTGGTTTAATTGGTTTAGTTTCATTTTTTGGAGAAATAGAGATTATTTAAATTATTTTGTTTATAAAAATTAGAAATATATAATACTTTAGTTTACAAAATGTGACCGGTTTAAATAGTTTATTTTATTTTTTTTGGAGAAATAGAGATCATTTAAATCATTTGTTTACAAAAATTAAAAATATATAATACTTTAGTTTACAAAATGTGACCGGTTTAATTAGTTTAGTTTAGTTTTTTGAAGAATTAGAGATCATTTAAATCATTTGTTTACAAAAATTAGAAATATATAATACTTTAGTTTACAAAATGTGACCGGTTTAATTAGTTTAGTTTAATTTTTTTGGAGAAATGGAGATCATTTAAATCATTTGTTTACCAAAATTAGAAATATATAATACTTTAGTTTACAAAATGTGACCGGTTTAATTAGTTTAGTTTAATTTTTTTGGAGAAATAGAGATTATTTAAATCATTTGTTTACAAAAATTAGAAATATATAATACCTTAGTTTACAAAATGTGACCGGTTTAATTAGTTTAGTTTAATTTTTTTGGGGAAATAGAGATCATTTAAATATGTGATATATACCATATAATTTTATTTGTTTAAAAGAATGAGAGATATATAATGTTATATGTCATTTTATAATTAAATTTGTTGATAAGAATGAGAGATATAATTATCTTATATGTCATTTTATAATTTCATTTGTTTATAAGAATGAGAGATATAATTATGTGATATGTCATATAATGCGGATGATGACACGTCACTGGATGTACAATGCCGATCGTCGCTCAAAAGAGTTCATTGATGGCGTGCATTATTTTTTAAGAGTGGCCGAGGCAAACAAGCGGAATGGTTTTATGTGTTGCTCATGTGCCCTTTGTAATAATTCGAAAAAATATTCTAGCTCAAGGAGTCTTCACTCACACTTGTTCATGTCGGGTTTCATGCCAAACTATAGTTGTTGGACGAAGCATGGAGAAACTGGGGTTATGATGGAAGAAGGTGATGAATAACAATTAGACCCTGACGATGATATTATTGCTCAATACAATGACTTTGGTGATAGTGCAATGGGGGAAGGTGAAGAAGAGGCAAGTGCAGAAGACACACTCGCTGAAGATGATGCTCTTGGTGATGTCATTCGTGATGCACAAAGAGATTGCGAAAGTGAAAGGGAGAAGGCTAAGTTTGACTGTATGCTAGAGAATCACAGGAAATTACTATACCCGTCTGCTACAGATGGACAAAAAAAGTTGGGTACAACACTTGAGTTGCTACAATAGAAGACACAGAATGGTGTATCTGACAAGGCATTTGGACAATTATTAAAGATTATAAAATAAAAGATGCTTCCGAAGCCTAACGAATTGCCCGCCACTACGTACGAAGCAAAACAAGTCGTCTGTCCATTGGGTTTAGAAATCCAGAAGATACATGCATGTCCTAATGACTGCATCCTGTACCGTGGCAAGGAATACGAGAATTTGGATGAATGCCCTGTATGTAAAGCGCCACGATGTAAGATCAGGCGAGATGACCCTGGCGATGTTGAGGGTGAAGAACGTCCTCAGAAGAAAATCTCTGCCAAGGTTATGTGGTATGCTCCTATAATACCACGCCTGAAACATCTGTTCAGAAACAAGGACCATGCAAAGTTGGTGCGATGGCACAAATAAGACCGTAAGGTAGACAACATGTTGAGACACCCTGCTGATGGGTCCCAGTGGAGAGTAATAGACAGAGAATTCCCGGAATTTGCAAAAGACGCTAGAAACTTAAGTTTGGTTTAAGTACGGACGGGATGAATCCTTATGGGGAACAGAGCAGTAGTCATAGCACGTGGCCTGTTACTCTATGTATCTACAACCTTCCTCCATGGTTATGCATGAAGCGGAAGTTCTGTAAGTGCATCTAGCCCTTAGTGGGTTTTGGTGAATTGAGTGACAACATAATTAAAGGTCTAACAAGTTTGCTAAGTATATCAAAGGTTCAACAAGAAAAGCAACCTTGATGATATTCCACATAGTGTTGAAATGAAGGCCAAAATTGTGTATTGTTGTATTGGAAGATCATGGAAACAATCTTGTTTAAGCAAAAGACAACAATGCAAATAGAGTTGTTGATATGGCTTCTATGTTGTGGGATATCATGGCATCATGAGAAAGCAAGCATATTTGGCAAATGACAAGTGAGACATGGATTGATGATTTTGGAATGGTCTCTGTAAGGAAAATGGACCTCAGACCATTTAACTTCGGATTTTGGTGTTTGATGAACAACATAACCAAATTGGACTAATGTGTTTGCGAGTGTTTGTTTTGTAGTCCAATAGGGTGCAAATGTGACTTGGACTAAGGCGACATGGTGATCCGATGATCAACACCTCAAGCAAGACATTTGAAGCTCAATAGAAGACTCTCAAGATCAAGCAAAGTCCAAGGCACAATAACGGAACCAAGATGGCACAAGAAACCGCGAAGAAACGAAGAAGAAGGAGTGACCGGACGCTACTTCGCAGTGACCGGACGCTGGCCTTGATGCGTCCGGTCAGTTCACCCAGCCAACAGCGCCACGTCCAAAGCGACCGGACGCTACGCCAGTTGGACCGGACGCGACGATGCAACTGTTCATCAGCGTGGCAGCGTGACCGGACGCTACGACGTCGACCGGACGCTGGATCTCAGCAGAGTCCGATCGAACACAGAGAGGTTCCAGAGGCACAAAATCGTGACCGAACGCGTCCGGTCGTCTGCGACCAGACTCATGCCAGAGTCCGATCAGTCCCTGTGCTGGCGGCCAACTAGCCGTTGTGAGAGACCGGACGCGTCCGGTCAGAACGTGACGAGCGTCCGGTCGATGGCAGAAAAGCCCATCTCTTTGCCCAACGGCTCTATTTGGTTGGGGCTCTATATATACCCCCATGGCCGGCCAAAACAAATAGGTTGGAGCTCAAGGAAGTGTACCAAGTGTATAGACACATATTTAGTTGCTTTAGCCACCAAAGTGCTTAAGTGATATACTAGGTGATTAGTAGAGGTGCTTTGCGAAGTGCTTAAGCTAGTTAGACCACCGCTTTGCGCTTGCTCTAGGTGTTAGGCCTAGTGTTTAGTGAGGTTGAAAACCTCTCATCTACCGGTGCTTGCGCGCACCGTGGTTGTACATCGGCGGGGCTTGTAGTCTTGCGAGATCACACCAACCGAGTTTATGGTGTGGCCGCCTCCGTGTACCGAAGGGAACAAGGCCCGCGGCGCTTCGGCCGGAAACTTGATAGTGAAGGCGGCGGAGAGCATCCGGGAGAGGCTTTGCCACGAGTGGCTTAACCGGAGACCCACTTGCGCGTGGGGAAGACCGGAGCTATCCACGGAGTTACCCGACCGGGAGCTTGGCCCTTGCGAGGGATTCCTTGCGAGGGGCTCCAACGAGGACTAGGGGGAAGCTTGCGCGCTTCTCGATACCTCGGTAAAAATACCGGAGTCATTGACGGGAGTTTGCATCTCTATCACACTCTTTAGCTTCCGCATTTATATTGCTACCTTGTTTATGTGCTTTACCTTTCCTAGCTCACTCTTGCTAGTTGATAGGTTTGGAAACTAGGTTGCATATCTCCTTTTGCGGTAGAGATAGCAAACACACTTAACAAAACCTTAGTTGCACATTAGATAGTTTACTTTCTTGCATAGGTTTTGCTTAGGTGGAAATTAGAGGCCATAATTTAGAGTAGAAGTTTTAAGTTGCCTAATTCACCCCCCCTCTTAGGCGTCACGGTCCTTTCACCCTTTGGAGAAAAATTCTAGAAAAATTCCTAAAAATACTACATACACTCAGTAACTTTACCCCATAATTAGTTTTCCAAAAATTATTATAGAAAATAGTTATTAATTTCCAACCTATATGTTTAAACTTATAAAAATCATATCTTTCATGTTTTAGCTTCGAAAATTATGAAACCTCTTCTAAAAGATTTATAAAAATAATCTAAAAGTGACCAACCTGAGAGTAACCCTTTTTCTCAACATATGTTTGCTTGTGATGTTTGTTTCTTTGTTTGTGCTTATCGTTTCCGTCGGATCGATCGGCAGAAGGAGACGACTACCAGGAAGAAGACGACCCGGATTACCAGGAATCAGGAACTGTGAGCTGCAACAAAGGCAAGTCCTAACCCCACTCTTATCTTCTATAAGTAACCACTCACTGATGATTATATGATTGGAATATCATATGGTAAATTTGACTGAATAATAGGCAACTGCGATATGTTTATGTGCTTAATGCAAACCTGATTAATGAGAACAAGTGGGGGATGCTTATATGCAGATATAACATCTTGGGGTAGACTCACCTGTTGAGGGACTCTACCTAGGAGGCACTTGTTTGCCATATTGAGTAGTTTTTCATAGGCCACCAAACTTGGTCAGAAACGCGTCCAGCCACACGCTTATATGGGTAGGCGTAGTTTCACACCCCGATAGGCATAAGTGTAACACCTACCTGGAGGTCGGGAGACAGCGGTTTGTCAGGAGAAGGCACGACTGCTAAGTGATCTCTCGTGGCCCGGTCGGCGTGGTTGCTAAGTGATCCTCCACGTTAAATTCCTGTTGGGCCGTGTGCGAGCCCCCTCTTTTATGATATTATTTTGGCCAGTTCGACCATGTGTGGTCTGTTTTCCGGCCCCTATGTAAACCGTGGTGAGGGTTACATGGACCCTATGGATGCGTCCTCTCGGGTATGACCTTTGTTGGAGTAGACGAGGCCACTGATCATGGTCGAGTCCACTCCATCGTGTGGGGAAAATTGGACATCTGTTGTTGTAGAATTACCTGAATCCTATTTGAATAGCCACGTCCTTGGTTATGGGCAATCGCCGAGATGAGGTCACCTATGGTTAGGTTAATTACAATTCTTGCACTAGCACAACTATGAACTTGTGATAATGTTGCCTATATTAACCGGGAACTAGCGAGAAGGATGACACTCTCCTAGGGCCCAACCTCTCTTTTATTCTTGCTATTCCTTTAGGACTTGCTGAGTACTCTATGTACTCACCCGTTGTTGACTCACAGATTATGAAGACGAAGGAGAACCTGGCTACAACGAGGAGGACTTCCAGGAGGACCAGTGATAGCGACCGCGACCATGAAGGAATCGTTAGGATAGGGTCTACGCCTACGCTCTAGCTTGCCTGTGAGGATAGACGCCGCTACACATCGACTACCGCCTTAGTAGCTTCCGCACCCTGTTACGTGTTCGCCACCGTAGTGTGTTTTGGGTCAAGTGATATAAATAAAAGCCTTGACCCTGTTGTAATATATCACCTACTTAGGTGTGAACCCCAGACCCCTTTATGTATGAACCCTTTTATTTGCTAGATTAATAAAGTTCGGTATTTATCTTTAAATCTGTATATCATTTCTGTTAATCCCGTACATATTTGTGCATGATCCTGGCGCAAATATGGGGATGTTTGGACTCTCAGGATGAGGGCTCGACAGAGTGGTATCGGAGCCGAGCTTGACCGTAGGATAAGACCCTAGGCATGGCACGCAGTAGGAAAACGAGCTGTGAACTTAATCCATCTTCATTTGTTTTGCAAAAGTAATCTAACTTGTGTCTATATATCTTGCAGCAAATGGAGGACGGATGGGTTCGCTCGAACTGTGAAAACACCGAAGGATTCCCGCAACTTCTATGGGAGACTCTACGACGGTTGGGATACACTGAGCGTCCTACGTACTATGGACTTGAGTACGAGGACCACGGTGTGCCCAAGTGTAAGATATGCCTGCATATTCCTGAGCATCCGCAATGCCCAAAAATTCCAAGGAAGGTATACAAGGCAGTAGGAAAGGATCTTTATGGAACAAGCCAGAAGATTGCAAAAATGGCACTCGGCGATTATTGCCAGATATTTGAAGAAGATATTGACCACACCCCTGCAAGGTATTTTCCCGTGGCCAACCAAACCACTGCAACTTAGAACTACAAGGTAGATGAACTTGAGAAGATTAGCCTGAAGTGTCCAGAATACACTCTTGTGGCCACTATCAGGTACCTCCATGTACTTGAAGACCTCTATGAAGAGCAACAGAAGGTACTCTTAGAATGGAAGGAACGAGCTCTCAAGGCTGAAGCTGAAGTACGCGCCTTGGTCCTGGACAACATGATATTAGAACAACTTAAGGAAAAGGCGCAAAAGAAGGCAACACTGTACCGCAAGGAGATGGAAGAAGCTGAACAGCGACGCCAGTACCAGGAGCAAGTTCGCCGAAGGAACAAAAGAAGGAGGGCCTTCGCCATCCCCAACGACCGGAACGAAGCATTACCAGGAGTACCAAGACTCACACCAACACTGCAGAAGTACGTGGATGACATCAAAGGCAAGGCACCAGCTATCCCCGAGTATGATCCAGAGATTCCAGGACTTGAGCCCGCAAAAAGAGATGAAGGAATGGAAACTGAAGAATCTGCCACCGACAACTTCGACATAATCAAGATCATGGGAACTGAAGGGCCGGATGCAAATGATGGATATGCGGATGATCTTCACAAGCTGCGAGAGGAGCAACTCGCCCATGAGAAAGGAAAAGCTGTTGCACGGGATTTTGATGAGATCTAGTTCATGTAGATGTATCGCTAGGAACGATGCACTCAGTTGTAAAATAAATAACATACTGAGTGCCGTAGCACCACGTTGAGCGAGTAGCTGTCGTGTGTCAGTCACTAGTAGGTGTGGTACTGTCATGTATCATATGTAGTGTGACTGTTTGTGTGTCTGTTTGTGTAACGATGTGTGTTTTGTTTTACTGTGTTTCTCTTCTTTTAATCTTTGTGTGACCCCAATAGAGCAACCTCTTATAAGACAACAAAATAGGAATCCGCCATCATTTGGGCAAGGCCGAGTCAATCATGTGAGTGCGGAAGAAGTGCAAACAGCGCCCGATGTTGTGTACGGTGAGTTTTTAGTTAACTCCATTACCGCGAACGTGTTATTTGATTCCGGGGCCTCGCATTCGCTTGTTTCTACTTCGTTTGTTTTCAAAAACAACCTGAAAATGGTGTTACTCTCCACCCCTTTAATAATAAGAACCCCTGGAGCTGTTCTCAAGTGTACGATAAAATGCTCAAAGGTCAAGGTAACCATTGATGGAATTGAATTTCGAGCAAATTTAGTCATACTAAAGACAGAAGGACTGGATGTGATATTAGGTATGGATGGGTTAAAAGAACATCATGGAAATATATCATGCAGAGACAGAGCTGTAACACTGATAAATCATGAAGGAATAAGAGTGAAATGCTATCCGAAAGCACCAACAACTGAACCAATGGTATGCAACTTGGAAACCAAAACCGTTGAAGAAGTACCAGTAGTATGTGAATACCCGGATGTTTTTCCTGAAGAGTTACCTGGTATGCCACCAGATAGAGATATAGAATTTATAATTGACCTAATGCCTGGAACTGCTCCTATAGCAAAGAGACCTTACAGAATGGCAGCAAACGAGTTGGAAGAATTAAAGGCACAACTACGAGAATTGCAAGAAAAAGGATATATCAGACCAAGTTCGTCACCATGGGGATCACCCGTACTATTTGTAAAGAAGAAGGATGGAAGTCTTCGGATGTGCATTGATTACCGCTCCTTAAATGAAGTCACTATCAAAAATAAATACCCACAAATTGACGATTTATTTGATCAACTAAAGGGAGCCAAGTAGTTTTCAAAAATAGACCTACGATCGGGATACTATCAGCTGAAGATCCGTTTAGCTGAAGATCTGTTTAGATGATATTCCAAAGACTGCATTTATCACCCGCTATGGACAATATGAGTTTACCGTAATGCCCTTTGGATTGACCAATGCTCCTGCATATTTCATGAATCTTATGAATAAGATATTCATGGAGGAATTGGATAAGTTCGTAGTAGTATTCATTGATGACATACTGATCTATTCAAGGAGTGCTAGCAAACATTAACAACACCTCAGGATAATATTAAACAAGTTAAGGGATCATGAGTTGTACGCGAAATTCAGCAAGTGCGAATTTTGGTTACGAGAAGTCGCATTTTTGGGACACATCATCAACCAAGGAGTGAAGGTAGATCCTGAAAAAGTAAAGGCTGTATCAGAATGGAGACAACCAACCAACGTGACAGAGTTCGAAGTTTCCTTGGATTAGCAGGATACTACCGACGATTTATCGAAGGATTCTCAAAGATAGCAAGACCCATGACATCACTTACACAAAAAGGAAAAGATTTTGTATGGACGAAGGCATGTGAAAGAAGTTTCCAAGAGTTAAAGCAAAAGCTTACTACAGCACCCGTGCTTACGCTACCCGATATACATCGTGACTTTGTAGTATATTGTGACGTATCTCGCTAAGGATTGGGCTGCGTGTTAATGCAAGACGGTAAAGTTGTGGCCTATGCATCAAGACAACTAAAGAAGCACGAAGAAAATTACCCTACCCATGACTTGGAATTAGCTGCTATGGTACACGCACTAAAAATATGGAGGCACTATTTAATTGGAAATAAATACGAAATATTCACAGACCACAAAAGTTTGAAATACATATTCACCCAGATAGATCTAAACCTACGACAGAGAAGATGGTTGGAGCTAATAAAAGACTATGACCTAAGCATTCAGTACCATCCCAGCAAAGCCAACGTAGTCGCGGACGCTTTAAGCAGAAAACCACATTGCAATTTCGTGACCGCCCTGAAGCCAGAACTGGCACAAGAAGCCCGAAAGCTTGGATTGCAAATCGTACCACAAGGGACCCTAAATATGCTACACCTCCAGCCAAATCTGAAGGATCAAATACGTGTTGCACAAATAAATGATGAAGAAATACAAAAAATTAAGGAAAAAAGTGTTGAAAAAGAGATTATCGGATTCAGAGTCGACGAAGAAGGAACCTTATGGTTCGGTGAAAGGATATGTGTGCCCAATAGTAAGGAGTTAAGAAAGCTGATTTTGGACGAGGCACATAATACCGCATACTCTATCCACCCTAAAGCCACCAAAATGTACATGGATTTAAAACAAAGATATCGGTGGAACAAGCTGAAAACGGATATTGCGGACTATGTAGCCAGGTGTGATGCATGCCGACGAGTAAAGGCGGAACACCAAAGATCCGCAGGACTACTTCAACCACTACATATTCCTCAGTGGAAATGGGAAGAAATTAGTATGGATTTTATTGTGGGACTACCCAAAACACAGAAAGGACACGACTCCGTATGGGTAATAGTGGATAGACTAACAAAAGTAGCACACTTCATCCCCGTCAGAACTACCTACAGAGGAGATCAACTAGCAAGGCTATACATCAACAACATCCTCCGACTACACGGGATTCCGAGTCAAATTGTGTCAGATCGAGGGGCACAATTCACGTCAAGGTTTTGGAAGAGCTTACATAAGGCACTCGGAACTCGCCTGGACTACAGTTCAGCATACCACCCCCAGACTGATGGGCAAACAGAAAGAGTAAATCAAATACTAGAGGACATGTTGAGAGCCTGTGTACTCACCTATGGACAAGATTGGGAGCAAAGCTTAGCATTTGCCGAATTCTCTTACAATAACAGTTATCAGGCAAGTCTAAAAATGTCCCCATTTGAAGCACTATACGGGAGGAAATGTCAAACCCCCTTGATGTGGTCTGAGGTAGGAGAACGTACCCTCTTCGGACCCGATCTAATAAATGATGCTGAGGAGCAAGTAGCCAAGATTCGGGAGAATTTAAAAGCAGCGCAAAGCCGATAGAAGAGTTATGCTGATACACACAGGAGACCGTTAGAATTTCAACCTGGAGATTTTGTATACCTGAAAGTGTCACCAATCAGGGGAACCCGAAGGTTCCAGGTCAGAGGGAAGCTAGCACCAAGGTACATTGGACCATACAAAGTGCTTAAGAAGATTGGAGCCGTCGCTTACCGTTTGGAATTACCCCCAGAAATGGCAGATGTGCACGATGTGTTTCACGCATCCCAACTGAAAAGATGCCTTCGAGTACCAGAAGAACAAGTACCTATGGAAGTAGTGGACTTACAGCCTGACTTACAGTATCAAGAAAGGCCAGTAAAGATTTTGGATATAGCTATCCGACAAACAAGGAGAACGGCCGTAAGATTTTGTCGAGTTCAATGGAGCAACCATACCGAGGCAGAAGCAACATGGGAAAGAGAAGAAGATTTTCAGAGAGAATTTCCATACCTATTTGAAGAACAGCCCGAATCTCGAGGACGAGATTCTTTTTAAGGGGGGTAGGTCTGTGACACCCCTAATTTTCCATGTTTTGAAAATCACTAAAAATTTGAACCAAATTAAAACTTGACCAAGTTTAATTTATAGGAAACATAATTAGAGTAAATAAGACAACAAATCTTTTCTTGTTTGGTTGTGTGGCATGTGTTGAGCAACATGGTACCACTCAGTTGGAAACTTTTGGAAAACTCAGTTTAGTATTTAAAACCCAAAAGGAATTTGGATCAAAGGGAAAAGAAAAGGGAAAAGGAATAAAAAGGAAAAAGGGAAAAAATCGGCAACAGGCCTCAACTCCCTCCTCTCCCTCTTCTGGCCTGCTAGCGCCCCCTCTTTCCCCTCTACCGCGAATCAGGCCAATCCCACCCTGGCCGCGCGACTCGCCTCCCGCTTGGGCCACGGCCCAGGCCACCGCAAGCGCGCGCGCTCGGCCCGGCTGGCCTCACTCCTCCCTCTCCCCTTCTACTACTTACAGGTGGGACCCTAATGTCAGCTTCGTCCCCTTCCTGGTGATAGGACGAAGCAGAGTGGACAGGACGCCATGGCCCGCTCGACCCTGTTGTCGCTGACCCTCGTGAAAGCTCGCCCGACGCGTCGTGTCCATTCCCCGGCATCGCCATCCTGTTCCATGCCATGACAACACAGGACAGAGAGAGAAGAGAAGAGGAGCAGTGAACCCCGCAGCGGCTTGACGGGAACGCCATTAATGGCGATGACAAGAACTATCAGCGAACCGACCTAGCTCGACGCGGACACGACGCAGGGCAGGGTACAGCGACCGGAGAGAACTCTAGATTGTCAGAACACGCCGGCGACGCGGAGGAGAAAATATCTCCGTGAACCGCCATGGTCGCCACCTCCACTACCGGCCTATATAAGGCACCTCCCTCCGAGCTAACGCCACCGCAAGCTCCGCGGCGAACTCCTCTATCCCTCCACAACCTCCATCCTACCACTACCACCTCCCTTCCTTCTAATTTCCGATTTCCCCCAAATCGGTGCTACGCCACCGCCGACGCGCCCGAGCTCGATTGGAGGCCAGGGAAGGACTTGAGAGCCAAATTGGTTCGCGGGTAAGCCTCACTGAACCACCTCCTTCCTTCTTCCCTTCTTACCTCTACCTCTACCATGCCGTAGCACCACGCCACCGGGAGCGCTGTCGACCGAGCCGCCATAGACGCCGGTGCCCGTGAAGGTAAGCTTGGCCCAAGCAACTAGCGTTTCCAATACCTTTCACGCTCACTCCCGCACCTGATATACCAAGATGCGGGGGGGGGGAGACCCCCTTTGCGCACCACAATGACGCGGCACCACCGCGGGAAGCTCTGGCGAGCCGCGGAGGCCGACGCAAAGCCCCATTGCTCCTCTCTGGTGGGCGAACAGATGTGGGAGTGTGAGGAGAACGTGATTCCGGGGATCGTTAGGGCCGAGGGGGAGCCACGCCACCGGCGAGGCCAACTCCGGTGAGGTCGGGGGCCTCTCCCCTGTTTTTCGACAGGCCAGACGGCGGCGCTCCTAACACCATCGTCGATGAGTGACTGGCTGCTGGGACCCACACCGCACCGTCGCCCTTCTCCGTCATGGTGGGAAAAACGTGGGAGGTCCACACGTCAGCCACGACACGAGGCCAACACGCTGGACCCACGTGTAAGCCGCACCGGGGCTCTCTCCTTCCTTCCGTGCGCTTGGTTCACGTGAGCCGAAGGCCGTGGGGTGCAAGACCATGGCACAGTGCCGTGGACCGACGGATCCTTCCTCACAATCGCACAGGAAAACGCTAAGTGCACCCGGCTAGTGTACACAAGAGGCTAGAAATCCTATTTCCCTTTGGAGAAAAATTCCAGAAAAATTCCTAAAAATACTACATACACTCAGTAACTTTACCCCATAATTAGTTTTCCAAAAATTATTATAGAAAATAGTTATTAATTTCCAACCTATATGTTTAAACTTATAAAAATGATATCTTTCATGTTTTAGCTCCGAAAATTATGAAACCTCTTAAAAAATTTTATAAAAATAATCTAAAGTGACCAACCTGAGAGTAACCCTTTTGCTCAACATATGTTTGCTTGTGATGTTTGTTTCTTTGTTTGTGCTTATCGTTTCCATCGGATCGATCGACAGAAGGAGATGACTACCAGGAAGAAGACGACCCGGATTACCAGGAATCAGGAACTGTGAGCTGTAACGAAGGCAAGTCCTAACCCCACTCTTATCTTCTATAAGTAACCACTCACTGATGATTATATGATTGGAATATCATATGGTAAATTTGACTGAATAATAGACAACTGTGATATGTTTATGTGCTTAATGCAAACCTGATTAATGGGAACAAGTGGGGGATGCTTATATGCGGATATAACATCTTGGGGTAGGACTCACCTGTTGAGGGACTCTACCTAGGAGGCACTTGTTTGCCATATTGAGTAGTTTTTCATAGGCCACCAAACTTGGTCAGAAACGCTTCCAGCCACATGCCTATATGGGTAGGCCTAGTTTCACACCCCGATAGGCATAAGTGTAACACCTACCTGGAGGTCAGGAGACGGTGGTTTGACAGGAGAAGGCACGACTGCTAAGTGATCTCTCGTGGCCCGGTCGGCGTGGTTGCTAAGTGATCCTCCACGTTAAATTCCTGTTAGGCCGTGTGCGAGCCCCCTCTTTTATGATATTATTTTGGCCAGTTAGACCATGCGTGGTCTGTTTTCCGGCCCCTGTGTAAACCGTTGTGAGGGTTACATGGACCCTATGGATGCGTCCTCTCGGGTATGAGCTTTGTTGGAGTAGACAAGGTCACTGATCATGGTCGAGTCCACTCCATCGTGTGGGGAAAATTGGACATCTGCTGCAGTAGAATTACCTGAATCCTATTCGACTAGCCACGTCCTTGGTTATGGGCAATCGCCGAGATGAGGTCACCTATGGTTAGGTTAATTACAATTCTTGCACTAGCACAACTATGAACTTGTGATAATGTTGCCTATATTAACCGGGAACTAGCGAGAAGGATGACACTCTCCTAGGGCCCCACCTCTCTTTTATTCTTGCTATTCCTTTAGGACTTGCTGAGTACTCTATGTACTCCCCGTTGTTGACTCACAGATTATGAAGACGAAGGAGAACCTGGCTACAACAAGGAGGACTTCCAGGAGGACCAGTGATAGCGACCGCGACCATGAAGGAATCGTTAGGATAGGGTCTACGCCTACGCTCTAGCTTGCCTGTGAGGATAGACGCCGCTACACATCGACTACCGCCTTAGTAGCTTCCGCACCCTGTTACGTGTTCGCCACCGTAGTGTGTTTTGGGTCAAGTGATATAAATAAAAGCCTTGACCCTGTTGTAATATATCACCTACTTAGTGTGAACCCAGACCCCTTTTATGTATGAACCCTTTTATTCGCTAGATTAATAAAGTTCGGTATTTATCTTTAAATCTGTATATCATTTCTGTTAATCCCGTACATATTTGTGCATGATCCTGGCGCAAATATGGGGATGTTTGGACTCTCAGGATGAGGGCTCGATAGATTGGAGGCCAGGGAGAGGCTTGACGGCCAAATTGGAGTGAGGGTAAGCCTCTACGATCCTTTCCGCTTCCTTTCCTCCCCTTGAACCCACCTCTACCACCTCGTAGCATGGTGTCACCGAGAACGCCACCCGCTGAGCCGCCATGAAAGCTAACGCACGCGAGAGCGAGCTCGGCCAGAACGGCACGCAGTGCCAGTGCGTCTAGAGTCGCTTCCCACGTCCACGCGATAATAGGTCGAGGCCTATTGACTCGCTGCGATGCGGGAACGAGGAACGCCACCGCGGTAGCCTTCGGCCGAGCCGCCGTGGCCGGCACAGGACCTACCCCCCTCGACCAAAGGGTGGGGGAAACAGAGAGCAGGGAGGAGACCACCATCCCGTCACCAAACGAGGCCGAGAGAGGGCCACGACACCGGCGGAGCCAACTCCGGCGAGGCCAGAGGACTTCCTCTGCTTGCCGAGCAGGTCGAGCGGCGTCGCCGTCGACGCCAACGGAGCGACTAGACGTCGTTAGGACCCAAGCAGCTGACGAGTGGGCCAAAGGAATGACGACCCCCTCCCACCGTCATCTAGGGAGTGACGTGGAGGACCCACGTGTCAGCCACAAATGGCGACCAACCCATGGGACCCGCGTGTAAGCGGCCGCGCCCTCCCGATCTCTCCTTCCGAGCGCTCGGTCCACATGAACCGATGAGAGCGGGGTATGCGTCCACGGCACAGTGCCATAGACTAGTGGAACTCCTCCTCACAGTCGCACAGGAAAACGCTAGGTGCACCCAGCTAGTGTACAAGGCTAGAAATCCTATTTCCCTTTAGAGATAAATTCTAGAAAAATTCCTAAAAATACTACATGCACTCAGTAACTTTACCCAATAATTAGTTCCAAAAATGATTATAGAAATTAGTTAATAATTTCCAACCTATATGATTAAACTTATAAAAATCATATCTTTCATGTTTCAACTCTGAAAATTATGAAACCACTCCTAAAAATCATGTAAAAATAATCTAAAAGTGACCAACCTGAGAGTAGCCCTTTTTGCTCAACATATGTTTGCTTGTGATGTTTGTTTCTTTGTCGGTGCTTATCGTTTTCGTCGGATCGATCGGTAGAAGGAGACGATTATCAGGAGGAAGACGACCCGGATTACCAGGAATCGGGAACTGCGAGCTGCAACGAAGGCAAGTCCTAACCCCACTTCTAATCACTCTAATTAATCACTCATTGTCGGTGCTTATCGTTTTTGTCGGATCGATCGGTAGGAGGAGACGATTATCAAGAGGAAGACGACCCGAATTACCAGGAATCGGGAACTGTGAGCTGCAACGAAGGCAAGTCCTAACCCCACTTCTAATCACTCTAATTAATCACTCATTGATGATTATATGATTTGAATGTCATATGGTAAATTTGACTAAATAATGGACAACTGTGATATGTTCATATGCTTAAGGCAAACCTGATTTGATGGGGACAAGTGGGGGATGTTTATACGCGGGTATAACATCTTGGGATAGACATGCCTGTTGAGGGACTCTACCTAGGAGACACTTGTTTGCCATACCGAGTAGTTTCATAGGCCACCAAACTTGGTCCGAAACGCGTCCAGCCACACGCCTATATGGGTAGGCCTAGTTTCATACCCTGATATGTATAAGTGTAACGCCTACCTAGAGTTCGGGAGATAACAGTTTGACAGGAGAAGGCACGACTGCTAAGTGATCTCTCGTGGCCCGGTCGGCGTGGTTGCTAAGTGATCCTCCACGTTAAATTCTTGTTGGGCCGTGTGCGAGCCCCCTCTCTTATGATATTGATTTGGCCAGTTGGACCATGTGTGGTCTGTTTTCTGGCCCCTGTGTGAACCGTGATGAGGGTTACATGGACCCTATGGATGCGTCCTCTCGGGTATGAGCTTTGTTAGAGTAGATGAGGCCACTGATCATGGTCGAGTTCACTCCTCCATGTGGTGGAAAATTGGACATCTGCTGCAGTAGAGTTACCTAAATTCTATTCGAATAGCAACGTCCTTGGTTATGGGCAATCGCTGAGATGAGGTCACCTATGGATAGGTTAATAACAATATTTGCACTGACACAACCATGAACTTGTGATAATTTTTCCTATGTTTCTAAACTAACCCGGAACTAGCGAGAAAGATGACACTCTCCTAGGGCCCAACCTCTCTTTTAATCTTGCTATCTCTCTAGGACTTGCTAAGTACTCTATGTACTCACCTGTTGTTGACTCACAGACTATGAAGACGATGGAGAACCCGGCTACAACGAGGAGGACTTCCAAGAGGACCAGTGACATCTACCGCAATCATAAAGGAATCGTTAGGATAGGGTCTTTGTAACACCTCTGGTGTTTAACTGTAATTAACTTGACATATCATCATTATCATCATTAAGCATCTTGATCATGATTTCATGTGTATGCATTTTGCTAAGTGTATCATTTTTATGTGAATTACCTCTATTGCAAAAATCCTAATTAGCCCACTTCTCTCTACTAGGGCAAAATGGTAATTTCATCTCTGTGATTAGTTTTGTGTAATTCTTGTTCCTTTGGTGTCTTGAAGTTTTGTTGTGTTGGCCAAAGTTCAAAAATCAGAATTTGATTTCAAATCCCTTTTGCAAAACCCTAATTTTCCAAATCCTGGATTTTATCCCTCTGGTGTAATTTAAAAATTATTCAAAATTTGGGGTTGGTCCAAAAAGCAAAGTTGTAGAGCTGTCAAAGAGAAACAACTTTGGTATTTACAAATTTTCAAGTTGCAGTACAAAGTTTTGAGTTATTTCAAATTCAATCAAACCCCAACTTTTGTTCCCTTTCAGTTTTCAAAAAGAGTTCAAAAACTAATGAGTTTCTGGAAAAGTGTATTATAGCAAAGTTGTAGGTTTTGATAAAAGGAACAGCTTTCATGTTTGAAGATTTTCTAGTTTCAGTATAAAATCCAAGTAATTTTGAATTGATTCAAATTTCAAAAGTGTCCCCTTTTTTCTGTTTTGAATTTTGTTCAAAACTGTTTGGTATTTGAAAATGTTCTTTTTGACAAAGTTGTAGATCTCATTTTTCTGAACAACTTTGGTATTGGGAGTTTTTGTCGCACAGTTCAAATTTTGGGAGCATTTTGCAAAAGTCAGAAACTAGCCAAAAGTCAAACCCTACACCCTACACTGTTCCTCTTCTTCATAGCGACAGAGGGGGGGCCCCGGCCATGGCGCCCGCGCCGCGCCTGCCGCACGCCCGGCTGCTCCCCACGCGCCACCAACCTGCCGCCGCTGTCGCCCCGTTGCCTTCCGCTCCCCGCCGCGCGCGAGCGCTGGCCCTCGCTCCCGTCCCCTACAGTCCTCTCCGCGCCGCCGCCGCGTGGCCATCGCCGGCCGAGCTTGCGCCCGACCCCCGGCTGCACGCCCACGTATCCGCCAGAGCGCAATCGAGTGCGCACCCCCTCCGCAACCTCATCCACACCACCCCGAGGTCTCTACCGGCCCTGCCGCGGCTATATAAGCCCGCCGGAGCTCCGACCTCCGCACTCATCTCCGCCTCCGTCGCCAGCACAGTCCATGCCTCCGCGCCCACCACCTAGCTCAAAAGCTCCGCCGTGTTCTTGTGCTGCTTCACCACCCTCCATTTTTCACCTCTACCCTCCAACCCGCTTTATCTCCATCTTCTCCCCTCCTCATCCCCGTCGTAACCTCGCCGTTCCCATCTCCGGCAGAAACCCGGCGAGCTCGGGTTCGTGAAATCGTCGCCTCCGGCCTCGACCATCCTCACCACCCCCGTGTCGTGTTCCTCGGTCCGTGCGACTCTGACCAGACCCTTGCGGTCTCGTGTGTTGCGCAGGGTCGCCGGAGCGCCGCTCGCCGCTCGCCGCCGAAGGAGCTCCACCGAACCACCGTCCCTCGAGCCTCACCCTCGAGCGCGTGCCGAGCCTCACCCTCGAGCGCGTGTCGAGCCTCACCCGAGCCCTGTCTCCGATCCGTGGTAAGCACCCGAGGCCTCGGCCTCTGCTTCCACTCCGTCTCGCCCGAGCCCGAGCCTCGGCGGACAGACCCTCACCACTTCGCTCGAGCCAGGCCTCGAGAGAACCTGTGCACCCTCCGCCTCGTCGAGCCAGGCCTCGGACGAAACGTTTGGTTTCCGTCTCGCCCGAGCCTACCAGCCAGGCCTCGGTCGGCCGAGAGTTCCGCGATTCGCCCGAGCCCCGTTCCGACTCGAGCACAGTGCTCTTTTCCTTTTAAAAATGGGAACAGTTCTGATATTTCATCTTTTTGTATGATTTTCTGTGTTGATCCAAAAATTCTGAAAATTTCACAGTAGACTCTTTATGCTCTGGAGTATTTTATAAAAATATAAAACTTTGACTTTTCTGCAAAGATTTAAAAATGTAAAATTCCCCTTTTAATTGAAAAATGAAGGTTTTGGTATTTTTGGAGAGTGATCTATAACTCCAAAAATCTGGATAAATTTCTATGTGCTAGTTATGCCTTTCTGAGTCTCTGGTAAAATTTTGAAGTCTTTTGGAGCAAGTTGATTTTTGAGCTTTATTTTAATTAAGGAATAGTGCCTTTTGTTAATTAAATGTCTAGATTTAATTGAGCACCTTAATGACCTCCAAAAATTATGAAATTTGTTTTGCCATATACTTGTACTCTAATGAACTTGTGTGATTAATTTGGTAATTTTTGGAGCACCTTCATAAAATGACCTTTTTAAATAATTAAGAAATAGAAAGAAATGATTAGGGTTAGTGTGAATGCCCTGTGAAGTGACTTTTGGGATTGCGTGATGTTCATAGACCCCTACCCTTTGGTCTATGGTGTTTGTGATGCTTAGGATAGTTTTGATAAAGTCTAGTTTATCAATTTTGCTTAAGGAAGAAATGGTTACTTTTATGCTCAACCTAGATTTCGTTTATGCCTTGCCTAAGAGTAATCTTGAATCAGTGGTATTGTCTTGCACCATAAGTCCATATCATCATTCTCATGAGCATTCATCATTGCATCCGTATAGTTGACGAAGAAGGCCCTGAAGTCGAGGTAGCCGCCGAAGGATCCGTCCCCAAGGCAACCCCGAGCTCCGACGCTTATACCTACCCCGAGTCTACTCTTTTTGCCATCCAAGGCAAGCCCCGGTGCATTTAACCCTACCTTGCTTTTATAAATGTTTCTTTAAATGTTTTGAGTTAAATTATTGCATTAGGTTGATAGGAGTTGAGTGAAATCCTCTCTGATGCATTATCTACCTTGACCAATGAAATACCCGACACCTGTTTTTCAAAAACTATTGCAAAATGCTTAGCAATGCTATATGATAGATTTGCAATAAAAATGCCAATTTCAAAAGTGTGATCACTTAAGAATATTTATGGGAATTTCTGGTTTACTCCCACTATTGGCTAAGTATCTGATCCGTACTTAGTCAATGGGAAGGAGAGGTTGTCCTTGCGTACGGTGCCGTCATGTCGTAGTCCGGGACTCGACAGTTGACACCGACCGGGACGGGTTGAAAAACTGACAGGACTGTTGCGCTTGGGTGAGATATAACCAAGGCACAGTTGCTGGCTGGAAAATTAGGGACCATCCGTATGGGGGCCTGCTGGGCAGGACTTGCAACTATTCACATACTACGGAAAGCTCTGGCTCCGAGAAATCCATTATTGGACCGACAACCGCGCACTGGGAGTGGAGAGATGGCGGAAGTAGCATGTACCCACGTGGGTTAGAGTCCCGGATTGGAGTGGTGTACTGTACTTCCGGGTGGCGTAGGACCGGGCCCAATAATGGAGGAATCGTGGAAGACGAGTTGGCATATGCAAGCTTGGGTGCTACATATGCAGTGTGAATAGGGATCCTCAGCTGAGTATTCTTTATCCGGATTAACGTTGCTCCTCGGTTATGGAGACTTGTTCCATTGACTCTCAACGGAGAGTGGTTCTCACTAGGAATGTTTTGAAATGTAAAATGAATCATGAAGGATGAAGAATTGAGGAATACTGAATCTTTCAAAATAAAATAAGATTTACAAAAATGCTTTTCTGCAAAATACTTGATCTTGCTTAAGCCTTACCTTGACTACCCTAAGCCTTCATTCCTGAGTCTCCTCCCCTTTTCTTTAGTCGGTTAAGTCTTGTTGAGTACCTTTGTACTCAGGGTTCTTTACCCATGTTGCAGGTATGGCAGATCCCTCAGTATGCCTTGGACCCTGCTGTGTGACTGTGGTTCAGGAAGAGGCCGATGAGGCCGATGAGTGATTATTCACCCTCGGGCTGGGTGATGTATCTTTATCGTTTAGTTGTTGTCGTCTGCTACCCTGCCAACTCTATCTATTTGAACTTTGGTCTGTAATAACTTCACTTTAAGTTTATGTTGAACACTGGTTTGTAAAACTATTGTTATTTAAGTCTTCCGCTATTTACTCCGATGTTATTTGTCAAAATGTTCAAGAGATTGTAACTGAATTGTGAGATGATCCTGCGGACATCGGGCACCGACGTAGCCCAGTGGCGAACCCGGTCTTAATCTCTTGGCTGTACGGATCGACTGTCAGTGGTTGATAGTGATCGGTGGGCCATGGGATTAGGGCCGTTACGTCACAGTCTTCGCCTACGCTCTAGCTTGCATGTGAGGATAGACGCCGCTACGCATTGACTACCGTATTAGTAGCTTCCGCACCCTGTTACGCAACCACCACCGTAGTGTGCTTCGGTCAAGTGATATAAATAAAAGCCTTGACCCCGTTGTAATATATCACCTACCTAAGTGTGAACCCCATACCCTTTTGTATGAATCATTTTATTCGCTAGATTAATAAAGTTCGGTATTTATCTTTAAATCTATATATCATTTATGTTAATCTCGTATATATTTGTGCATGATCCTGGCGTAAATATGGGGATGTTTGGACTCTCATGATGAGGGCCTGACCCCCCCCCCCCGCAGCATTGTCTCTCCCTGCCATGGCCACCTCGCAGCGGGACCACCTCATCGGCGACCCGCCAGAGTCTCGCGTGGTCGGAGATCAACGTCGTGTACGACCGCGACGACTCGCTCAAAGAAAACACCAACCCCAAGGCCCAAGTGCATCCTCAAGACCCCCCACCCCACCCGGCCGCCGGCGCCGGGTCATCGCAGAGGTTCTTAGGCAACCTGAAGCTGACGGCGGCGCCCATCATCAGTCTATCCGGTAAGCTCGGCGGGTTTTCACGGCGGCACCCGCACCACCCGTCGCCAGCCATGTTCCCCAAGAAGGCCAGGACCGCGGCGGCGGGTGCGCGCCCAAGGCCGCTGTCCCGGAGCCCAGCTCGCCCAAGGTGTAATGCATCAGGAAGGTGCTCTCGGACCGCGAGCGTGCGCGCCGCGGCCGCCCACCGCCGCCGCGCGGGGGCTGCACGGCTCCCGGGTGCTGCGGCAGGCTCGACGGCTTGCTCCTCATGAGGCGTAGCCGGTCCAGGCATAGCGCCGTCGAGTGCGTCGACCAGTCCCCGCCACCGCCGATGACGACGTTCCCGCCCCTGGCGGAGGCGGCGGTGAGGCCGAGGGAAGCTAAGGAGACGGAGGAGGAGGAGGAGATGGCGCCGGGTTTGGGAGGCGTGCGGCGGTTCGCGTCGGGGAGGCGGGTGGCGGAGTGGGCGGCCCAGATGGAGGATGACGGACACGTGGCGAGATCTGGGCCATTGTAGAAGGCAGGGGTAGTTGTGGTGTGGCTTTCGGTTTTTGGTTGCGCCGGTGCTTTAGTTGTAGTTGAGATAGTTTCAAAAAAAAAAGTTGTGGTTGAGATGTGTACATACATCCTCTCCTGTTCAGAAGATCCGTAGAAATTTATTTATGTTCGTTGTTTGGATTGACAAAATCAGGTTGCTTTTGTCCTGGTTTACCTGCATGATTTTCATTTTGCTGCGAGTTTTGATTGGCATAGGATTGGAGTGCACTGTTTGTAAAGAAAAAAAAATTTAGATTGTGAGCCGTGTCGAGACCACACAAGCTGTACAAGTACTCCCTCCGTCCTTAAATAACTGTCTAGAAAACCGTGTTTCCTCACAGACACGCTTTTCGGACCGGACGACAGTAAATAATGAATAACTTTTAAATTATTGAGTTTAGAAATGTAAAAATCATATAAATAAATTTATCTTGAAAAAATACTTTCATAAAAGTATATATATACCACTTTATAACAAATATTTTTTAAAAAATAAGTGATTAAAGTTATGCTTTGGAGACCGTGTCGCTGTTCAAACAAAACTCTATTTGTGATACGGAGGGAGTACGGAGCACGTAGTAAATATATAAATCCGCTAGGGCGCTAGCGAGGTGATTCAATTCGCTCGTGCACACAACCACCTCTGTAAAACTAGACAACTAGTACCTGAAAGTGAGCTGTACCTGTACCTGCTTGTCAGCTTTGGCCTTTGCTTTGCGTCCACCTCCATCCATATGATAGGTGTATGCTCCTTAAAAAAAGTCAGTTTAGATATTTTACCTCTTTTTTTAATTTGGTTCTATGGTCTTAGATCAAATTTTATTTAAGTGTACGACCTTTCGTCCATTCAAACATATAATGGTGTTAACTTGGATAGTAAAAAAACCATATTACCCCTGACATAGAAAAACAGTTTTAGGGAGAGTATACAGGTACATCCACCGTACACTGGTTGCCCATCCGATCCGGACGGCCAGCCCCAAATCCCAGTCCACGTCCCAGTTTTCAATGGAGAGTTTCACGAGTTTTCAATGTAGGAAACTTTACATTGAAACAGAGGTCTTCCACAGTGCAAAGTTTCAACGCACGGTTTCATTGATTATTTTACTATTTTATGGGTCCCACTATCTCTATCTTTTCTCTGTTTCCGCATCTTTTCTTCCCCGCAGGCGTCACGAATGGCCTCCATGGCGCAGCAGGCTGCTTCCTTGCCCCATCCTGCAACCGAGTCTGCCCCTCCGTGGCTGCTCTCCTCTCACGCAGCAGGCCGGCGGAGCCCGCGTGCACTCCTCCTCCCCGGCCACCACCCAGAGCTCGACGGAGGTCCTGCTCGCAATGGCCAGCGGAGCTCCTGCTCGCTCCCTACACGCCTGGCGAGCGGATCCCTCGGCGCGGCGTGGCGACTCCTCCGTGCACGGCCTGTCAGCGGCGCTCGCGCCCGTCCTGTGGCGCCCGCGCGTGGCCAGCCGGGCTCACGGCGGCGCTCGTGCCCGTCCTGCGGCACCCGCGCGTGGCCTGCCGGTGGTGCTCGCGCCCGTCCTGCGGCGCGCTCGCGCCCGACCTGTGTGCCCGTGCGCGGCCTGCGGGGCTCGCGGCGACGCTTTGCGTGGCCTACCGGGCTCACGGCAGCGCTCGCGCCCGGCTTGTGGCGCCCGTGCGCGGCCTTTGCGGGTTCACGGCGGCGACCGCACGCGGCCGGCGGCCGACGCGACGAGCTTGCGGCGGGCTCGCGCCCGCGGCGCGACGGAGCTCGCAGTCGTCTGCATAGCGTCGGTGGCCGACTCCGCGCGGAGGGGGCATGCGGCGGAGTTGCCTGGCGTACGCTCGGCGACCGAGTGTGCGCGTGGAGGAGCTCGTGCTCGCGGACGCGCCGCCTTCCCCTGCCGCGCTCGGTGGAGACTCGTCGCGCCACAATCCGTGCTGATGAAACACCGAACACCTCAGTGCGGGTTTCGTACGGGTTTTCATGGCGTTGGAAAACGCTGCCGAGTATGTGTTGGACGAAACTTCTCACTTCTCTCTTTTTCATGTTTCATTCAAAAAGTAGTTTTTTCTGACATGGCACCATATTTAATATGCATAACATTCTCATCAAACCCCACTGACACTGGCCGCACTGCATGCATGCGAGATCTGTAACACCCTAAAATTTGCAAAGTTTGGAAATAGAGAGAAAATGCTTTATTATGTATTTTTGGTGCTCATGAGAATATAGGAGAAATAAAACTTTTCTTTAAATTAAAATATATCTTAGGGTAACAACATGTTTGAGCATACATGCTGGTGCATAATTTATTTTGTGATGAGTGGTTTGCTCCAAAGTTTGGCAAGATTTCAAATTCATTTTGAAAATGCTTTTGAAATGGTTGAAAACAAAAAGAAAAGGTTTTTCCTCTCTCTCCTCACCCCTCTCCCCAATCTGGCCCGAAGGCCCAGTCGGCCTTGGCCCGCTCGCGCCCCTTCCCCTTCTCCCATCAGCCGGCGGCCCAACTCCCCGCCTTATCCATATCTTCTCCTAAAATCAAATTCTTTGTTTTCTAGCTTAACCTTTCTGTTGGAGTCTCCAAAAATCTTTTTCGCCTGCTCTAAAATATTCCTTGGTGCTCATCATTCATCATCATATCTCCAAAATCTTCTCGAGAAGTTTTCCAGCTTTTTCCGACACTTTTTCCTATTTTTCTGGGAGTATAATCTAATTTTTAGATGTCCCAAATATCTTTTCATGAGCTCCAAATATTTTATTTGAGTTCCTCATGTCTCCAAATGTCTCTGAGAATTTTTCCTGAATTTTCGGAGCCATTGGAGTAATTTTTCCTGACTTAAATATCAATTCTAGACTTTTCTAGAATTATTTTAATCCAAAAAATTAAATAATTTCGAAAATAATAAAATCTGTCTTTTTCCTCCTCCCTCCCACAAAGCCCATGTGCAATAATTCTATTAAATTCCAAATATCAACGTCTTTATTTACTAATGGGCTTTTATATTTATTTAGGCCCATTAGTAAATGTGGAGGTGCAACGTCAATTAGCACCATATCGCTAGTTGACGCGGGGCATAGAGTTTTTCTCCCTATATATGTGTCCCATCCCTTGGCCAAAGCACACAATAACGGAAGCCCCTAGTTTGGGAGTCCGAAAATTTTGTTTGCTCTGTCAACGGCCGCCAAATTCTTCCCCAACTCCGGTTATCGATTTTGGCTCTCGTTCATCCTCCACAAAAGCAACCTGCAGTCAATATTCATCGCCGACGTCCGTCAGCTCAAGTAAAATCTGATTTTCGTTTTTATTTATTTAATTTCGTAATTAAGTTCGCTGTATTTACAGCTTTGCCACTGATTTTATTTTCGCTATAAAATCTCCGTTTTAACTCCGTTTTGACCCGTTCAAGTTGCGTTAGGTTCGTAATTACATAATCTACATGTTTTTACAACTGTTAATCATGTTTCCAACTTTTAAATTTCGAGTTTAGTTTTAATCTAATAATTTATTAAAGAAAACCTTGTTTAAATCATAACTCCTCCGTTATAGATCCGTTTTTAGTGGTTTTCGTGTCCACGCGTTCGTCTCGACGAGTAGAACAGTTTTATAAGCGTTTTATCCATGTTTTATGTATTGGTGTACTGTTTTCTAATTTATTGCATGTTTTGCTTGTATGTTTGCTCCTGTGTGCCGATGTTTGTTGCGTACAGACGAAGAGTTGCAAGTGAACCTGCAAGAGCTTGACTTTAAAGACTGTGACCAACATCAACTCGAAGAAGGCAAGTGCAGGCACCCTTTGATCATGTTCTTTACCTATTCACCATTAATCACTAAGTGCATGCATGTGTCTAATTATGTGAACCCTAAGGATTATCCTAGTTTTCCATATCTTCCTTGTTACCTGGGTTTTATGATGGGTAGTAATGCTATGCTAAGCAACTTTGCTTGTTCTATAAATACCACATGATGATGATATATTAATGATGACTCAATGGATATGGAAGTATGCTTTAATGTGGAACTCAGTGACTCGGGCACATGGTATGGTATGGTGGTTATGGTAAGTTTGGCTTGTGGTTTGTGATTTGTGCTCGGGTCCGCCTTTTAGGACTGGCTCATGGAGCGACCACCCAGGATAACAGTGCAACCACGAGATGTTATATGGCTCTAACCGGGCTAATTAATTAGAGGATTCTAGTGTTGCGTTAACCGGGCGCGCGCTACTGAGGGATGGCCCAAGAATGTGGTATGGACTTAGGGGTCCTCTGGTTGCTGCGGCTTCCAGTAGGAACTTTAGGTGGTTATCGCTCGCTAGATGAATCTTTGTAAAGGCCCGTGGTGAAACCTTGCCATGCACCTTGGAAGTGTAGTATGGGAGTCATGACCTTGGCATATGGGAATCACTGCTCGTTGGGAAAAGTGTGCAACCTCTGCAGAGTGTAAAACTGATATATCAGCCGTGCTCACGGTTACGAGCGACCTGGACCCTCACATGATTAGTTTTGGACAGTTGGACTTATGGACATAAGATGATGGTTTCTCAGATGGAGGTGTTTACCTCGGTTGATGATTATATTAAAGGTGGTATTCTTCTTAACTAATGGGATGGGTTATCCTATACTCACTTATAGTAATCAGGTGCTAATAAAACTTGACCAACTAAAATGCTTATCGCAGTTGAACAGTGTCAGCCTACCTTTGTTCAAGCCTTGCATGACATTTTTTTTCCGCCTGTACTTGTTGAGTACGATATGTGCTCACCCTTGCTATTCCCCACAACCCCAGACGGTAGCCCAAGTTACCCAGAAGGTTAGTGGAGATGTCATGGAGTTTACCAGAAGACTATCAGTTGTGCTTGGCGTACGGTGCCCCCAGCCAACCGTCCCTGTGAAGATTGGAGCCTCAAGTGAAGATTAGTTTATGATCCGCTTTACTCTGATATATGTAAGTGTTATATAGCTATGTTACGTTATATAATAACATTGTTTCTGATATTCTATACTCTGTTGTTGTATGTGTGGACTTCCTGGGCACACATATGGCTATCCTGGTTTTGTTCTTAAAACTGGGTGTTACAGAATGGTATCGGAGCTGTGTTGACTGTAGGACGTATGCCAACTAGAAAATGATCGTTTATAGGATTCCAATTTGTTATACAACCCTTGTTCTTGATATCCTTTGTTTCTACTCTTGTTAATATTCCTTTCCTTGAACATTTGGCCTTCTCCTTGTCTAATTACCTTCAAGTCCTTGATTCTTGCTCCTACTCTATCTATCTTACGTTTCTTGCTTTTAGATCTGGTTCTCACCTTTGCTGCTACGTGACCTTAGGATGTCTAGAGCAACTGACCCCTTTAGACTGTCCACCATAACACCCAGAGCGTTAGTTTGCGTTGAAGCATGTTTGGGTGTGCAAGTTTGTTTGTTTTTATGCCTTTGGATGATTTGCTTCTTTGTAATGAGTGTGATGTGTTGTGGGCAATGTTCACAACTACATCAAGTTGTTAGTTTAGTGTGTTGTTAGTTAGTTTGGGGGATCTTATCTTGTTCCTTGTTCCAAAATCTTTCTTCAAGCCTCTCATGTTGTTTCCCTCATCTTCTCAATCTTTCCTACTCATGTTTATCTCTCCACCTATGCTTACAAGTTCTTGGTTAAATCAGATGGTGAACACAAGAAGGCAGGCAAGCATGCAGAATGCTACCAACCAGAGCTCACAACCACCTCCTTCTCAAGGCAACATGGAACAGTGGATGACGATGCAGACTCAACTCATGCAGTCAATGGTGCAAGTAGTGACCAACCTCCAGCAAAGTAGTGTGCCACCAAGGGATAGTCGTGCTGAGTTTATGAAAGGACATCCTCCAGTGTTTGCTCATGCTATTGATCCATTGGAGGCAGATGATTGGCTACGTGCAGTAGAAAGGCAACTCAACCTAGCACAGTGCAATGATCTTGAGAAGGTGTTGTATGCATCAGGACAACTTCAGGGAGCAGCTCAAGATTGGTGGGAGTCATTCCAGTATGGACGTCCCAACAATGCTCCTGCTATCACTTGGGAGGAATTCACTGAGAATTTCAGGTCCTATCATATTCCCGCAGGATTAGTAGAGCTTAAACAGGAAGAATTCAGAGCCTTGAAGCAAGGATCAATGTCTGTGGTTGAGTATCGTGATAAGTTTGCTCAGCTATCGCTTATGCTCCAACAGATGTAGATGATGATGATAAGAAACAGTATCGCTTTCTTAGAGGATTGTATGATGGTCTTCAACTCCAGCTCATGTCCAACAGCTATCCCAACTTCCAAGCACTTGTGGATCGTGCCATCATAGTTGATAATAAGCGCAAGGAAATGGATGCAAAGAAGAGAAAGCTTCAGGAGCAACCTCATAGACATACTCGTCCTCGCAGTGCCTCTCCGCAAGCGAATCAGCTTCAGCCGGTACCTCAGATCAACGATAATGAGTATCGTCAGCAGTCGCAAGAGCAACACGCAAACTTGCAAGAACTCCATCATGTTACAGGAGTTGTCACTCCTGAAGCGGTTATGATCTCTGATACTCCCGTGTCGGCTACAATGACTAAGACTCCTAAGAAGACTAGAACCTCCAGCAGTCTATCAAAAATGGGTTGCTACCATTGCAAGCAAGAGGGACATCTCATGCGACAATGCCCAAAGAAGTATCCATATGTGTATGGTAACAAGAATCAGAATCAGAACCGTGTTCAAGCTCAGAATCAGAGGAATGAAATGCAACAGACTTATATGCGAGGCACAGTGAACAATATGACCATGGATGATGTCAGAAGTGACCCCGATGTGATACTCGGTATGTTCCTTGTCAACTCTATTCCAACATCAGTTCTTTTTGATACAAAAGCTACACATTCCTTCATCAGTAAGCAATATGCCACAAGACATCATTTTCGTGCTGTTACTATGAAGCACCCTCTGCTAGTTAGTTCACCTAGTGGAGAGATGAAAACCACCCTTATTTGTCCGAAAGTTAGTCTCAACATAAGGGGGGTAGAATTCCTAGCTAATCTGGTAATCTTGGAGACCGAAGGTGTTGATGTGATCCTTGGAAGGGATTGGTTACCTATGCATGATGGTACCATAGATTATGCTAGAAGAGCTGTGTCTTTGGTTAATTCCTCAGGTGAGGAAGTGGAATATGTGGCCTCTTTTCCGTCAGTTGAAGAAGGTTTGCTCAATCAGATAAAAGGCACTCCCATTGAAGAAATCAAAGTGGTATGTGATTTCCCTGACGTGTTTCCTATCAATCTACCCGGTATGCCACCAGATCGAGAAGTTGAGTTTCTTATTGATCTTCTACCTGGAACTTCCCCTATATCTAAGAGACCTTGTAGGATGGCAGTTAATGAGTTAGAAGAACTTAAAAAGCAATTAAGAGAACTACAAGATAAAGGTTTTATTCGTCCGAGTTCATCACCATGGGGAGCTCCAGTTATACTTGTGAATAAGAAGGATGGAACTCAGAGAATGTGTGTGGATTATAGATCACTCAATGAAGTTACGATCAAGAACAAATGTCCTTTGCCTAAGATTGAGGATCTTTTTGGCCAGTTGAAAGGAGCTTGTGTTTTCTCTAAGATCAATTTGAGATCCGGCTATCACCAATTGAAGATTAGATCAGCTGATATTCCTAAAACTGCATTCACTACAAGATATGGGCTTTATGAATACACAGTGGTGTCCTATGGGTTGACTAATGTGCCAATATATTTCATGCATCTCATGAATAAGGTTTTCATGGAATACCTGGATAAGTTTGTTGTGGTTCTAGTTGATGATATTCTCATATACTCCAAAAGTGAAGAAGAGCATGAAGCACACTTAAGGCTTGTTCTGCAGAGACTCAAAGAAAACCAGTTGTATGCTAAGCTGAGTAAGTGTGAATTCTGGTTGAATGAAGTTTCTCTCCTTGGCCATGTTGTTTCTAATGAAGGTATTGTTGTAGATCCAAGCAAAGTAAGAGATGTGTTGAATTGGCAACCACCTCAGACTGTGAGTGAGATCCGAAATTTCCTTGGTTTGGCAGGTTATTATAGAAGATTTATTGAAGGATTTTCCAAGATAGCAAGGCCTTTAACAGCTTTATTGGAAAAAGGAAAGAAGTTTGAATGGACGACAGCCTGTGAGGAAAGTTTTAGAATGCTGAAGAACAAACTAACCACCGCGCCTGTGCTAGCAATGCCTGATGTTAGTAAGAATTTTGATGTGTATTGTGATGCTTCTCGCCATGGTTTGGGATGTGTGCTTATGCAAGAAGGTCGAGTTATAGCCTATGCTTCGAGGCAGTTAAAGAGACACGAGAAGAATTATCCTACTCATGATCTAGAATTGGCAGCTGTGGTTCATGCTTTGAAAATCTGGAGACATTATATGTTGGGTAATAGATGTGAGATTTACACCGATCATAAGAGTCTGAAGTACATATTCACTCAGTCAGATCTTAACTCCAGACAACGCAGATGGTTGGAAGTTATTAAAGATTTTGATCTTGGTATTCACTATCATCCTGGAAAAGCTAATGTTGTAGCAGATGCTTTGAGTCGGAAAAGTTATGCTAATATGATCATAGAACATCAGCTTCCAGCTGGTTTATGCAAGGAATTTGAAAAGCTCAACCTTGGTTTGGTCGCTAGTACTCAAGCAGTGGCAATGGAAGTTGATTCGACCTTAGAGCAGGATATTCGCAAAGGTCAATTGGATGATGAGAAGATAAAGGATATTGCTGAGCTCGTTAAGAAAGACAAAGCACCTGGATTCCATATAGATGAACATGGAACTGTTTGGTTCAAGAAGAGAATTTGTGTGCCAGACTTGAAACATGTCCGTAATTTGATATTGAGAGAAGCTCATGAGTCAGCTTATTCCATTCATCCCGGTAGCACTAAGATGTACCAGGATTTGAAGAAGAAATTTTGGTGGTATGGTATGAAGAGAGACATAGCAGAATACGTGGCTTTGTGTGATACGTGTCAAAGAGTGAAGGCAGAGCATCAAAGACCAGCAGGATTGTTGCAACCACTGAAGATACCTGAATGGAAATGGGATGAGATCAGTATGGATTTCATAGTAGGTTTACCACGTACTCAAAGTGGTTATGATTCAATTTGGGTAATTGTGGATCGCTTAACTAAAGTATCTCACTTCATTCCTGTCAAGACTACGTACTCTAGTGCAAAACTTGCAGAGTTATACATGTCAAGAATTGTGTGTTTGCATGGAGTGCCGAGGAAGATTGTGTCAGATAGAGGTACTCAGTTTACATCTCGTTTTTGGGAAAAGATTCATGAGTCTATGGGTACGAAATTGAATTTTAGTTCAGCCTATCATCCTCAAACAGATGGACAGACAGAAAGAACGAATCAGGTTCTAGAAGACATGTTGAGAGCTTGTGCTGTACAATATGGTACTAGTTGGGATAAGAGTTTACCATATGCAGAATTCTCTTATAACAATAGTTACCAAGCTAGTCTCAAAATGGCCCCATTTGAAGCTTTGTATGGCAGAAAATGTAGAACTCCTTTGTTTTGGAATCAAACAGGAGAAAGTCAGGTGTTTGGACCAGAAGCTTTAAAGGAAGCAGAGAGACAAGTTCGAATCATTCGTGAGAACTTGAGAGCAGCTCAGTCCAGACAGAAAAGCTATGCCGACACACGTCGTAGACAGTTAGTTTTTGAAGTAGGTGATTATGTATATCTTAAAGTATCACCTGTCAGAGGACTCAAGAGATTTAAAGTAAAAGGAAAGTTGGCACCCAGATATATTGGTCCGTTCAAGATTTTGGAAAGAAAAGGTGAAGTGGCATATCAACTTGAGTTACCTGCTCAGTTGTCAGATGTACACAATGTGTTTCATGTATCACAGTTGAAGAAGTGTTTGAGAGTGCCAGAGGAACAGTTACCCTTAGAGGAAGTTAACTTGAAGATGATCTACTTATTCTGAGCATCCCGTGAAGATTTTGGAAGTCGCTGAAAGAGTTACCAGAAGCAAGGTTGTCAGAATGTGCAAAGTCCAGTGGAGTCATCACTCGGTGGATGATGCAACATGGGAACGTGAAGATGAGCTACGTGCAGAGTTTCCCTATCTCTTCAAAGATCCTTCCGAATCTCGAGGACGAGATTCATCTTAAGGGGGGTAGATTTGTAACACCCTAAAATTCAAATTTGGAAATAGAGAGAAAATGCTTTATTATGTATTTTTGGTGCTCATGAGAATATAGGAGAAATAAAACTTTTCTTTGAATTAAAATATATCTTAGGGTAACAACATGTTTGAGCATACATGCTGGTGCATAATTTATTTTGTGATGAGTGGTTTGCTCCAAAGTTTGGCAAGATTTCAAATTCATTTTGAAAATGCTTTTGAAATGGTTGAAAACAAAAAGAAAAGGTTTTTCCTCTCTCTCCCTCACCCCTCTCCCCAATCTGGCCCGAGGGGCCAGTCGGCCTTGGCCCGCTCGCGCCCCTTCCCCCTTCTCCCATCAGCCGGCGGCCCAACTCCCCGCCTTATCCATATCTTCTCCTAAAATCAAATTCTTTGTTTTCTAGCTTAACCTTTCTGTTGGAGTCTCCCAAAAATCTTTTTCGCCTGCTCTAAAATATTCCTTGGTGCTCATCATTCATCATCATATCTCCAAAATCTTCTCGAGAAGTTTTCCAGCTTTTTCCGACACTTTTTCCTATTTTTCTGGGAGTATAATCTAATTTTTAGATGTCCCAAAATATCTTTTCATGAGCTCCAAATATTTTATTTGAGTTCCTCATGTCTCCAAATGTCTCTGAGAATTTTCCTGAATTTTCGGAGCCATTGGAGTAATTTTTCCTGACTTAAATATCAATTCTAGACTTTTCTAGAATTATTTTAATCCAAAAAATTAAATAATTTCGAAAATAATAAAATCTGTCTTTTTCCTCCCTCCCACAAAGCCCATGTGCAATAATTCTATTAAATTCCAAATATCAACGTCTTTATTTACTAATGGGCTTTTATATTTATTTAGGCCCATTAGTAAATGTGGAGGTGCAACGTCAATTAGCACCATATCGCTAGTTGACGCGGGGCATAGAGTTTTTCTCCCTATATATGTGTCTCATCCCTTGGCCAAAGCACACAATAACGGAAGCCCCTAGTTTGGGAGTCCGAAAATTTTGTTTGCTCTGTCAACGGCCGCCAAATTCTTCCCCAACTCCGGTTATCGATTTTTGGCTCTCGTTCATCCTCCACAAAAGCAACCTGCAGTCAATATTCATCGCCGACGTCCGTCAGCTCAAGTAAAATCTGATTTTCGTTTTTATTTATTTAATTTCGTAATTAAGTTCGCTGTATTTACAGCTTTGCCACTGATTTTATTTTCGCTATAAAATCTCCGTTTTAACTCCGTTTTGACCCGTTCAAGTTGCGTTAGGTTCGTAATTACATAATCTACATGTTTTTACAACTGTTAATCATGTTTCCAACTTTTAAATTTCGAGTTTAGTTTTAATCTAATAATTTATTAAAGAAAACCTTGTTTAAATCATAACTCCTCCGTTATAGATCCGTTTTTAGTGGTTTTCGTGTCCACGCGTTCGTCTCGACGAGTAGAACAGTTTTATAAGCGTTTTATCCATGTTTTATGTATTGGTGTACTGTTTTCTAATTTATTGCATGTTTTGCTTGTATGTTTGCTCCTGTGTGCCGATGTTTGTTGCGTACAGACGAAGAGTTGCAAGTGAACCTGCAAGAGCTTGACTTTAAAGACTGTGACCAACATCAACTCGAAGAAGGCAAGTGCAGGCACCCTTTGATCATGTTCTTTACCTATTCACCATTAATCACTAAGTGCATGCATGTGTCTAATTATGTGAACCCTAAGGATTATCCTAGTTTTCCATACTTCCTTGTTACCTGGGTTTTATGATGGGTAGTAATGCTATGCTAAGCAACTTTGCTTGTTCTATAAATACCACATGATGATGATATATTAATGATGACTCAATGGATATGGAAGTATGCTTTAATGTGGAACTCAGTGACTCGGGCACATGGTATGGTATGGTGGTTATGGTAAGTTTGGCTTGTGGTTTGTGATTTGTGCTCGGGTCCGCCTTTTAGGACTGGCTCATGGAGCGACCACCCAGGATAACAGTGCAACCACGAGATGTTATATGGCTCTAACCGGGCTAATTAATTAGAGGATTCTAGTGTTGCGTTAACCGGGCGGCGCTACTGAGGGATGGCCCAAGAATGTGGTATGGACTTAGGGGTCCTCTGGTTGCTGCGGCTTCCAGTAGGAACTTTAGGTGGTTATCGCTCGCTAGATGAATCTTTGTAAAGGCCCGTGGTGAAACCTTGCCATGCACCTTGGAAGTGTAGTATGGGAGTCATGACCTTGGCATATGGGAATCACTGCTCGTTGGGAAAAGTGTGCAACCTCTGCAGAGTGTAAAACTGATATATCAGCCGTGCTCACGGTTACGAGCGACCTGGACCCTCACATGATTAGTTTTGGACAGTTGGACTTATGGACATAAGATGATGGTTTCTCAGATGGAGGTGTTTACCTCGGTTGATGATTATATTAAAGGTGGTATTCTTCTTAACTAATGGGATGGGTTATCCTATACTCACTTATAGTAATCAGGTGCTAATAAAACTTGACCAACTAAAATGCTTATCGCAGTTGAACAGTGTCAGCCTACCTTTGTTCAAGCCTTGCATGACATTTTATTTCCGCCTGTACTTGTTGAGTACGATATGTGCTCACCCTTGCTATTCCCCACAACCCCAGACGGTAGCCCAAGTTACCCAGAAGGTTAGTGGAGATGTCATGGAGTTTACCAGAAGACTATCAGTTGTGCTTGGCGTACGGTGCCCCAGCCAACCGTCCCTGTGAAGATTGGAGCCTCAAGTGAAGATTAGTTTATGATCCGCTTTACTCTGATATATGTAAGTGTTATATAGCTATGTTACGTTATATAATAACATTGTTTCTGATATTCTATACTCTGTTGTTGTATGTGTGGACTTCCTGGGCACACATATGGCTATCCTGGTTTTGTTCTTAAAACTGGGTGTTACAGGATCAATGCTCTTGTAATTGCAGTAATTAATGACACTTGATGTTTAGAATAATATTTCACACCTTCACAGAGTGCCATATACGCAAGAGTGTACGAGTACATATGTGTTGGATGCAAGTGTGTACAGATGTGTTATGAGAATACACATAGTACAGCTGGTGGCATGCATGCAAGTTACGAGAATACTAAAGCAAATACAAACCTACTTGAAAAATATATGTCAATTGATTATGATTTACTAGAATCTATACCTTGCTATCCTTGTAATGAATTTGACCACTATGATTTATGAGAATTTAATATAATCTACGAAAATGAACCTTGGATGTGAATTACGAGAACCATAAAATAATTACGAGAATTCGAGTTGGCTTCATACAAGAATTACATGACGAGTTACTTTGTTTAGGTTCTGGTTTTATCTGAGTAACTAAACGGCCAGTTACGAGAATGCATAAAGTCTAGAAATATATATATTGTAATTGGGACAATGGTTTACGATAATTCAAGTTTCTTGATACGATAATTACATTAGAGTCAAATGGTTCATGAACGAAGCAAGCAAGTTTCTTCGATGGCACAACTTGCAGCGAAAGTAGCATGTGTATTCTGGGTGGAGAAGGCTTGGCTGACCATGGTGCGCTAGTGCACTGTGCAGTTGGTTTGGCTATAGAATAAGAGCAACTCCAGCAGGCCCCTACTAGGGTACAGAAACAAGCTCAGTTAAAAAAACGAGCTCCAGCAGGGCCCCTACTAGGGTCTAGAAATTTGAGTGGGCTCTCAGATTCTTCACTCAGTCCTCATTCCTATTGGGCCAATAGCTCGGCTCTCATCCGTGATTTTGCGCTCTCACCCCTCCCTCACCTCCCGCAACCGGCCGTGTTTATGTGAAAAGCCCCGATTTAACCTCCCATGACCGAGTTAGTCTATGACAACCAAACCCCACATGTCATTGACAGTCTAAATAATTTTGAGTGCTCTATTTTGAGGACCATTGCTGGAGTGCAGCCCAAAAACAGGATCCTCAAAAATAGGGGAAACACTCAAATAAAAAGTAGGGACCCTCCTGCTGGAGTTGCTCTAAGATATTTTGTAGCTAGCTATAGGGTATCAGCTCTCATAATGTATATGCGATTATATATATAGATTATAGAATATTCTCATTTTCATATATATAAATATATGGATATATCAATGTACAAAAAATATACAATAAACAAATAAAATTCTGGTTTTTTCTGTCAGGGATAATATGGTCTTTTTACCACCCGAGTTAACACGGTTACATGTCTAAATGAACGGAAGGTCATACATCTAAATAAAATTTGATCTGAGGCCATAGAACCAAATTCAAAAAAAGAGACCAAATACCTAAACTGAGTTTTTTTTCAGGGCATACAACTAATTCTCCCCAACTGTTTTATTAGCAAGCACACTATATATATATACACCGTCAAAACCATTTTATATTGCTTCATTAACTACACCAGTACTGTTTACAATTAGTTAGTGTACGTACTAGTACTCCCTCTGTATCACAAATAGAAGACGTTTAGGACAGCGGCACGGTCTCCAAAGCATAACTTTGACCATTTATTTCTTTAAAAATATTTGTTGTAAAATGGTATATATATACTTTTATGAAAATACTTTTCAAGATAAATTTATTTATCTGTTTTTATATTTTTAAACTCAATAATTTAAAAGTTATTTATGATTACATTTCCAATGTTTAACCGAAACCTTTTCTAAAACGTTTTCTCTTTACCATACGGAGGTAGTAGGTTTGCTCATGGCTTTACCCTCTGCATGCAAGGCACCAAATGCAAACAGCAGAGGCCGAGGCCCACCAACTTTTGCACGGCCCAAACTGAAAGGCTTGGTCCATTGGCCACCGGGGCGAAGGTTCTTAAACTTTTTTTTAGACGAAAGAAGAATTGTATTAAGTTATAGCTGGGTATATCATCGTATTACATGTACTCTGTAAAAAACATGTATCCAGAAACTGATTCTCATCTATGTCATACCCACGCTGTGAAAGGCTCAAACTCTCAAATCCAAACCTGTTTGACGCTTTGTATAGATGACCGCACAGGCAAAAGCTCGGCAACAATTGTTTTCGACCTGAGAACAGATGCCCAACGGACGACCAACATTCCTGCAGGTGGAGTTGAGAAACTTCTTCTTCTTCATTGTGTCTTCCTTCTTCTTCTTTTTGCCACTGAAGAATGAGGAAGACTGATCTGAAAATTATTCTCCCTAGTCCTTCATCGTGGCCAGATCCAACCACAACAAAACGAAGAAGGGACCGGAGAAAATTATTCCATGGTGGCGACATCATCTCCGTTTTGATGCCGAAGCCCGGAAATAAAAGTCTCCATGTTGTCTTGTCGATGTAGATGTTGACGCCGATGTTGTCGCCCTCATCTTCAACAGAGCCACCATGGAGAGACCAGATCCACCCTACCTCCTCGCCGTTGCCGGGAAAGAGGAGGAGGAAATACACCTCCAATACCAAGATCCTCGACATGGAGAAACTCTAACTCTAGATGACTCGATCTACTAGAAAACTTATTAAAACGATGGATCCCCACTCCCTCCGGCCTCCAGCGAGATACCGGAGGGGGAGGGAGGGGGACCAACGGTAAAGATGGCGGCGACGGTGGTGGCGGCGGCAGTACACAGCCCTAGGCCCTAGGGGCGGCGGCCTCGGGGTTGATGAGGGATTCGAAGGTTCTTAAACTTAGATAATGGATAATAGACTAGGTAAACTGTTAGTTGGATCCTTAAATAAAAACTAATCCAATTGGTTACTAAAAGGAAACAGCTCAAGGGAATTCTTAAAAGAAATAAATCTATTTCTCTATCATTGATAGATATCTTTTAGTCTATACTAGGAAAAGTGCCCGTGCGTTGCAACAGGAAAAAAATATTACATATTATTTTTAATATTAATGACGTACATAACCTCTACAACTCAAAAGAATGTCAATACTTTTAGAAAAAATAAATATATAAAGGACCAAAAAATATAAAACTTGTCATAGTTTAACATTATTAGCGAAGACATATTTTTTCTACTTGTTTTTTTCAGGTTAGGATTCTTGTTGTACTTAGGATCGGAGAGATCTATTTTTGAATTAAAATTTGTAACTATCTAGGTGACCTTAGAGCAGCTCTAACAGTTTCCAAAACACTACTCTCACAATCAATGTTTTATGGAAAGATTGAAAAATACATCTCTAACAACTCTCAACCCTAATTCCCTATCTTTTGGCACTTGGCAAAACCGAGGTCCCATGCCAAAAAAATGTATTGGAGATTCTCTTAAGATTTATTCCCTCTATCCCGAACATAATACAGTTCTCACATGTCGAGAAGTCAAATGATTTAAACTTTGACTAATTTTAATAAAAATAGTAACATACATGACATAAATTAAGTACGATTAAATTAATTATAGAATATGTTTCATAATAAATATATTTGGAAACACAAATAATAATACAATTTACTTGGTCAAATTTGAGTTATCTTAATCGGCAGGTTTTCTATAATTCCACTTTTTTGAACTGAAGGAGTACATGGAAAAAATCAATTGTAGAATTTAATTTTTATTTCAAAGTAAATACAGTAGTGCATATATACATACCTGGAGTATCACCAGCGGGGTACTCTGTATGAAAACAAGTTGCAACAGGGACTTTTTCATTCCCGTTTAAAAAACAAGAAAAAAGGCAGCTGCACATGCCCCAAAAAAATTGACTGGGAGGTTGCAACTTCATGCGTTGTTTTAGATCGCTTCCCATCATTATCCTTATTAAAAAAACAAGAGCACCGCATCCAAATACTTCTATCTCCGGTTAGATATACAGTAAACAGGAATAGAAGCTAGAACAAATTTAATATAAGTTAGCCTTTCTGCATGGTTAAGCTTGCAGGGCTAACAAGGTTAACCATGCAGGAAGGCTAACTTATATTAAAATCTACTCTAGCTTTGTAACACCCTAAAAATTTCTCCAAAACAAAATAGGTGAAATGATTAATTATGTATTTGTGAGCATTTAACCTAGGGATAAATAATTTTTGTTGAAATTAAAATAATGGTGGCAACATGTTTATGCATTCATGCTGATGCACTGGATTTATTTGAGTGACTGGTTTTTGTTAAAATTTAGTTTGAATTCAAATTTCATTTTGGAATGGTTTTGAAATGCTTTGAAACCAAATGAAAAAGGAATTCATTTTCTCCCTTACTCCTTCCTTGTTTTCGCCCAACCGTCCGGGCAGCCCAGCCCGCCGGCGCCTTTCCCCCTTCTCCTTTCCCGCCGTGGGCCGGCGCCTTCCGGATCCCTCCTCCCGTTCGGCCCATAGGCCGGCCCGACGCAGCAACCGCCGGCGCTCGCTTCACCGCCGCGCTCTCCCTTCCTCTCTCTCTGACTTCCCGTCCCCACCTGTCGGCGCTTTCCTCTTCCCGTTCGCACGCGCCGTCCGAGCTCGAGCGAGCGGGCAACCGTCGCGCCCGCATCTTCCGCGCGTCGTGCGGCGCCGCTCCCACGACCTCGCCCTCGTGCTTTTAGCGGACGTGCCCGCACTCCCGCTCTCTTTCCCTTCAGTTCTCTCCAGCAGCGCCGCTCAGCAGGACACCCGAGCATCCGTGCCGAGCACCCCGCCGCCTTGCCGTCGCCCGCCGCCGTCGATCTGACGATTCGGCGCCGCCCGGGCCGATTGCATCCTCTTCCAAGCTCCGCCGCGCCTCGGTGAAGTTGCCAGACCCCTGGCCTTCCTCCCCTTGCGCTCGGCTTCGCCCTAACCTTCGTCGCTTGGTGCAGAGCCGCCGTCGGCGTTCGGATCTCCCTCGGACTCCGCCGTTCGCCATCGTTCGAGCCTCCTCGTCCCGTCATCCGGCGTGGTGAGAATCCCTTGGTGACCCGCTCCCTCCATGACTCCTTGGTTTGACTCAGGGTGCCCTCAGAGCCCGTAGCCGCGAGCTCCGTTCCGTCGTCCATGGCGGGTGCGCGCACGCCGTCGCGAAGCGACGCGGACGTCGCGGCCTCGGTCGCGCCCGGCGTGCCGTCGGCCCGCCCCGCAGGCGCAAAACCCCCCCGAGCCTAATCTAAGCCGTCTGTCTCCGATCCGACGGCCCCTGGTCGGCCGGTACCCCTTCGCCGGTCGTTTTGCTTAAGAGCCCCCGGGGAAAACGGGAACCAACCCGCACTCCACCAGGCACTATTCCCTGTGCCTGGAAAATCTTGCAACCAGGCCCCTGTATTTTGGAGAAATTGAGGCGCAGTCCAGTTGACTGCGGTATTGGTTTAAAATTCAATTTAAATTTCGGTTTAAATCCAAATGCAATTCAAACTTTTTTACAGAAATGCCACTACTTTGTTTTGTTTATAAAATTCACGTTTTAGCTCCGATTTGACCCGTTCAAATTGCGTTAGCTTCGTAATTTAGTGCTCTACCCGTTTATACCCCCTGTGAACCTGTTTTGGACAGTTTAGCTTTAGGGTCCAAGTTAATCTTGTTTAGGGCTTTATATATACCGTTTCGATCGTAACTTTCACACCGTAACTCCGTTTTCGATGAACCAAAACTTGTTGTGATCGTAGAGATGCGTACTTCAGTTTTATCAAAGTTTTATTTCAGTTTATTACTGTTTGGTGTATTGTTCTATTAATAGCCTTGTTTGCATCGTGTATGTTTGCACCTGGAATGCGTGGTGATGTTATGTGATCGAGTAGACGGTGAGTCGGTGTGGTGACGATCAGGACCCCTCGTTCAGTGATCAGCAGGAGGATCAACCTTTCGACAACCAAGGCAAGTTAGCATGGGATCTCCTTGTTTACCTATACACTTTACTTTAATCACTCATTTATGCATGTGTCCAACTGAGCAACCTTAGAAAACCCACTTAGCTTTGTGATCTGTGATGTTCTTGTTCCCGTGGGATATATGCATGTGGGTAGCTTTGCTAGTGCTAACTGACTTATAATCGATCCAGTCCAATGATGAATTTGTTTCTCATGATGGCATGTTGTTAAACGGTTAATAAAACTTGCTGTTAGCAAAAGCTGGGATTGACAGTGCTACCATGAGTGCTATATGGCTCTGGTTTTAGCTCAGTAAACTGGACCTTGTCTAATATGGCAGCGGTGACCCGAAAGGGCGCAAAAGGGGCTTGCCACTTTGGGTGTAGGGCTGCTCCTGTTTCTATGTGTATAGCTGCGATGGCCTTTGTGCCATAGAAAAGGGGGGTTGCTACATCTGCCTGCCAAGGAAACCTAGCGGCCCTGACCAGTTAGACGAACCAGCGAAAGGCTTCATAGTGTGCCCTGCCGATCTACCTCGGAAGTGGATCAAGAGGTTGGCCGCCTCGGGCACAAGGGTAACACGGCTTGTGGGTAAAGATGCACCACCTCTGCAGAGTGTAAAACTGTTATAACAGCCGTGCTCACGGTCACGAGCAGCCCGGAAAACTAGCGGAACTATGAAACTTAACAATTGTTACTTTATGTTGTTGATACTTTATGATGTCATATCTTATCCTTTCGTTGGACAAATGGATCATGGGTTAAGGGTTAAGCACAATATTCGTTTACCTTAATGCTAAAACTTTACCAACTTAAAAGCTAACTGCAGTCAGACAGTGTCAGCCTTTTTGAGTCTCATGAACCCTGTGTTAGCTTGCTAAGTACGAGAAGTACTTACGCTTGTTGTTTATCTCTTTTGGGCAAATCCCGGATGGGTAACAGATGAAGGTGCAGTTGGCGACTTCCCAGAGGACTTCTAGGCTAGCTGTTTCCCCCAGTCAGCGTTCCCTGTGGAGTAGATCCTGTTAGCAGTTCAGTTATCTTTTGTTTCGCTTGATGTAATACTTGTGTTGATACTATCGTTATGTAATAAACAATGTGATGATGCCACCTTCTTGTAATTTGTCTAACTTATGTGTGTGATTGTTTCCTGGGCACACATGAGTATTCCGCCACAATTTTATCCTTAAAGTTGGGGTGTGACAAATTGGTATCAGAGCTTTGTTGACTGTAGGACGCAAGCCTAGCTAGGAAATGGCCGTCTAACACCTTTTTGCTACCTGTTCATGCTTATTTTATTAACTAGTTACTTTATTAAAATTATACTGCTCTTATTCTTATCCTTATTACATAAAACTAATTGTTTCCGCTTATCTTATCTTGTTTTATAACGTCAGGATGCCTCGCATGAACGCCCGTGCCTACCGTGCTCTTTTCACCAGCCAGCCTGCTCCCCCTGTGGTCCACATCCCCGACAGTGATGGTTCCTCTAGCTCCTCCAACGACGTCTTCATGGAGGATGAAGAGTTGACCGTTACTCCAGCAGTTTCTGAGGAGCTAGCAGCGCCACCCCCGCCCCCTGCAGCAGTTCCCGAGTCTCCAGCTCCTGGAGGTGCCTGCTCCGGAGGCGCCAGTACCCAGTGGGAGCCTGTGCCTGAGGCGCCAGCGCCTGAGGTCCCTGCTCCAGAGGCACCCGCTCCTGCAGGCACCCTGACGCTCCACCAGCTCCTGCGGCACCAGCCTTCGTGCCAGTGTACCCGGTGGTACACTCTCCCCGCCGCTCGTCAACTTCGGCACCAGCACCCCCTGCCGTCTCCAGCAGCGCAGGTGGTGGAAGACCTTGGTTGGGATCGTCCGCTTCATGTTCAAGAAGCCCGACGAGACAGCATACTATCATAGTATGCTGGTTCGTCTGCTGGAGGAGTACTACCCTGAAATGGAGGCTAAGCTCCAGTACCACTGCGGCGAGTACACCCACCCGTTGGAGGCTGCATACTGGAAGTCCGACCTGATGGTTACAGGTTGGAAAGGCTGCTGATCAAGCCCACGTCGTAGAGTACGGTCTCACAGGACCTACCACCAAGCGTGGTGATGCCTCTCGCAAGTATGGAGGACGCAGCGCAGGATGCTTACCTGCATTACCATGGTCCTTCGCTTCCAGATGATGAGGAATGATCGATACCGCTACCTGCCCCAAAGTGACATGGAGGGTTCGTGGCGAACCCTGCTACCACCAGTGGAGTACCGGTTCTGGTCTCTACTGCTCAGCATGCCTATGAGGTGCATAGGAAGGCCGACAAGGTGCAAGATGACCTGCGTGCTGCTCAGAAGGTGATAAGGCGTTTGGAGCGCGAAGTGGATTACCTTCGCGGTGAAGCTGGACTATGCAGCTGTTTACAAGAAGAAGTACAGAGCCAATCGATGCCCCCGGTGGAGCCCAGTAGCTTGCCTACCATGATCAGTTATCCTCGCTTTAGACACGTTGTTTTAAAGTTCAGTTTGTGTTATGTGAACCTGTGGTGTTTGTGTTACTTATGTTGGTGAACTATGTTTGTTTGGATCTTTTGTTCGTGTGTGGTAAAGTACAAGTTATGTTGTGCTTCTCCAAGTTAAACATCCTTCATGTGCTATATAAAGTTGTTTATCTCCTATGCCTGTGTTGCTGTTTTCTGGAGCAGCCTGTGTTCAAATCTGTGTATCTCTTAATCCGTGACCCCAAAAATTGTGAAAATTTTGTGGGAGTAACTAGACTGATGTACCTTTCAAACAAATCTGGAACCAAGTCTTTATCTGTTCGGATCTAGGAGATATGCCTGTTTAAAGTTGATGTTTCTGCGCAGTCTGTCATCCAGAACAGTTTCTGATCAATGCTGTTTTCGGCCTAGAATCTGGCCGAATCTGAAAAAGTGTTCTATACGAAAGTTGTAGCCGGTTTCTTAAGCTTTCCAACGATGTCTGGTTCATCCCTGTTGGATTTCTGTAACTCAAGTTATGCCCGTTTTAGTGAGCTGCTGTTGACAAGAATGTGCACAGAAAATTTCAGCAATGTTTATTTATGTTCATATATGCTTTCTATGTTGGATATAAAGGTCTAACTCTTGCGCATTTGTTGGTGAGCAGATGGCAGCAAGGGGTGGACGCGGAAGAGGCCGTGGCCGTGGGCGTGGTGCTCCTATGGACCCGCCACCGCCACCGCCGCCAGTGACCATCGAACAGTTGATGGCCACGCAGAATCAACTTATGCACGCCATGATGAACCACCTGGATCAGGCGCCCGCTGCCGCACCTCAACCTCTTCAAGTCAGGGACCGTCGAGGAGAGTTCCTGAAGGGCCATCCACCTGTGTTCACTCACGCCTCTGAACCACTGGAGGCGGATGATTGGCTCCGTGCAGTGGAAAAACAGCTGAACATCGCCCAGTGCACCGATTATGAGAAGGTGCTCTACGCTTCTGGGCAACTGCAGGGAGCTGCACAGGACTGGTGGGATGCGTTCATGTTCGGCCGTCCCCAAGATGCCCCAGTTGTTACATGGCAGGAGTTCAAGGAGAACTTCCGATCCTATCACATCCCTGATGGTCTCGTAGAATTGAAGCAAGAGGAGTTCCGCTCCTTGAAGCAAGGGTCTATGTCAGTGGCGCAGTACCGCGACAAGTTTGCTCAGCTATCGCGTTATGCCCCTCAGGATGTGGCCAATGACAAGGACAAACAGCGCCGTTTCTTGAATGGTCTTTATGATGGGTTGCAGCTCCAGTTGATGTCCAACACCTACCCGAACTATCAGGCCCTGGTCAATAGGGCGATAGTTATTGACAACAAGAGGAAGGAAATGGAAGCAAAGAAAAGAAGCTTCCAAGGCCAGTCATCGGGGAGCAACACTCGTCCCCGAACCAACCCCCAGCAAGGTTACCCCCAGAGGAGTCAAGGCAACCAGTGGAACAGGGGACAACACCCCCAGAACAACCAGAACCAACAGCGCCTTTCATACCAACAGCAGTCAGGTGGTCAGCGCTACCAGCAGCAGCCAGGAGGACAGAGGTACCAGCAACAGCAGAGCAGCCAAGCCTCACGCCAGGGAGCACCCAATTCCGCTCCCATGAAGAATGCAGCTCAGCAGAACCCCAACGCTTGCTACCGTTGCGGGGAGCCAGGACACTACGCTCACCAGTGCCCCAAGAAGCAGAACCCCCAGGCCCCACAGAACCAGGCAGGAGCTCAGAAGCAGAATGCTCGCCCACCTCACACTGGACGGGTGAATCATGTAGCTGCCGATACTGCCCTGGATGCACCGGATGTTATGATGGGTACGTTCAGCATCAACTCAATCCCAGCAACCATACTTTTTGATTCTGGTGCTTCGCATTCTTTCATTTCACAGTCGTTTGTTAGAATGCATGGTGTGCCTTTATGTGCGATGAAAGAAACAATCATAGTAAACTCACCAGGGGGTAGTATGCCTGCAAATTTTTGGAGCCCCACCTCTAGTGTCAACCTAAGGGGGGTAGACTTTAAAGTAAAGCCTATAGTGCTAAGAACAGCAGGTATAGATCTCATCTTGGGTATGGATTGGATGAAGCAACATGGGGCTGTCATTCAGTGCCAAGAAAGGTCAGTTGTTATATCTACACCTAAGGGAGACAGAATCTGTGTGCAAGTGGTGATGAAAGAGCAGCCAACTGCCACGGTCAACCAGATGGATGCGAGTGGTGCAGAGCAAGATCGGGTGGTGGACGAGTTCCCTGATGTCTTTCCTGATGATCTGCCAGGTATGCCACCTGATCGCGATGTTGAGTTCATTATTGAATTACTGCCTGGAACTGCACCAATATCTAAAAGACCATATAGAATGGGGGTAAATGAATTAGAAGAACTTAAGAAACAGCTTAAGGAGTTGTTAGAGAAAGGGTATATACGTCCTAGTGCTTCTCCTTGGGGAGCACCAGTGATCTTTGTGGATAAGAAAGATGGTAGCCAGAGGATGTGTGTGGACTATAGGTCTTTAAATGAGGTTACCATTAAAAACAAATACCCTCTACCCCGGATAGACGATCTATTTGACCAGCTTAGAGGAGCATGTGTGTTCTCTAAAATAGATCTCAGATCTGGGTATCACCAGTTGAAAATCCGGAACTCAGACATTCCTAAGACCGCCTTCACCACGCGGTATGGACTGTATGAGTATACAGTGATGTCTTTTGGTCTGACCAATGCCCCAGCCTATTTCATGTATCTGATGAATAAAGTGTTCATGGAATACCTAGACAAGTTCGTGGTGGTATTCATAGACGATATTCTAGTGTTCTCTAAAACAGAGGAGGAACACGCGGAACATCTGAGGATGGTTCTGCAGAAGTTAAGAGAGCATCAGCTCTATGCCAAGAGGAGCAAGTGTGAATTTTGGCTGAAAGAAGTCTCTTTCTTAGGGCATGTTGTCTCTGACGGAGGTATATCCGTTGATCCTAGCAAGGTGCAAGATGTGTTGGATTGGAACCCGCCAACTAATGCCAGTGAAATCCGAAGTTTCCTGGGTTTGGCCGGGTATTATAGGAGGTTCATTGAAGGATTCTCCAAGCTCGCAAAGCCTATGACTGCCTTGTTAGAAAAGAATGCTAAGTTTGTGTGGTCTGATAAATGCCAAGCAAACTTTGAAGAGTTAAAGAAGAGATTAACCTCAGCACCAGTCCTAGTTCTGCCAGACTTGAACAAAAGCTTCTCCATCTATTGTGATGCATCTCGTCTTGGACTTGGATGTGTTCTAATGCAAGAAGGAAGAGTAGTGGCCTACGCATCTAGACAGCTGAGGAAGCACGAGGTGAACTACCCAACTCATGATTTAGAGTTAGCAGCTGTGGTCCATGCTCTGAAAATATGGAGACATTATCTGGTTGGGCATAAGTGTGACGTGTATACGGATCATAAAAGTCTGAAGTATATATTTACTCAGTCAGATCTGAACTTGAGGCAACGCCGTTGGCTAGAATTGATCAAAGACTATGACCTAGAGGTACATTATCACCCAGGAAAGGCCAATGTCGTGGCCGATGCCTTGAGCAGAAAAACCTACGCAAACGGTCTGCAAGTGGAACGCATGTCAGCAGAGTTGAGAGCTGAAATGGCATACCTTAATCTATGTTTTGCCAACAATGTGGTGGAAATGTCAGTTGAACCTACCTTGGAGAAAGAAATCCGCGAGGGTCAAATGAAAGATGAGAAGTTGAAAGAGTTAGCAGAAAACATAGTGCTTGGAAAGGCACCAGGATTCCGGATGGATGATAATGGGACTCTATGGTTTGGAAAGAGGATATGTGTGCCCGAAGTGAAGGCTATCCGTGATGCCATCTTGCGGGATGCTCATGAATCTGCCTACTCCATTCACCCCGGTAGCACCAAAATGTACTTGGATCTGAAAGAAAAATACTGGTGGTATGGTATGAAACGAGATGTAGCAGAATATGTGGCTCTATGTGACACCTGTCAGAAGGTCAAAGCTGAGCATCAAAGACCTGCAGGATTGTTATAGCCTATGCAGATACCCGAGTGGAAATGAGAAGAAGTGGGAATGGACTTTATCACTGGATTACCTCGTACACAAAGAGGCTATGACTCTATATGGGTAATAGTCGACCGTCTCACTAAGGTCGCTCACTTCCTACCAGTTAAGACCACTTATTCTGGGGCAAGGTTAGCAGAACTGTACATGGAGAGGATTGTGTCTCTGCATGGTGTTCCAAAGAAAATAGTGTCTGACAGAGGGACACAGTTCACTTCTCACTTTTGGCATCAGGTACATCAATCCTTGGGAACTGAGCTGACTTTCAGTTCTGCATATCACCCACAGACAGATGGGCAGACTGAAAGGATAAACCAGATCTTGGAGGACATGCTGAGAGCATGTGCACTTCAGCATGGGGCTAGTTGGGATAAAAGCCTGCCATATGCTGAATTCTCTTACAACAACAGTCACCAGAAGAGTCTGAAAATGGCTCCTTTCGAAGCTTTGTATGGGCGAAAGTGTAGAACTCCTTTGTTCTGGAATCAGACAGGAGAAACACAAGTGTTCGGACCGGATGTCCTTAGAAATGCTGAAGAACAAGTAAGGATGATCCGAGATAACCTAAGGATAGCTCAATCCCGGCAGAAGAGTTATGCAGATACTCGCAGGAGGGATTTAGTTTTCAAAGTGGGAGACTATGTGTATTTGAAAGTGTCACCCATGAGAAGCGTAAAGAGGTTTAACATGAAAGGAAAGTTGGCACCCAGATACATAGGTCCTTTCCGAATCTTAGCCAGACGTGGAGAAGTGGCCTATCAACTCGAGTTACCTGAGAGGCTGTCAGGTGTTCATGATGTGTTCCATGTTTCTCAGTTAAAGAAATGCCTGAGGATGCCTGAAGAGAAAGTTCCTCTGGAAGAGATCAAGATAGGTGAAGATCTTTCTTATGAAGAGTACCCTGTCAAGATCTTGGAGACAGCAGAAAGAGTTACCAGGAGCCGAGTTATCAAGATGTGCAAGGTTCAGTGGAACCGGTATACAGAAGAAGAAGCTACCTGGGAAAGGGAAGAAGATCTTCGGAAATCTTATCCCCAGTTGTTTGAGTAAGCTCCAGTCGAATCTCGAGGACGAGATTCATCTTAAGGGGGGTAGAGTTGTAACACCCTAAAATTTTCTCCAAAACAAAATAGGTGAAAATGCTTTAATTATGATTTTGTGAGCATTTAACCTAGGGTTAAATAAATTTTTGTTGAATTAAAATAAAAGTGGCAACAAGTTTTTGCACTCATGCTGATGCACTGGATTTATTGAAGTGACTGGGTTTTGTCAAAATTTAGTTTGAATTCAAACTTCATTTGGAATGGTTTTGAAATGCTTTGAAACAAATGAAAAAGGAATTCATTTTCTCCCTCTCTCCTTCTCTTGCTTTCGGCCGAATTGGCCTGAGGCCCAGCCCGCCAGCTCCCTTCCCTCCCCCTTCTCCTTTCCCGCCGTGGGCCGGCGCCTTCCGGATTCCCCCTCCCGCTCGGCCCATAGGCCGGCCCGACGCAGCAACCGCCGGCGCTCGCTTCATCCGCCCGCGCTCTCCCTTCCTCTCTCTCTGACTTCCCGTCCCCACCTGTCGGCGCTTTCCTCTTCCCGTTCGCACGCGCCGTCCGAGCTCGAGCGAGCGGGCAACCGTCGCGCCCGCGTCTTCCGCGCGTCGTGCGGCGCCGCTCCCACGACCTCGCCCTCGCCCTCGTGCATTTAGCGGACGCGCCCGCACCCCCGCTCTCTTTTCCCTCAGTTCTCTCCCGCAGCGCCGCTCAGCAGGACACCCGAGCATCCGTGCCGAGCACCCCGCCGCCTTGCCGTCGCCCGCCGCCGTCGATCTGCCGATTCGGCGCCGCCCGGGCCGATTGCATCCTCTTCCGAGCTCCGCCGCGCCTCGGTGAAGTTGCCAGACCCCTTGCCTTCCTCCCCTTGCGCTCGGCTTCGCCCTAACCTTCGTCGCTTGGTGCAGAGCCGCCGTCGGCGTTCGGATCTCCCTCGGACTCCGCCGTTCGCCATCGTTCGAGCCTCCCCGTCCCGTCATCCGGCGTGGTGAGGATCCCTTGGTGACCCGCTCCCTCCCTGACTCCTTGGTTTGACTCAGGGTGCCCTCAGAGCCCGTAGCCGCGAGCTCCGTTCCGTCGTCCATGGCGGGTGCGCGCACGCCGTCGCGAAGCGACGCGACGTCGCGGCCTCGGTCGCGCCCGGCGTGCCGTCGGCCCGCCCCGCAGGCGCAAAACCCCCCGAGCCTAATCTAAGCCGTCTGTCTCTGATCCGACGGCCCTGGTCGGCCGGTACCCCTTCGCCGGTCGTTTTGCTTAAGAGCCCCCGGGGAAAACGGAAATCAACCCGCGCTCCCTTCCCCACTGTTCGCTGAGTCTTTGAAAACTTCCGTCTAGGCCCCTGTGTTTTGGTCAATTTGAGGCGCAGTCCAGTTGACTGCGGTATTGGTTTAAAATCCAATTTAAATTTCGGTTTAAATCCAAATACAATTCAAACTATTTACAGAAATGCCACTACTTTGTTTTGCTTATAAAATTCACGTTTTAGCTCCGATTTGACCCGTTCAAATTGCGTTAGCTTCGTAATTTAGTGCTCTATCCGTTTATGTCCCTGTTGGTCGGTTTTGGACAGTTTAGATGTAGGGTCCAAGTTAATCTTGTTTAGGGCTTTATATATACCGTTTCGGCCGTATCTTTCACGCCGTAACTCCGTTTTCGATGAACCAAAACTTGTTGTGATCGTAGAGATGCGTACTTCTGTTTTATCAAAGTTTTATTTCAGTTTATTACTGTTTGGTGTAATGTTCTGATAATAGCTCTGTTTGCATCGTGTATGTTTGCACCTGGAATGCGTGGTGATGTTTGTGACCGAGTAGACGGTGAGTCGGTGTGGTACGACCAGGACCCCTCGTTCAGTGACCAGCAGGAGGATCAATCTTTCGACAACCAAGGCAAGTTAGCATGGGATCTCCTTGTTTACCTATACACTTTACTTTAATCACTCATTTATGCATGTGTCCAATTGAGCAACCTTAGAAAACCCACTTAGCTTTGTGATCTGTGATGTTCTTGTTCCCGTGGGATATATGCATATGGGTAGCTTTGCTAGTGCTAACTGACTTATAATCGATCCAGTCCAATGATGAATTTGTTTCTCATGATGACATGTCGTTAAACGGTTAATAAAACTTGCTGTTAGCAAAAGCTGGGATTGACAGTGCTACCATGAGTGCTATATGGCTCTGGTTTTAGCTCAGTAAACTGGACCTTGTCTAATATGGCAGCGGTGACCCGAAAGGGCGCAAAAGGGGCTTGCCACTTTGGGTGTAGGGCTGCTCCTGTTTCTATGTGTATAGCTGCGATGGCCTTGTGCCATAGAAAAGGGGGGTTGCTACATCTGCCTGCCAAGGAAACCTAGCGGCCCTGACCAGTTAGACGAACCAGCGAAAGGCTTCATAGTGTGCCCTGCCGATCTACCTCGGAAGTGGATCAAGAGGTTGGCCGCCTCGGGCACAAGGGTAACACGGCTTGTGGGTAAAGATGCACCACCTCTGCAGAGTGTAAAACTGTTATAACAGCCGTGCTCACGGTCACGAGCAGCCCGGAAAACTAGCGGAACTATGAAACTTAACAATTGTTACTTTATGTTGTTGATACTTTATGATGTCATATCTTACCTTTGTTGGACAAATGGATCATGGGATTAAGGGTTAAGCACAATATTCGTTTACTCTGATGTTAAAACTTTGCCAACTTAAAAGCTAACTGCAGTCAGACAGTGTCAGCCTTTTTGAGCCTCATGAACCCTATGTTAGCTTGCTAAGTACGTGGAGTACTTACGCTTGTTGTTTATCTTCTTTTTGGGCAAAATCCCGGTTGGGTAACAGATGAAGGTGTAGTTGGCGACTTTCCTGAAGACTTCTAGGCTAGCTGCTTCCCCAGTCGACGTTTCCCTGTGGCTTAGTTTGTGTACAAGTTCAGTGATCTGTAGTTCAGTATGATGTAAGACTCTGTTTTAAATACTATCGCGATGTAATAAACACTGTGATGATGCCACTCTTGTAATTTGTCTACTTATGTGTGTGATTGTTTCCTGGGCACACATGAGTATTCCGCCTCAGTTTTATCCTTAAAATTGGGGTGTGACAAGCTTCTACTCCTGTTTAATGTAATTTTCTCTAAATCTTATTGTAGCCAAGATCAATGCTATAATTAGAAATTTCTGGTGGGCTGGTATTCACGAAGACAACCCAAGTAATCTCATTCCTTACAGATCATGGGACGACATCTGTCAACCAAAAGAGAATGGTGGTTTAGGAATCAGAGACCTCCACATGGTCAATAAAAGCTTTCTCATTCATGCTGCTTGGAATATAGTCAACAACAAAAATCCAATGCTGATAGCACTTCTGAAGTCTAAATACTTTCCTGACTGTTCCTTCTGGACAGCCAAGAACAAGACCACCAAATCAGTGTTTTGGTCATCTATTTTGCAGGTGAGGAAGGAGTTAACTGACAACGTCGCCCTACAAATCCAAGCAGGTAATAATTCCATCTGGTCATCCCCTTGGTGCTCGGTTTGGGGAAATATCCATGATCACTTGCTTCTGCCGGTCACTCAGATTCCTTTACCGACAACTGTTTCACAGTTGTGGGAAACTAATAGTCAAAATTGGAATGTCAACTATATTCAATCAGTTTTTGACAATCAAGCAGTGCAGGAAATAATAGTAGTGTCATTGGTGCCAAGCAGTGACAATGACATCCTACGCTGGAAGCCTGCTAGGGATGGAGCTTGCTCAACAAAAAACATCTACATACATCTAAGTCGACAATCTATCATCCAATTTCCACAACAAGGATCTAGAAGCATCACTAACCATGCCGCCTTAATTTTGCAGAAAGCATGGAGGACAAAGGACATGCCACCTCTAATCAAGACCTTTACATGGCGTCTGATTAGAAGGGCTTTAGCAACTGGGCAAAGAGCAGGTAGATTCAACATCCATATCAATGAAAAATGTTCTATCTGTGGTGAAATTGAAGATGACGCTCATCTGTTCTTTCATTGCCAACTGCCTCGTGCAGTTTGGTTCTCAAATGAACCTCCGTTGAGAGTTGATCAACTTCCACAGGAACAAGATGGAGTACAGTTCATAATGCAATCTTTACTGCCTAACTCCATCTCTAATGCCCTATTCACTAAAATATTAACAACTAGGTGGTATATATGGAAGGCTAGAAATGATCACAAGTTCAACAGGACAACATGGACTCCAAGCCAAGTTCATCAAGCTGCAAAGGCACATCTCTCCACATACCTTTTGGCTACTAATGACCAACAGTCCACATCTTCAGCAGATACTATGAACAATCGGGCAAGGCCATATAATGGCTATCCACAGCTGCACCAACATGGAGAACATGATAACGCAGTCGTCTCCGCACCCACTCCCTCTAGAGGCCAAGGTATGACCTCTATTACACAACAGATGCCTACTCAGGTCACCTATGTCATTGATGATCCAACATTGCTTCAAGGTCCCAGGTGCTATATGGACCTCTCCACTAATCCTGATCAAAACTAATCCCACCTGGACAACTGCTGGTCTGGGTGTTTTCATCCTCAATTTTCAGAATCAAAGAACACAAGCCATCTACATCAAAGAGAAACTTCAAAATTGTTCTTCGGTCATCATGGCTGAGGCTGCTGGTTTAGCTCTAGGTTCTGCTATCTGTTACTCTCTCAATCTTTCAGGTGTCAACTTCTTGTCGGACTGTGAATAACTTGTTTACTTCTTCAACAAAGAAGACCTAGCCAACCCACCAGACTGGAGAATCAAATACTACACTCAGAGCGTCATCAACTACACTTCCACAAGGTCATCCAAGATCTCTAAAATTCAACGCCGGCTCAACACCACAACAGACTTTTTAGCTCGACAGGCTAGACAAATACAGATTTCACAGAATACTGAACTAGATTTCTTATGTGCTTCAGAGGCCAATGTATCCTCTTGTATTGTTCATCAAGCTTTACATCATGTAGGCTTAACAGGTGTAACTATTCTTGCAGCAAGTTGCTGCTAATAATAGATCTGGTTTCTTGTAGAAAAACAACACACCGCTTCCATTTCCCTCCATTATATGCGCGTACGGTTGGTCAGTTGCAGCATATCTGTCGTCTCTAGAGAACTCTCAATCTAGTTCACTGTGGTAGAGGAGGCGGGGTGTAGGGGCGGCGACCAGGTGTCTGACGATGAGTGCCACCGTGCCATCCATTGCCCGCTCCACGCATGGTCTGGCTGCAGCTTCGTTGCGTCCCCGTCGAAGTCGAAGGCCTTGCGGCAGCGGGCGTCTTTGCGAGGATCCGGGCTCGGGAGACAAAACCGAGGGTGCAGAAGGGAAGAGGGCGCGGTGGAGAGCAAACCCCGAGGGTCGGCAGTCCTCGGGAACAAGTGGGGCGGTGCGGTACCGACGAGAAGCAGAGGAGCGGCAACGGTAAACAACAGCGAGCTCAGTTTGAGCAGGGGGATTCAAATTGAGGGATGCTAGAGGTTCGGGGGCCTCACCTGGAGCTTACCGAGGCGCGTGGTACGATGCTCAGCGCCGGGGCAGCGCTACCTCTAGGAAACAGTGGCGCGCGAGACCCAGCGGCTGCGGCGGCGCTCCCCAAGCTTGGCTAGGCTGACAGTGGCGGCAGATTAGATGGGAAATCGTTCCCAGGGGTGCGGTACTTATAAGGGTAGGTCGGTGGGCCTTCGATGGGCACGGGAAGGCGCGGTTGGTTCGGATTTTGGGCGTGTGTGCCGTGGTGGCCGAGCTGAATCTGAGTCTGGCTAGGGCGTGGGTACAATGGGAGGGATGACAGGTGGGGTCCTTGCATCAGCTGGCCAGAGGGGGAGAGGGGTGCGGAGGCGATGCGACCGTGGGATGGGCCGGCCTGGTGGCCCGAGCGGGAGGGGGTGCGCATGAAGGGGGGGGGGGGCAGCGGGCCGAAACAGCGACCCATAGTGAAAACAAAGCGCGGGAGCAGGCCAACTCGGGCCGAAAAGCCAAGGGAGAGGGAGATGGGAGGGTTTAGTCTTTTTCTTCTTATTTTCAAAGCATTTTCAAATATTTTCCAAACCAGTTTCAAAAGGGGTTTTCAAATAAAATTTTGGAAGAAGATCACCCAAAAGATATGTAGCAGCATGAATGCAACAAGTCAACTTATTTTTAGGACTTTTTATTTCCCAAATTTCCCAAATAAAATAATTTCTCTAGGGTTTTCTAAATCAAATTTGAATAAAACCAATTAGACCCAAATTCATATTGGATTTTGATTTTCAAATTTTAGGGTGTTGTACGACAGAACTACTGAAATAGACATGACGAACATATATATAACAGAAACAGAGACAAAACCGAATATATTTATAGCAGGAAAATTGTGAAACAACATGACAGAACTACTGCAATAGACTCATGAAGCAATATGAAACAACTTAACAGAACTACTGAAACATATACGAAGTGAAATACACAGAACAGAGAGGAATCGAGATGGACCTACCCGCTCATCCTGAGAGCATTCGGAGATCCAGAGCCTTGTCCAACCTCCATGCAGAAGAAGATGAACGTGTTGCCGACGAATGCGAAGAAGACGACGAAGAATCAGGCAGTCGCGATGACGCTCCCCAAAAACCTAATTGTCGATCCCCCGTGCAAGGTCTCGAACGGCACCGGCTCCGGAGGCACCTGCCATCTCACTCCTTCGTGCGTGCGGAGTCACGAGATGGAGAAACCTTCGAGTAGCGGATCCGGAGGCACCTGCCCTCTCCTCCGTGCGCGTGAAGTCACGAGATGAAGTAACCTTCGAGTAGCATGCTGGAATATGTGTTCTAATATTGTACTCGAGTTGAAAGAGAGAAGAGTCACGAGAGAAACCTTCGAGTAGTGGAAAAGAAATGCTGGAATATGTGTTCTAATATTGTACTCAAGTTGGAAGAGAGAAGAAGGAGATGACTCCTGTCTTCCTCACGCAAGGGAGAAAAGGCCCTTGGCCTTCCTCCACTCGGCGCTGATTAAAGGGAAAGAGAGAGGAGAAGGCGCATGCAGGGAAGACGGAGGAGATGGGCAAGAGAAGAGTTGAAGACTCTTCAATTATGAGAAGTGAGTGATAAAAATTAATCACGCCACGCCCGCTGCCTCGTTCCAAGCCGGCCGGCCAGGCTGCGGCGGCGCGCGCGTGTGGCACGCCTTGATCCGTTTCCCAACTTCTAAATTTAGATGAAATAAATCTTACTATTTAAGTTGAGTCAACGTGCCCACGGTTACACACCATAGAGTTATTGATGTATTAAATTAATAAATGGACCAAGCCTACAATAAGTCCAACACTGCCTTTTTTAAAAAAATAGAAAACAACCGGTTAACGTCAAACATCGACAATATGTAACATTGAGATTGAACAAATATTTGCATACCTCGCACTTGGCAAATTATCGCATTTTGACCTTGCGGTGAAATTTACCTTTTTTATAACATCTATATAAATTGTGCCTATGTTTAGTTTGCAAACTGAATGTAGTATACCGTTGCTTTAGACATGCTTGTTCACCTAATTGTTCAACTGTTTGGTAGAGACAATGTTTAGTTGGTTATTACATTGGAATTGGATACAATTTCATCGTCGCAGCGCATGAGTGATGAAGATTTCTTGGTCTGGCGCTTCTAGAAAGTGTACTTAGACCAACTTCAACAGTTTGCTAAAAGAACTCGGTATTCTAGAATTTTTGCCAAAACCATAAAAAACAGCCTCCAACAAGTTGTCAAAAGTACTTGTACAATTTTGAGAGCTTGACATTCTTTCCGCTTCCCGGCGCAAATTTGCTCGTCCTGGTGTCGCTTGCCATCACGACGTATAGATGCATGCAAGCCAGCATGCAGCTTCTAGCTCCACGTGGCAGCTGCAAATGGTCCTGGTCACGCACGCCCTTTAATTTGTCAAGCCTAAATAGCAAACTGTTGGAGAAAGTCTCTTTTTCACGTGACATTTGGTTTTGAGACTTGACAAAACTATAAATTTATCAAGTGAGTTTTAGCAAACTGTTAGAGTTGCTCTTAGCTTTCCTAACACAGGGGTCATGCTCTACAATTAGAAATATTTTCCTTTTATTTTAATAACTAAAATCTTGGATATTACTTTTTTTGTCCGTCCTAATTAAGTACTATACCCCACTCTATAGTTGGCCAAATGGGCGGCACGGGCACGACACGGCACTAGCCCGCCCTGGCACGACACTATCAGGCACGGCACTATCAGGCACGCGGGCCGGCCGTGCCGTGCCTATAGTGCCCACCGTGCCAACTTCATGGCCCAGGCACGGCACTAAGTGCTGGTAATAGTGTCGTGCCGTGCCCCTGGGCACGATAGCCCAGCGGGAAAGTGCCGTGCCTGGGCACTAAAACCTCATCACCACTTAAAATATTCAGAATTCAAAGAGGAAATCAAATATTTAGAATTCAAAGAAAACAAAAACATAGAGAACAGAAACATATAAAAATAGATGGAGCTGTGCAATGGCTGCCTCATTAAAAACCTGTCTAGGTAAAACTCACCCTTGTGAGAAACCCTAGACAGGGAAAAAGAGTGCAGCCAGCTCCAGAATAATATTAATTGTTCATTACATCACAAAAACAAAGGTCTCAAGTCTCAGTCTTAAAAACATTACAGAACCATTACATAAATGACTAATCAAGATAGAGTTGTTCATAGGCCTCCTCGAGCTCCTTATCTTCCACCATATGTTGTAGCCTTGACCCTGCAGCTTCCCAGTCCTTGATACAAGTGAGTGCTTCCACAGTTTCAGGGTTCAGCCTCCTCCGCCGTTCTTCAATGATCTTGCCAGTGGTGCTGAAGGTGGCTTCTGAAGAAATAGTTGAAACAGGCACACTAAAAACATCTTTAGCAAGAGTTGAAAGAACTGGATAAGTTAACTTATGATGTTGCCACCAGTTTAAGATGTTGAAGTCATCATCTAACTGGCTGACTGTGTCACAGTCTAGATAGGCTGCAAGTTCTGAACTACTGTTAGAAGAAGAATTTGCTTGTTGTAGCAAGGTAGTAGCAGGAACAGCCCTAGACATATTAAGATTAGAAGGAAGGGCAGAACCAAATAAATCCTCATCATCATCATATATTTCATCCCAAGCAGTTCTTTTCTTACCAGATAGGTTTGGAGCAACAGTCTTTTTCTGCCTAACAGATCCATACAGTTCATCATATTTATGATACAGTTTGAAAAGAAGAGATCTAGTTTCCATGAGCTTATTAGAATAATCAGTATCAGTAATTGTACTTAACTTTCTAAGTACTTTGTTAAAACCTTTGATTTTAGCTCTTGGATCCAATACAAAAGCAATACAGTAAAGTGGAGGTAATGATTTCCAATATTTATTGTACTTATCAATCATAGGTTGGACAACAAATCTAATATGTTCATCATTTTGGTATCTATGTAGGTGTATAGCAATCCTGACAATGTGATGAATCATTAGTGGGGCAGTTGGATAATATATACCAGACAAATCAACTGTTGAATCATAAAACAGTTCAAGGAATGCAAATATTTTAGTTGCCACAGCCCAATGATCATGAGTCAAAAGATAAGATCCACCTTTAACTCTAGAATAATTAGTCTCAATAAAGGTATGAAAAACTTCCCTGTGTGGTAACAAATGCCTAAGCATCAGGTATGTAGAGTTCCACCTAACATCCATATCCAACCCAAATAGCCTAGGTCTCATACCAGATGCCTTGCAATAACTAGTATATGCTGCAATTCTTTGGTTAGAAGAGTTAATAAAAGATATTGCACTTCTGAAAGCATCAAGAGTAGGACCAACAATAACAAGAGCCTCCTTAACTATCAAATTTATGATATGAAGAGCACAGCGTTGATGCAAAAAAAGATCAGCACCCAAATACTCCCTAAGTATAGGTTTCAGGTTATCCATGGCTTTGTTTTGCAGATGCATTGTCCAAAGTAACTGAAAAAACCTTATTCAGTATACCATAGTCATTGAGTACAGTCATAACACGTTGTGCAATGTTTTCAGCATTATGTGATTCATCAATTAGCCTTAACCCAAACACCCTTTTCTCAAGTTGCCAATCAGAATTAATGTAATGACCCACAACACTCAAATAATCCTGCTTAGCGTTTCCAGACCAAATATCAGAAGTAATCGCAACAGATGTAATTTTATTGTTTTTCAAATCATCTATCAGAGCATCACGCTTTTCATTGAAGTATTTAAGGACATCTCTAGTTGTTGTTTGTCTAGACACAAATGTATACCTAGGGTTATGAGCAGTTCTTATATATTCTTCCCAAGCCTCAGATTCCCCAATTCTGAGGGGGAGATCTAGTCTAGCAAGTAAGCGAACTAGTTGAACACGAGCTACCTCAGCAGAATACTCCCAGTTTCTAACAGTACCATCCTTAGTGAAAGTAATATGAGATTGAGACAAGCGATTTTTCTCACGTTTTTTTAGGACAACTTTCCATATGTCGCAGAAGGTGGTCAGTGCCAAATCTAGAGAAAGCAGAGTACTCTTTATGGCAGTGATGATAACGAGCACCATACCTGACCATATTACCGTTAATCTTCTTGAAGAGCTTCTCAAAATCTTCCCAACATGCAGAGCTAGAATTGCGGTTAGTCGGTTTGTTGGAGCCAGAGGGAGCATCATCATCAATTGTTATTGGATCGGTCATGGTCTGGGGTGCCTCGGTCTGGTCCATAGGATGGACAGCAGGAGTACGCCCAAACAAGGCCTCGGCATCACCAGCAATATCGTCTTCATCATCTGGAACAAGCCCACAGAGCCGCAACTCGTCGTTGATGGTCATGGAATGACCGATCTCCTCCTGCTCGTCCGACATCTCGCTGTCGCGAGCCTCCGGTTCCTCAACGACTACCAAGAAAGGGAGGACTAGGGTTAGTAACAGAATCTAGGGTTAGAGTTCACAAGATTAGGGTTAGGGTTAGCGACTTACCACTACGGCCGGAGCACCAGATGCTACTGCGCCGTCGTCGTCGCACAGATCCGGCTAGGTACCTCAACATGCTCGCCGAAAACGAAGTCCTGCGAACAAATAAAAGTTAGCAAACATAAAGCAAAAATATAGAAAAGAGGAAGAAGCAAGAAGTACTTACCGGCGAATCCGGAGCCCCTGAGATGCCGGAGTCCGACGAGGTCGACGACGGAGGCAAGATGGAGACGAGGAGGGGAAGATGTGGAGGATGAGACTACATCGGCGGTCAGGGAGGGAGAAGAGAGGTAGAGAAGGTTGTGCCGTGTGCCCTTGACGGCCGCCGGAGGCTCAACCAGCCACCGGAGTGAGGGAAGAAGAGCCGGCTAGGGTTCCATTCCAGATCCGCGTTTGCCTCAGAGATCGCCGCCGCCAGAGCGAGAGAAGGGAGTGAGGCGAGAGCCGAGAGGGTAAAATGAATTAGGGTTGGGGGGAGTGGGATGCAGCGGCGCGGCCGGCTGCTTATATATGCCGTGCCCTGACTCCCCAAATCAACGGTCGGATGGGGGGGGGGCGCCGCCGATCGGACGGCTCTAGGGCGGGCCGACCCCGTGCCGACCCCTGTAGCGGGCCGTGCCCGGGCCGTGCCAACGGGCTGGCATCGCGGCCCTAGCACGGGCACGGAGGCGGGCCGTGCTTGGCACGGGCACGGGCGTTAGCGGGCCGGGCCGTTTTCGGGCCGTGCTTTTTAGGGCCGTTTTAGTGCCGGCCCAGCGCGCCAGGCCCGTTTGGCCAACTATACCCCACTCATTAGCTTTTGGCCTGCCCTTCCACGATCGAGCATCTCCAACAACTCCTTGAAATATGTTGTTATTTTTATAACTTTGGTAAAATCATAAAATTCCTTCTCCAACAACTGCTCAAATGAACTTGCTATTTATCCAAAATTAGTATCCACTAGTCTCGCGCGCGTATTCTTCCTGCGCGGAAGAACTTGCTGTCGCCGCGCGGACCGCCCTCGCGACCGCGCCCATTGCCTGTCGTGACCGCGCCCGTCGCCCGTAGCTAAGACATAGCATAGCCCCGCGCGCGCCGACGACGACGTACTACAACCGGAAGCCCAGAACAAGCCAATAGGGGCCGCATCCGGTCGTCGTCCTCCAGTCGGCGGCTGTCACAGGTTTTGTCGTTGGAAACGTACGTCGCCGTCCGTCGTGGCTGAAATCTTGAGAGTGGCCGGCAGCGAGAGCACGTGGGAGTGAGCTGAGGACGATGAGTGCTCCGAGGTATGCCGCGCCAGCTACCCATATCCGCCGCAGCAAGGTACACCCACTACTGTCGATCAGCTCTGCCTGCAAGAGAAGCTAGCTGATGATGACGATGTTCTCTCTGTTATGGCCAAATTAAAGGTTACTACAACCAGGGCCCGTACCAGGGCCCGCCGGTGATGGCGCCGCCGCGGTACCAGTACGCGTAGTCGCCGCCTCGGTCGATGAGATTCCTTGAGGGCTGGTACATGAATAGATTACACTTTCTGGACTTTTCTAAAAAGTGCCAGACACAGAGAGTTATACATATGTCCTTGGTAGATTTCGGAAAAATTCAGGGACTAATCTGCAAAGTCGTTTGGCAAGCCGGAAATAGAAAATTGTTGGAGACAACCTGTTTTTAACTTGGCACGATATTTGATAAGTCAATTATACTAAGTTGTTGGAGATGCTCTACGCGCTTATGTAGATTTTGATTTTTTTTATCCTGTTACAAGGCATGAGAATATTTGTTACTCCCTCTATTTTAAATTATAAGACTCCTATTTTTTAGTCAAGTACATTGGTTTGTCTCGTAGGTGGTCTCATGTAGTGCCACGTAAGACTTAGTAGACGACATGTACAATGCTTTGTTTTTTAAGTTGTCTCGTAGCAACTCATGATTCCTTAATTTATGAATAGAATAAAAATAAATTGTGAGTTGCATGACAACAACAACTCATACAATGGTAGAATAGTTGTCTCATAGTCCTAAATTTTAGCCATAAGGTGGTTGTTTCGCGAAACAACGACCTCTTCCTCTTTCGTTTCTCTCTTTCATCCATATCAGCAAAAATCCTACGTGGCACTGCATGAGACGATGTACGAGACAACTGACGTGTAGCAATGTACTTGCCCTTAGAGCCAAAAGATCTCAGCTTTGACTAAGGGCAAGTACGTTGCTACACGTCAGTTGTCTCGTACATCGTCTCATGCAGTGCCACGTAGGATTTTTGCTGATGTGGAGGAAAGAGAGAAGCGAAAGAGAAAGAGGTCGTTGTTTCGCGAAACAACCACCTCATGAGCTAAAATTTAGGACTATGAGATAACTATTCTACCATTGCATGAGTTGTTTTTGTCATGCAACTTATAATTTATTTTTATTTTATCTATAAATTAAGAAATCATGAGTTGCTACGAGACAACTTAAGAAACAAACCATTGTACATGTCGTCTACTAAGTCATCTTAAAATTACGTGGCTCACATGAGACCACCTATGAGACAAGACCAATGTCACTATTGGAAACGTCTGCTTTGCCGAGTGCCTCTTTGACACTCGGCAACTTCTGTGCCGAGGGTTGCTCTCGGCAAAGGGCTCTCGGCAAAAAACCTCTCGGCAAAAAAACCTTTGCCGAGGGCCGTTTGTCGGGCTCTCGACAAACCCGTTGCTGAGGGTCCATTGGGGCTCTCGGCAAAGAAAAGTAGCCGTTAACGGGAGGCGACCGTTGACGGCTTCTTTGCCGAGAGCCGGTTGAACTAACTCTCGGCAAAGAGATATTCTATGCCGAGAGCTCGCAAAAAAACTATGCCGAGTGTTTGAACACCAGGCTCTCGGCAAAGAGATATTCTATGCCGAGAGCTCGCCGTGCCGGACCTCGGCAAAGTTACGTTTATTTTTTTTTGGAAACTCTTCGCCGAGAGCTACAATCCTGGCTCTCGGCAAACTTCTTCCTTTGCCGAGGGCTATGGCCAAAGCCCTCGGCAAAGCTGGATAAATTGGTGTTCTGGTTCCCAGCTTTGCCGAGGTTTATGGTCAAAAACCCTCGGCAAACGGCCCCTTTGCCGAGGGCAACCCTCGGCAAAGCTGGGTAAATTTCAATTTTTTGTTTTCCAATTCTGTTTTTCCTTTTCTCCGACACTATCACACAGATATATATCACATTCATCACATATCACATATATATCACATTTCACGTCACAGAACATATATATATATATCAAATCACATAGTTCAATAACATATATGTCCTCAAATCACATAGTTCACATCACATAGTTCAACAACATGAGACTTCAGTGACACACGAGGATAGTCCAAAGTTCAATCTACTACACCCCCGGCCAACCGGGCCACCCCTGAGAACTGCCGCCTGCTTGACCCCCGTGGCGGTTGTTCGAACCTTCTGACGGAGGAGGCTGCAAAAGGTCATGTCAGACAAGGAAATGAAAAAAATGAAACACTAAAGTATTGATACTCACAGGAGCAGCTCCGGGGTCCAGAGGCGGCGGTGGAGGAGCCATGAGCGTCTGGGGCATGGCCATGCCCTGGGAGGCCATGAAGGCGGTGAGCTCCGCCATCTGCTTAGCTTGAGCCTCCATCTGGGCCGACATCTGTGACCGCATCTGGGTCTCGGACACCTGGCGCTCCTGCCTTTCTCTTTCCAGGCAGGCCTGCGATAATACAAAGTGAATGTTAGAACAATGCAAACATTTAAAGATCAATGTACGATGAGTTAAATAGAAATAACCTCGAGCTCGGCGACCCGCGACTGCGCAGGCGACGGGCGTGGGCGTATGGGGACGCTCCCGCTCATGCTCTGTGCTCGGAGCTGGGACAGAGTGGGAGTGGAGGCCATGTCGATGACGCCGTCGCCAAGCCAGAACCGCCCGTGCTTCTTCCCTCCTCCAATCCTCATGACGATGCTCCCGTCCAGGTCCGCGGTGGCGGGATCAAAGGCGTCCCCATGGACCGCCCTTGCCGCCTCTGAGTAGTCAGTGAGGCGGGAGTGGACGCTGGGGATGGTGTACGCGTTGGCGGGATCGTCGGGGTTGTAGGAGGTCTCCGCTGCCGTTGCCTTGACCTTGTGGGACATGGCGTATGCCGCCACCATGCCGCAAGGCTGGCCACCGTGTGCCTCCGACTGCGAGGAAGACAACAAGATGATTAGCAATCAGGCAACATTTGATCGAGGAATTGATAAAGTCTTTCACGTACCCAAGCTTGTGCGTACTCGGCGAGGTTGCGGTTGCCCTGGTGGTGTGGTACACCTGGCATCTGCAGACGCGCCTCCCGGGCCTCGGTGTGGTGGGCCGCCCACTCTTCGGATAGCCACCGGTCCACGATCATCTCCCAGCACTTGGGAAACGACTGGCACCATTGGGGGATCACCTGCACATCATCAAGTATTTCACGTCTAAGCGTCAGATGAAAAGTACCAAAAGCTTAATCTCAAAAGAAATCACTTACCTGCAAGAACTGCGCCCGGCCCAACGTCATGCCTCTCGCCTGGGCCTTCGTCACCCTCGTGGCCAAGACCGTGGCGTTGTAGGTAATGATGGCCTGCAGTCTCGCCTCGTGGATCATGTCGGTGACGAGCTTCCTACAAGCCCGGGTAGCCGTCACCTCCGCCACTGCCTCCTTCCCCGGCTCGCACTTGAAGTAGTTCTGCGTACAGACACAATATGAGGCGAGACAGTAATTAAAGAAAAAATATGATGAATTTGATATTGTTTGACGAAGACTTACCCACAGCTCCGCTCTAACCCGCACCGTCTTGTTGGGGAAGTCTGGGTCTGGGGCGATGCTGTAGTGGTCAAAGGTGTAGGCCGGCTCGTGCCTCCCGGCATACTGTACTATGCCGGGGTAGTGCTCGCGGCACAAGAGACCCAGGATGCCATTGGGTTTGCGGCCTTTAGGCCCCACAAAGTCCCATGACCGGCACAAGTGATTAAAAAAGATTATTAGCTTCTATTTCTATTTTGAGTCTCATCGTATGAACAGGTAGTTAGAACATGTACTTTTGTCCGATGGGCGTGATCACTGTGCGACGGGCACATGGCGGCAACGCCGGGAGGCTAGCGGGACCTCTCAAGTAGGGCGTGGACACCCCTGAGGCACCCGAACACCCGTCCGCCTCGTCCTCCTCCTGCTCATCCTCCTCCTCTGCCTCCTCGGCCAATGGTGCCTCCTCCTGCCCCTGGGCCTCGGGCGTGGCCGGCACCTCCTCCTCGACCTCCTCCTCCTCCTCCTCCTCCTCCTGTGGAGACGGCTCCCTCCGGCGGCGGCCACTCCTCGTCGAGGGCCCGTCGGCCTGCGAGCTGCGGTACAACCAACTCAACCGCCTCTGACGTCCTCCCGACATCTTGCCTCGACCTCCTGCATTTAAAAAGAACAAACAATGTTGTATTAGAAATAACATAATCAAATATATGCAATATAAATAAAACAATAGATCCTAAAAATATAACATAATATTACATGTATTAGAAATAATCTGGATCATCCAGATTAGCCGGAGCATGAGTCTCCTCATCACTGTCAACCATGTCTAAGTACTCCTCAGTATCTGAAGACAGGTCGTCGTCTTCATTTGCTTGGCCTAAATGGAATCGTTCTAGCATTTCTATGTCCTTCGCATTTACCACCTCATCCCCAACGTCCTCGTCATCATTCTCTACTTCCATTTCCATCACTTCGGTTAAGTCTATCGTGAACGTCCCTTGCAACCCAGATTCTTGAAAGAACTCACCGTCATACGTGTTTGTGTTGAAGTTATAATCCTCATCATTGGGGAGAGGTAGTTTAGCATGTGGTGATATCTTGTGCACAATATACCAACCCAAGAGATGCTCTTTGCTTTTGCACGCGTATGCGCGTGTAATAAACCTGCGTGGCCTGTTGAGCCACAATATACACATCGGAGCCTGGATAGACAGAATCCTGTCGAATTTCGGCTAGCCCAAGATTAGGTGTCAGCCTCGTTCTTCTAGGATCGAACCAATGGCATTTGAACATGACAGGATTCAAAGGCTTTTCACCGTGAAATGAAAGTTCGTATATTTCTTCAATTCTTCCATAGTAGTCACGGTTGTCATTGCCTGGAGTACAAACTCCGCTATTTGTGGTTTTTCGATTGGGCTGACTCTGCTCGTAGCTTGATGTGTGGAAGCGAAATCCATTCACGTCGTAACCGTTAAATGACTTGACCCTACGGTAAAAGCCTTTTGCAACCTGTCTCAGCTCTTGACTCATAGACGCATCGGTTTGAGCCTGCAAGGTGACGCAAGATATATCGTTATACAGTTAGAACGTAAGAGCAAGTTGGAACGTCAGACTAAGTACGACCTTGGTAGGATGGTACCTTTTATCGGAACCAAGAAATGAAATCAGGCCTCCCTTGCCCCGCACCATTTGCAGTTAGGGTTTCAGCTGCCGCATCAGAAAGAGGCCTTGGTCCATTCGAGAACAAATGAAGAAATTCACTGTACGAAACAAAAAGAATGGTGTTGGGAAGTGACGATGAATTGGATGAAGATAGATAACAACTTACCCCATGTACGGATCCAGCTCATCAAGGTTGGTAAGCACGTATAGCATGATCTTTCGCCACTCTTCATAGTTCAACTACTTAACTGTGGATCCACTTGCCGTGCCGAGTTGGCCTCGAAAAAGGCTAAGACTCGATTCATTTTCTCCAGCATTGTAACGAGGGGGTGGATTATGCACGCTAGGAAGGTTCTCAGAGTAGTATTCTTCAGTGAAGTTGGACACCTCCTCCAGAATGAATGCCTCTGCAATGGAAGCCTCAATTATGGCTTTGTTTCTACATTTCTTGCGAAGAGTCTTCATATTTCTCTCGACTGGAAAGCACTAATGCCATTGCACAGGCCCTCCCATTCGAACCTCATTTGGGAGGTGTACGATCAAATGAAGCATCGGAGTGAAGAAGCCTGGTGGAAAGATTTTCTCCAGCTTACAGAGCAACACAGGTGCAGCTTTCTCCAAGTCATCAATGACGGACCGAGATATCTCCTTGGCACATAGCTGGCGGAAGAAATAGCTCAACTCTGCCAGGACAACCCACATAGGCTCAGGAACATAGCCTCGAACCATCGCCGGAAGAAGCCGTTCAATCCATACGTGGAAGTCATGACTCTTCATCCCTAGGACTCGCAGAGTAGATAAGTTGACTCCTCTCGTTAGATTCGCTGCATATCCATCAGGGAATGTCAATGTCTGGATCCACTGAAGTATTTCTTTCCTTTGTGGCCTGCCCAAGACGAAATCGACCTTGGGCCGTGTCCATCTCCTGCCGGGCTAAGGAGGCAACATCTCTTGCTTTGGTCTATCGCACAATAGTGCCAGGTCTAGTCTAGCCTTAGGGTTGTCCTTGGACTTTTCAGTGTCCATGAGTGTTCCCCAAAGCGACTCAGCGATGTTATTTTCAGTGTGCATTACATCAATGTTATGTGGCAGAAGAAGATCTTCATAATAAGGGAGTCTTTCCAAGCCTGACTTATGAGTCCACATATGCTCCTGACCATACCCCGCAAAACGACCGTCTGTTTCGTTGAACTGGAGAGCATCTATCTGAGCATGAACCTCGGCACCGGTCAGCATCCGAGGTGGAGGATCTCACACCACGACACCTTTGGTAAAGTTCTTGGTGTCCCATCTGAAAGGATGGTCAAGAGGCAGGAATTGTCGATGTTGGTCGAACGCCGAATACTTGCCACCCTTCTTCAACCAGATAAATCTCGTAGCTGTCTTACAAACCGGGCATGAGAACTTGCCATGGACACACCAGGCACAGAATATCCCATATGCCAGGTAGTCATGCAGTGAGTACTGGTACCAGATGTGCATTGTGAAGTTAGACCTTGAAGCTCGGTCGTATGTCAATACCCCTTCATTCCAAGCAGTTTCCAATTCATCAATCAGAGGCTCCATGTACACACCCATGTTATTCCCCGGGTGTCCAGGAATTATCAACAACAAGAAGACAGTATGACGTTGAAATAGGACGCCGGGGGGGTGATTGAGGGGGATAACGAAGACGGGCCAACAGGTGTACGGGACAGCCATGAGTCCATAGGGATTGAAACCGTCTGTTGCAAACGCAACACGAACATTACGAGCCTCTCTAGCTTTGTCATGATGGATGCGATCGAAGTGGGCCCATGCTTCACCATCAGCGGGATGTACCAACTTCTCAGGATTGTATCGGGTACCCTGTTTGTGCCATGTCATCTGTTTCGCGGATTCCACGGTCATGTAGAGACGTTGGATCCTCGGGGTGAACAGGAGGTAACGCAGGACTTTCATGGGGATAGAAAGCTGTCTCTTCGGGCCTTCACCATCGTCTACCTCCATGTATCTCGACGCTTTACACTTCGGACAGTAACCTGCATCCGTGAGATCTTTCCTGAAGAGGACGCACCCATTTGGACAAGCATGTATCTGCTCATACGACATCTTCAGGGCACGAAGCAGTTTCTGTGACTCGTACAGGCTCTTTGGCAATATGTGGTCGTCCGGAAGCATGCTACCAAATAGGGCCAACATACCATCGAACGCATCTCGACTAAGGTTGAACTGGGACTTGAACCCCATCACACGGCCAATGGCATCCAGTTGAGAAACCGTTGTCCGATCGTGAAGGGGTTTCTGTGCCGAAGACATCATCTCGTAAAACGCCTTTGCGGTCTTCTCCATCTCCTCCTCCGTACGTCCTTCAGCGTACTGTGCTTCTTGGAAGTCATCTAACATGTCTGCTACCCCCGCATCAGCATCAAAGTCCTCCAGACGTGGTCGCACTGCCTCCGCTCTCAAACGATGTGCTTCACCATGGTAGATCCACCGGGTGTAGTCCGGCGTGAATCCATTGTTCACAAGATGTTTAGCCATGTTCTCCTTGTCTTGCCTTCTCCGGTTCCCATATCTGCTGCATGGGCACAACACTTTGATCTCTCCTCGCCGAGCCGCGCCAAATGCATTGTTCAAGAAAGCATCTGTCTTGCGCAACCATTCATCGGTGAAATCACTTCTGCTTCTACGGCCCGAGTACATCCACTGACGGTCATCCATCCTACTGTCATCCATCCAAGTACTTACATATCTACCTCCGAGTACTTCCATCCTACTATCATCTAATAGGTGAGGATAGGTCCTAATCCCACCCGCGGATGCGTACATGAGGCCAGTTCCCATTGTCTGCCCCGAGCCGAGACAGAATTTCAGCAGCACCTCCCCGATGTTCTCAAGATACACGTCCCTGTAGGGAGAGTGTGTATCCGGAGAACAACAGGGAGGTGATGCAGAAACTCCATCTCGAATCGGGCCAGACCATGGGAACTAGCCTCATCGACGCATCTGCGGGCTGTCCAAGTAACGTGGACAATCCGAAACAGATACAGTTATCGATATGCAGAGACCTGCATACCTCCAGCCGTATCTCTTTCGGACGGGAGACGCCTAACTGGGTTCAATGACCTACGACCCTTTTCTGGGAGGAGACGTTATTTATACCTAGGGTGCCGGTGGAGTCAGGCTAGCGGCGCAGTGGCGAGTCGGTGCAGTGGCGAGGCGAAGCGGTGCAGGCAGACCCGCGACGGTGACGAAGACGATCGTGGTCACCGAGGATCTCCGGCTTGGCCCCGACAGGTCCTCCTCCTACAGAAAAGACAAAAAATATAGTATCCATTAGAAATTTCGGTAGAACCTCCCCTGTACGGTGAGGTTTCAAAACCTGCAAGAAACAACGGCACGATGGCCGACATCCACATATATGTCAAGGCACGATGGCCGACATCAACATACATTAACAAGCATACCACTACTACTAAATAATACTCGATCGCCACATACATTCACATTCACATTCACATGCATCCACATATATCGCCGTGATCGAGGACGACTACTACTTACTACTACTACTTACCACAACTAAGTTGCAGAGGTACAAGGACGACGGGGCGATCGAGGATGACTTACAAGTGACGACGCGGGGCGATCGACGACGACGGAGCGGGACGGGGCAGGGGCGCGTCGCCGAATGGGGTGGCGCAGGGCTCTTCCTCCTCCTCTTCCTCTCCTCCTCCTCCTCCTCCTCCTCTCTTCTTCCTCTCCTCCTCCTCCTCCTCCTCCTCCTCCTCCTCTTCCTTCTCTCCTCCTCCTCCTCCTCCTCCCCCTCCTCTCCTCCTCTCCAACCGGGCGTGCAGGGGGCGCGGGCGCGGCCGACGGGGAGGGAGAGCAGTGCCGGCGGCCGGGGGCGATGGCGGCGGCCGGCTCGGCGGCCGGGGACGGAGGCGGCGGCGCACGGGGCGGGGGCGGAGGCGGTGGCGCGGGGCGGGGGCGGGGGCGCGGGGCGGGAGCGGAGGCGGCGCGCGGGGCGGGAGCGGAGGCGGCAGCGCGGCCGGCGGTGAGGCGTACGTGAGTAAAGACTGAGGGCGCGTTATGCGCCCGAGCGGGGGCCTTTTTTTTCAAGTGTCAGCGCCTTTGCCGAGAGTCAGATCACTCTCGGCAAAGGGGTCCACTTTGCCGAGAGTCACTCAATCTGACTCTCGACAAAGGGTTTTCTTTTTTTTTGGTAAACTATATGCCGAGAGCCCTAGCCCTGGCATGGCTCTCGGCATAGGTGCTCTTTGCCGAGGGCTTTAGGAAGCTCTCAGCAAAGATTATTTTTTTTTGTTTTTTTGCTCCCAATTTTTTCTGTGGCCTTGCTACAGTACTATAAGCCAAGATTTCAAATTTGAAGTGTTTTTCATAAATCTTGCTATATTTCGCGTATTTTCTTTAATTTGATGATTTTTTCCGCGGGACGCACGTTTGAACTGCAGGTGCATGAAATAATGAAACTCAGCGATTCGAAAAATGGTATTCATGCTTCAGAGGGTATTTTGACACCGTATCCGGGGACAGACACGGAGACTCGACCGTCTCGTGCACGAGAAACGGCGACCAAGTTGCGTGATATTGGATTTAAAATTATTAAAAATACAAACGAAGTCAGAAAATCATGAAAATGGACGAGTGACCTTGACATCGCATGTAGAGGCTCTGAAAAAAATTTGGGAATGTTTGGAGCAAGTGGTGGCGCAAGATGGTTCAAACCCTGAGATCTCCGGATAGCCTCACATGCAATGATATGCGGAGATCTCAGGGTTTGGACCATCTTGCGTCATCACTTACTCCAAATATTCCTAAATTTTTTTCATAGCCTCTACATATGATGTCAAGGTCACTCGTCCATTTTCATAATTTTCTGACTTTGTTTGTATTTTTAATAATTTTAAATCCAATCTCACGCAACTTGGTCGCCGTTTCTCGTGCACGAGACGGTCGAGTCTCCGCGCCTGTCCCTGGATACGGTGTCCAAATACCCTCTGAAGAATGAATACCATTTTTCGGATCGCTGAATTTCATTATTTCATGCACCTGCAGTTCAAACGTGCGTCCCGCGGAAAAAATCATCAAATTAAAGAAAATGCGCAAAATATAGCAAGAAGTATGAAAAACACACCAAATTTGAAATCTTGGCTTGTAGTACTGTAGCAAGGCCACAGAAAAAATTGGGAGCAAAAAAACAAAAAAAAAATATATGCTTTGCCGAGAGCTTCCTAAAGCCCTCGGCAAAGAGCACCTATGCCGAGAGCCAGGGCCAGGGCTCTCGGCATAGAGTTTACAAAAAAAAACCAAGCCTTTGCCGAGAGCCTAACAGAGAGCTCTCGGCAAAGGTAACGGCACAGGGGAGCCGTTCGCGAGGGTTTCGTTTGCCGAGGTGCATTCTACGCCGAGGGTTCGGCTCTCGGCATAGGGTCTCTTTGCCGAGAGCCAGACGTCGCCGAGAGTCGGACCCTCGGCGTAGGAATCGTCGCCGAGTTTCGTATGGTGCCGAGGAGGGTTGGCTCTCGGCAAAGAGCTCTTTGCCGAGTGCCCGTGTTTTAGCCCTCGGCAAAGCGACGGACGCTCGGCAAAGAGCCCGTCTCCGGTGGTGTGTACTTGCCCTAAAACTATAGAGAGATTATAAAGATTTATGATCTCATATCACTGAAATCCTCCGCTAGGGTTTGCAGGCCTCACGGTATCGATCCGCTCTTCCCGTGATTAATGGAAAAAAATCGATGCGTCTGGGAGGAAGTACAGGATGATCCTGATGTGAAGGATCCTGGTCCGTTGAAGATACTGAAGCGCCCTCTCGAAGAGGAAGAGGACCATGAGGAGGATAACGGCGGCGGAGGCGATACTGAGGACAGCGACGACGAAGGTTGGGACGAGAAAGGGGAATTGGAGGATGGCGGCGGAGGCGACACCGAGGAGGACAGCGACGAAGGTTGGGACGAGAATGGGGAGCCGTGCCTGCCATACATCGGATCCACCTGGTCTAAGCCCGTAGTATCTTGCACTTCAGGTAATGTGAACCTAGCGGCTTGAATTAAATTTCGATGACTTTTTATCTTTAACCATATGAGGGAATCATCTTGAGATCTAAAGTACAATTGTTAAGCTGACTTAGAAGAAGAAATTTCTTTCAGTCTTATTCACTCCTTTTGTTTTGATTTCCTAGCAACTTTGCTCTTGGCATCATATACAGCCATCCTAGTTTCAATGGATAACTGGCACGTAGCCTCTTTTTCTAGACCAGAGAGAGTGCCTTGTGCCATCTAATACCTTTTGCAAGGCAACCATATAAATGACAGATGCAAAACTATGGTTTCAGAATGCCATGGTTTTTGTTTTTTATACAATAATAACATAGCAATCAAGCATATTCTTGAATTAGATCTATGGAAATCAGATTAAACAGCTGGTGCTACTGTTATTGTTACAGGACCAAGTTATACAGTAGAGGAAGCGTTGGACATTGTATCATCTGCCTTTGCTATGAATGATAAACTGTCTCAAGAGTCGCAAGATATGGTTGATAACAACAGGACTCCTTCGCCTGTGAGGCCTCTATATGCTCTTCCAAAGGTAACGAGAGCATGTGCATCTGGATATGAGTGCTACCACCGGGAGTATTGGACTGAAATTACTGTCGAAAGTAAGTTAATGACCAATGGTATGCAACTTAAGTAGTATCTGCTATTGTGTGGCACATTCTTACTTTTTATACTTGCAGCTGCATCAAATCATCCATATTTTAGACCCTGCAGTATGATGCAAGTGTTCTCCTTGGAATTGTCAAACCCAGTTGATCATCCTGTTAATGTTTATGGTAGTTTTTCCATTCGTGATTGCTGGGAGCCACTCCCCAACTATCTATTTAAGCGCTCCAGAAATGATCCAGCCATGATTCCTCAGGTAAGTGATATTTCTTATTCTCATGCATTAAAGTTGCATACAAGGAAATATAGACCTTCAATTGGTAGAACAAATATATTTGTTGAGGCCATGTTTGCAGTTGTGTCTAGTTATTTATTTTTTTATAGGCTGCTGGAAGAACAGTAGATAAGAGGCTAGGTCTTGTTTTCACAGAATTAATTCTTTATTAAGCACTCTGTTATCCAATAGTTGATCATGGGTGTCGACATGCCTATGGCAACACTTAGGTGCTAGTTGTTACCCTCTTGTCTTGCTTGGTTACTTGCTGTGCAGCCTGCTAACAGCTTAGTGAATGTTATATGCTCCAAATTTGGAATTGGTCTTCGATATACTCCCTCCATCCATTTATCGGAGTCATTTTACCGAAAAAAATTCTCCAAGAATTGGAGTCATCTAAGCCAGGGACCACAGTTTTCACCTTATTCTAGGCGCTTGCAGCTTCTCTCATTGGCCCAATTAATGCGACTGTTTACATGCAGCTTCTCTTACTGGTCAAATTAATTTCTCCTTGGTCACTGCGCATGACCCTAAAATAACTCCGATAAATGGATGGAGGGAGTATACGCTGAGTCCCAGTTATCGCTGTTGCATATGTGTTCAAGTACGGGTTCCCATTCATATGACCAGTGCAATCATATTGTCTACTTTTTTGTGTATATGATGAAAATTGAAGTTGCATACTTGAATTAAAAAGGGTAACTGTCGTCCAAGGGCACATGCCCCAGCCTTTTAATTATAGTCAAAAGACCATATGTCCATTACAGCATATAATTTAAGCCAAAAGCCCAGCTCCAACCAGAGAAAGGGAACCTCTCCCCTCACCAACAACCAAAACTACTAGAACCCCACGAATTCAGATTTCACACAACAAACAGCAGAAAAAACGAAACCAACCGGCACCGTTCCAACTCTACATGAGGACTAGTGCCGATTACAACAGTTCTAATGAAGCATTGAATGCAATCCACCAGGACTCTGAATATGCCACCTGAAACAACCATATCTTCAACTGAAGCCTCTCCTCCACCTATAAAGAACCGTATTTTATTGCTTCTAGACTAAGGTATGATAACCCATAATTGTTGGAATGGGATTTGGCTGCCCTGTTGACTTTTAACACATTTCAAATAACAGAATCATTTATACAATGACTGTCTTGTTTTTTTTTGGTAGTTCGTTGAAATAAACACAATTCTCTAGTAACATTGGTTGGTCACCGAGTAGTGGGACCAGCCAGCTAGGGTCAAATCCCGGCTTCCAAAAAAATTTTCATTGCTGGAGCAGTAGAGCTCCCCAAAATATTGTTAGGCACTGGACTGTGGTGATGTGTGGCCCTATAGGTCAGGCTGGGGTTTGTGGGTTTTCTCAGCTTGTTTATCTGGGGTTCCATCTCTGTGCAAAGCCATGGGGGTGGTCTTTCTCCCACGGATTTAGGCCCTGTTTGGTTGGACTTTTGGCTTTGGCTTTTGACTCCAAAAGCCAAAAGCCCAACCAAAGAGGTGCTGCTGGAGGTGGCTTTTGCAGAAGCTGGAGCTTTTCCGTAGTACATTTTTGAAAGCTGCTTTGGCCCTGCTTTTGGCTTTTGGCTTTCAGCTTTTCAAAATAGGTGAAATAAAAAACGTTTTCATAATTATTTTAAAAAAACAAAACTAGAAGATATACTTTATATTTGTTTAACCAAACAGCTTTCAGTTTTTCCACAGCTCACAGCCCACAACAGCTTTTCCACAGCTCACAGCCACAACAGTTTTTTCTCACAGCCACAGCTCAACCAAACATGGCCTTAGTTGGTTTTCGGACATCATTCTGTAATAGAGTTATTATAGTGCATTATTGTCACTAATATAATATTAATGTCAGTAGAAGCATTTATGGAAAGTGCTCTGGACAATGCTAAATGTTATGGATCAGAAACCATAAAATCATTGATAGTTCCCATTCTATTGTTTTGAGTTACATGTAGAACAGATGGTTTGGATTCTGAACTCGTTTGATACCTTGTTCAGTATATATGTTTCATATGGTGCTATTTGCAATTGTTGTGCCATTTCTTGCATCATTATATGTTTTCTCATGGCATACTACGCATATGAATTATTTTTAAATATCTGATTGCTGTATCGAAAACATGCTTTTGAACTTTCCAAAAACAGGGCTGTGAAACTTGTAATTTTTTTTACCGTGTCATAAAAGAGTCTTTTGGAAATGGAGTATGCTGTTATTAAAAGATGAAATGGCTTGTACAAAAGAAATTATTAATGTTTTACATTTCATATAATCATATGTAAATCTCATTATAGTTTGAACATTAGTGATATGTTATTCTATTTCTCAAGAGGAGCAGACTCTCTTTAAAATGTAGTGGGTATTAGAGTTTGGAGAAGTCAAACCATTATAAACTTTTTTTAATTATTTAGTCAAATTATATGTATGTTTACTGTACAAAGACGCATTGACAGATTCACGACACATCAATAGATTCATACTTCATGTGTAGGGATGCAAGTGGGTACCCAATGGTGTTTTTTGGGTCAGCCAACTAATTACGATTGGATGTCATTCTAGTTCATTTTTTCACTTTTCTCAAACTACAAAAATACCACTCTAGTTCATTTGATCAATTTTTTGGGTCGACCCAATGACCCAAAACATTTTATACTTGCATCCCTATTCATGTGTTTTTGTGGGGTGTGTGTGTGTTGTGTTTTGTTGTAGGGCTCTTGCCCCTTCTCTCTTCTTAATATAATGATGAAGCGCAGCTCTCCTACGTTTTCGAGAAAAAAATGTCTTTTGGTCAGATGTTGGTTTTATAGTAATTGATGATATATTATTTTATATTAAGATAAAAAATTATGATCAAAGTGTAATCTGAAAGACTTCCTCAAATCCTAAACACCTTAGCGAATAATAATTAACTAGCACAAGTTACAATATATGATATCGGTTCATTCTATTTATCGCCTACAAACTGAACACTCTCGTATCTATGTACTTTGTGTTATGCTGGAACTATTCTGCTAATGATAACTGATATCATATGTTGCGCGATTAATTACAGGGATGTTCTTTCCTGCCTCTTCGTAGCCCTTCTCGTGGAATATATATGTTGCAGTATTTCTTAATAGACGTTAATCTTTGGATAAAAGAGGGAGATGGATCTGCTGACCAGCAGCTGTTTTGTGGGTATGTTGAATTGGACTTTCAAAAGGAAGGAATTGGATTGAAGTTAAAAGGTCGGTTTCATGGTGATCGTTATGGCTTGGACATGCACTATGCTTTTCTGCGGGATAGCATTGAGACTGTTATAGAGGTCCTGGCTGAAGCTGAACATTCACCAGACGTCAGATTCAGCGCTTTGACAAGTGGTCTTGATGATGAGATTGAACTATATGATGGCACATTTTCTGGAAGGGGGAGAATACTCAGGCATGTTGTGGTTGTGAAGAAGCAAGAGGAATTGGATGTTGTTCTGAAAACAAATGGTTCGCTATATAAATGGACTTTTCAGGCTGGAGTTGGAATTGTTGCAGCACCTGAACACCCTGTCTCAGGTTTTGCTCAGTATTTTGTCATGAATGTATCTCTTAGAACAAGGGGCAAAGCGGCATCAGCTTGGCAGTGGAGTTGCATACGCAAAAACGTTTGTGTAACAAAAACATGTCTGTAGCCAAGCAGGTGCGTGGACAAGTTGCCAGTCCAAGTGTAGAGATTCTACTGGTCTGAGAACTTTGCTTGTGGATGTTAAAGATTTATCTAAGATTTGTCAATGGATGATGGCATGATGATGCATCGTTTTTTTATTCAGATGAAATTAGTCTTCTCTGCCTGCTGATGAATTTTATAGTGCTTCCGTTTATTTGTATCTCCTTCCTGTGATGATTTTTTATATTTCTTCAGTCTCACCTCATTGTGCATTGCATCTAAGCCTAGCTACCAATTGTAAATTTTATGGATTTCCTACCAATTGTTTTGGAGAGAAGCAGCCTGTGCTCCTCTGCCATTGGCAAACTTGAACTGTATAATGTAACCCTGGAGTAAATGTGAACCAAGGGAAGCATTTTTTGGTGTCCGAAGCTGATTAGATCCTGTTGTTAAGCTGATAGCCTGCTACAACTACAACCAAATTGGGATGTAATATGCAGTTGCTGGCTGGCCCTGTTATGCGGCATCAAATCAAGGCCAGAGTGGTTTCAAAAAAAAAAAAAAACAAGGCCAGAACGGCCCGAGTTCTGTGTTCAGCATCGCCCTGGGCATCAAATCAAGGCCCAGCACGGCCCGAATTTTGTATTCACTATCGACCAGCTTGGTGTGGGGCCATGTTTTTGCGATGGACCGTGGCTACAATTAGCCTAAATCTCTGCGTATCTTTTTTTTTTCTTTTTTTTAAAAAGAAAAATCCTTCTTATTTAACCCCTGTTCTTGGTTTGTTTTTCCAGAATTTTTAATATCAAAAGCTCTCCAAAAACCATTAAAAACTTTGGTAGTATAAGTTGTGTTTTGATAAATTTTTGTAGAAAAAATAGTTGATTGGGTTGTTATATAAAGTACTGCACAAATATAGAGTTATTTTTTAAGGTTTCTTTTTTCAAAAAAGTTTCTCCAAGAGGTTGAATTACAAAGAAAACTTAATGATTTATTTTTATATAAAAAATTAAAAGTCAGACATTTCCAAAAATGCTGAATAGCAAAAATTTAAAGCAAAACAAAGAAACCGGTCTGGATGTTTGTTTCCTGCAGTTTTCCTACAACATCATCACCATAGGAAACTTTCCTCTCCTTAACTATGTACAAATCTTGTGTCCCAAAGGGGTGAAGAGAATGGAAACCAGTATCCTCCATTTTTACTCCAAGAATCCTTCAATTCAATGGAGCCCTTATCATTGTTACGAAATATGGAAGGACTCAGCTCCTGATTTGAATTGGAGTGCAATGGAAGAGATTGGAAGGGAGATTAGTTCATTTCCCTCTCAATTAATTCAAACGGGGAATTATTTATCCGAAGTGCATGGAGAATTGGAGACTTGTGTACCATATTCTCAGCCTGATCAGTTATGTGCATATGTATATGTGTATGCCTATGTTTCGTAAAAAAGAAAAAAAAACACTTGAGCTTGTTTGATTCAGGCGCGCCTATAGTACACAATACAACCTGATGATGCATTAATATCTCCCTCTTTCTTCTGTAAACTACAGCTAAACAAATGCTAATTGAATGTGCGACATATATATATGGAGAATGAATTGCTGGAGATTGACATATGGCACGACATCGAAGCATAAGCATCGTCAAATATATAATGATGATGAATCTGCTGCTGATGCTGCATACATAGCACAAAATGCTGCTACTGCTCTGGCGCGGCTGGCTTTGTTCTCACCACCGTACCATTCATTCGTTCCTAAATCCTAACTTCCCATTGATTCTACGAGATGCACTCCTCACTAGCCACTGCTAAGCGACACTACTAGTATATATATTGACTCTGCCCTCACATATTCTTGGAGGGTAGAAGTTTTGAGCCCTCAGGCTTCTCTCATTTAGCTTCACCCTTACATATTTTTTGAGGGTCGAAGTCTTAAGCCCTTAGTCTTTTCATTTAGATTCATTTTGGAATGGATGAAGAAACACTTATGGAGGTTACTGAACAACTATTGTGATGTCCACCGAATACCATTGAACGCGGTAACCAATGAGATTGTTACTACATGTAGCCGTGAATTTGGAATCCGCTGCAAGGACCATCTAGTAAAGACGATTACTTCACAGCTTCGCCAAGACCAAAGTATAGAGGATGAGGAGATGAGAGTTTGCCCGAGAAGAAAGGAGATCTAGGGAGACCTGTCATCCCTATCACCATTGGACCCCATACCTTTGACGAAGCCATCTGTGATCTTGGAGCAAGTGTCAACATTATGCCTAAGGTAATTTATGAGAAAATTCATGGTCAACCATTGTTGTACACAACCATGTGTTTGCAGCTTGTAGATCAGACACTGTGATACCCCAAGAGAATCCTCGAAGATGTTCAAGTACAAGTTGGACAATCACCTGTCCTAGTAGATTTTGTGATTGTGGAAACTGGAGGAGATGAAACAGCACCCATCATTTTGGGAAGACCATTCTTAAGTACAACTAAAGTCATCATCTACACCGAAAGCGCCAAGATCTGCTCTGAAAGGATCAAGATGCCCAAGAGGGGGGGGGGGGTGAATTGGGCTTTTCTAAAACTTCTTGCAAGAATTAAAACCTATCAAGCTCCAATTAACCCCCTAGTGCCTAGAAGTGTGTTTGACAAGAATCAACCGCACAAAAGATTATCGCTAAACCAATTCTACTCTAGCATGGTAATTCAACTTATGAAAGAACAACAAGTAAATGCGGAATTGAATTGCTCAAAGGTAAATGCGTAGTAAAGAGAGTAGAGATGACACGACGATCTTTTTGCCGAGGTATCGAGGTGTCGGCACACCCCCTAGTCCTCGTTGGAGCACCCGCGCAAGGGTATAACTCCCCCTTGATCTGCGCAAGGATCAAGTGCTCACTACGAGCTGATTCTTCGCCACTCCGGCCCGGTGAATCGCTCGCTACCGGTCACAACTTGGCTTGGGTCATCCACAATGCCTCCGGATGATCACCAAGCTCTCCGATCGCCACCAAGCCGTCTAGGTGATGCCGATCACCAAGAGTAACAAGCAAGAACTCTCACTTGACCAACGCAAGGCTAATGAGATGGGTGGATGCACACTTGCTACTCTCTATTCACTAATGAGGTGTTTGATCACTCAATTATCAAATCTCTCAACCTCACTAGGCCTCTTGCACTCACTTTGCAATCACAATGTGTTTGACAACCTTTCAAATGAGCAAGAGTACCAACATGAATGAGGGGGAGACATATTTATACCCCCAACTCAAATCATGCACGAAGGGGTAAGTCCAACCAGTTTAAACACTGACCGGACGCACTGTCGGGGTGACCGGACGCGTCCGGGCAGTGCCCAACGGCTACGTGATGTCTAGCCTGACACCTGTACGAAACACTGACTGGTCGCATCCATGCGTCCGATCACCACTGACCGGACGCGTCCGGTCATCAAATTTCCTCTCTGGAACCTCTCTGGACGCGACCGGACTCACCCTCCTGGTGCGTCCGATCGATTGCTGAGGGTGAGTCCTGTCGCAACCAGACTTGCCCCTCAGCCAGCCCACTGACCGGATGCATGCCCCAGCGTCCGGTCCCTAGGGTTTGAGCGTCCGGTCAAAAATAGAAGTCCAAAACGACTTCGGTTTGCGACGCTCCCTTCACGAACTTTCTTCCTTATGATCTTAGGGACCTTTCTAAGCTACCTAGAGCTTTGGTTAACAAGTGTGCACCACACCTAACTCAAAAAGTCTCACCTAGGTCAAGCTACCCATTCAAACCCCTCTTTATAGTACGACCAAAGATAAAAACAAAGACCTATGCTACTCTTAGTGTCCTTCAACACCAAATGACACTTAGAACTAGCCTATCACCGTCTTCGTCGTCCATCCTTTGAAAACCGAACGAATTCCATCAATAAGGGGACATGAATACCATAGTGTCCTCACGATCATCATTACCATGACCTAACTCAACTGTTTCGGCAAAACACACGTTAGTCATAGTAATTTACAGTTGTCATCCAATCACCGAAACCCACTGGGGGCCTAGATGCTCACAATCTCCCCCTTTTTGGTGATTGATGACAACCTCAAGTATGTTTGAAAGAGAGGTGAGGTTTTCAATTGCTTGGTTCATATAAGCATGTGACAATAAGATCAAAAGGGGTTAGGCATGCTTATACAAACCAAGTCCACATAAGTACTCAACATAATAAGAATTAACACAAGTACTTATGAACGAGCTCATTTATCAGAGTATAAGTGCGGAAGCAAAGTAAATGAGCATAATCAAGTGACATGTAGAAAATAACGAGTGAAGCATAACATGTCACAACTGAGCATAAACGAATGACATGGAGTATATAACAAGTGACGCATAACATGTCACAACCAAAAGACATACACATATTGAACAAGTGCCAAAAGATAAACATGTATGCATATGAGTGCAAGATCACACAAAAGAACCGAGACCCTCTCACAAGCTCCCCCTATGTCTAACATACGCTCTCTCCCCCTTTGGCATCAAGGACCAAAACCTAAGGGTCGGAAGGCGGGACGGGAGCAGACGAGTCGGGCGACGAGGTGCGCGGAAGAGTCTCAAACTGACCAAGGTAAGCCTCCTCGTCGGACGACGAACTGTGAGCTGGCTGACCCTTGGACACTAGACGTGTAGGTGAAGCAGTCTGGGTCTGCTCAGCTGACTCGGGAGCGGCCTCTGGCGCTGGAAGCTCTAGCTGTGGAGGCTCTGTCTCTGGAAGAGGGTCCACTGTCTCGGTCGCTGCCACTGACACGGTCATCGAAGGCTCAGACGCTGAACTGACTGGCAAAGTCGAACTCTGAGAGATGTGAGCTGGCTGACCCTCGGACACTGGACGTGTAGGTGAAGCAGTCTAGGTCTGCTCAGCTGACTCGGGAGCGGCCTCTGGCGCTGGAAGCTCTGGCTGTGGAGGCTCTGTTTCTGGAAGAGGGTCCACTGTCTCGGTTGCTGCCACTGACACGGTCATCGAAGGCTCAGACGCTGAACTGACTGGCAAAGTCGAACTCTGAGAGACCGGTGGCTCGGACGACGCTACTGAGGAAGGGAGTGTCTCTATGGTACCAGTAGCGGGAGCAGGAGCTGGAGCTGAGGTCACCGGCAATTGAAACTCTGGCGGGGTAGGCAGGCCGGTGAGCTTGCTGAAAGAAGCCTCCAAACTCCTCGGGGTCACTAGAACCGACTCCGTCTGAGTAGGAGTGAAGCCCGAGCGAATCGGTGTGAACCCTGGCTGCGGCCCTGGCAGAGGTGAAGTAAACCACTGAGGATACTGTGGAAAGGGCGAGACCGTCGACGAAGGAACGGACGTGTAGTACGAGGTCAACAGTCCGGGCTGCTGCAGCTGAAACTGAGTCGGCGGTGGAGGTAACTGAGGAAGAGCCGCCATCCTCTCCACGAAGGCAAGTGTCTGTGTCTGGAGCTGAATCATCTGCCTCTGGAGAGCGTCCTGGCGCTCCTGAGCTTGTGCTGCGGCCACTGCCTGAGCCTCGGCGAGTCTGGTCTGCTCCTGAGCCTGTCGTCGCTGCTCCTCAGCCTGACGCTGAACCTCCTCAGAAAGTCTAGACTGTTGCTGCTCCATCTGAGAGAGAATAGCAAGGAGTGCTGGATCAAAGCCGACCATATGCGAGGAGGAGGCCTCTGAGTCGTGAGCTGCCGGTGGACGCATCCTCGGAAGAGGAGCGTAGTCGTCGTCGGAGCTGTCAGTCGGAACCTCAAGGTCGGGGTCCTCACCCTCTGCCTCAAGCCCTGCGAGCTCTGCCTCTGCCAACTGACGAACAACCTCGTCCTGCTGTGCCTCGGTCTCTGTGACAACTGGCCTCTGACGCTGACCCCTAGGACGAGTGTCGGGACAATCCCCGGCAATCTGGCGAGTGTCGTACACGGGGAACTCTGTCGGGGACTGGAGAAGCTCTGGAAGCAGTGCCAGAATCATCCTCCTCAAAAGGAAACAAATCAGGTGAGCATAAGGAAGCTGTCGGTGACCCTTGAAGCCCTCTGCCAGTGTGTCCTCCATCTCAGAAATAATCACGTCCCAAATGTCGAACTCAAGCTGGGAGACCAAGTGGTGAACTAGCCAGATCTGAATCCTGGTCAACCCCTCTCTGTAGCCTGTCCGGGGCAGAAGAGTACGCCTCATGACCTCATTCACGAGACGGGCCGTCGGCGTCAAGTCACGAGGACGCCGGCTGGACCCCTCTCCGAACGGCTCCCGGAAGCAGGCACGAACCAAGTCTGCTGGTGGAATCTCTCCTGCGTGTGGTCGACGAGGTGGCTCGGTCTCTCCATAGCACACGGTGTGGACCTTGGTCGCATGAGCTGTCAGACCAAGGTACTCTCTGGCACGAGCACTGTAGAGCCTGTAGGACCTCCCCCTGAAGGCAAAGTGGAGGAACCGGTGATCCGGGGAGATCCACAGGGACGCGTAAAACTGTTGCACCCAGTCCTCAATGTACTGACCACTCCGTCCAAGAAGATCTGCTAATCTAGGTAGATATGATAGCATAGGACGGATGGCCTCCCCAGCAACTGCAACTATAGTCTCCAGCGGGCAAACTCTATGGGGACGGATGTGGACGCCGTTGTTGACATAGGCTCTGTAGAAATCCTCCTGAATAACAGTGTAGAAACCCTCGGAGGCCTGAGGGTGCCTGGCGGCTGGGAACCACTCCTCGTAGGGGATCAGACGCAAGGCCTGCACCTGACGTGCTGTCGCAGCCGCAGGTCCAAGTGCTCCACAGGTGGGGGTCCCTGTGGCCTCGGAGGGGGTCGACCACCCTGCCTCTGCCCCTCAGGTCTAGGAGACACCTGAGTGCGAGTACGGGTGGACCGGCGGACTGGCTGCTGAACCGGCTGCTCCTCCTCTGGTTGACCCTCTGCCTGGGTCACTGTAGCTGAACTGGGCTCTGGAGCTGACCCACCGGCTGTGGCTGCTGCGAGGGCTGAGGCTGCCTTTGACGGAAACTGGAAGTCTGGAGGAAGAACCTCAGCTGGGTCGTCAAGAGAGTACTGCACACCATGAACCCAGACAACTCCTCCCTCGGTCTGAAGCAGGGCCTACACCTGCTGCTCTGTGAGAAGGTCACGAACTCGCTGACCACTGCCCTGACTGGCGGGCTCTGAAGACTGGTCGTGAATACGGAGACCGCCTATCGAACCACCCTGCTCGGCTCTCTCGGCTGCGCGAGCTGCGGGAAGCGCCATCTCTAAATCCCGATCAAGGCGCTTGCGCTTCTTTGAGACGAGCTTCTGCGGCCTCTTCCTCTTGTCACCAGAGGGAGGGCGTGGGGGAGGAGGATCTGCCCCGGGACCGCCGCCGACGTTCTTGCAGCGAGCCATCGCTACAAGAACAGAACTACTGCCACTGAGAACCACTGCCAATCAGATCAGAGGACTGGACTGAACCTCAAAGGCTTGGCCTCGTTCCATATCCGCGAGCTTGGCCCCAGATTAAGCTGACACTGTGACACTGCTCACAGACACGGTCCCGACTCGCTGCAAGAGATAGATAGGGATATATAAGCATATAATCTAGAGATAAGAAGACCACATCGGAAGCAAAGCAAAGGAGACGAGACGAGAGACATGGCAAGCTACCTGACGAGACGCGACGAACCAACCAAGCAAAGGGAAGAAACCGACACGTTTGGGCACCACGACGGCTCGCCGGAATGATCTGCGCGAGAATATGGCCAAGAAGCGGGTTAAAACGGCATGAACGTCGGTTGAGACATTTCGTCGAACAGTTGGTATGCACAGTGTATGGAAGGAGGTGGAGAGCTCACTGTGGAGAGGCTGTGGGCCGGGGAGGAGGTCGCCGGAGTGGAGAACAACCGCGGGGACGAACGCCGACGAGGTGAGGCTCCGGCGAGGTGAGCTCCGGCGAGGTGGTGGGGCTGTCGCGTGGGGGGGGGGAAACGACGGCGCGGGCGCGGCGGTGCGGCGGCCGGGGTGGCACGGGGGAGGATCGGCGGGGGCACGACGCGGCGGCCGGGGTGGGGCGCGGCGGCGCGGCGGTCAGAGGGCGGTGGCGCGGGCGCGGTGAGGAGGACGGAGACGCGGGGTAGGGCACGGCGGCGGGGGCAGGTCGGGTTCGGGGTGAAAGGATGGGTGGCCCACGTGTCGATTGAAAGAACTTATTGTGCCCCTTAAGTTGTGATCGGACGCACGAGACCGGACCGGATGCACACAGCCCCAGCGTCCGGTTACAAACAGAGAGCTCCCGAAACGCGTTTCCCGTGATCGGACGCGTCCTGTCGCACGCGACCGGACGCACAGAGCGTCCGATCACACGACAACAATCGACCGGACGCACGCGCGTTCTCCTGACCGGACTCGCCGAAGACACTGTTCACCTGCGCGCGGGATGAACTGACCGGACGCACCAGGAGCGTCCGGTCACAGGGAAAACCCTGCCTTGACTCGATTTTTCGCGCCGACTTCTCCAACCAAGTTCCAAGTCAAATAAGAAGCAAATAAACACCAGTTGGAACCTAGTGGAGTGACCTCTCTCAAACCCTCAAATTTTTCAAATATTTTGCCATAGGCTAATTTAGTTTTCTAGATAAAATAGGCAATAAAACCCGAGGAGACAACATGTGGCCACCAAAACTAGGGGTCTCAACCATTAGGAGCCTCAAATGCTCCCCCTAGCGGTGGACGAACACAGTGGTTGCTCAAAGCTTAACCGAAAAGAAACGACAAAGCAAACACACATGCATATGCAATGCAATACAGAATTTGAATCTAGGTTGCTTGTCAAGTTTGCTCATGGGTAAGCTTCTTCACACGCTTTTTAGGGCGGTTATCTTAACCACGTCTGACAAGCCTATGTGCAAAGCATAATTTTAAACATGGCATATGATACAATGCAATGCAAAGACAACCCCCTTTCACCTTTTGACAAAGTTACTTAGATCAAGCACATTAAGCTCACTTCGCAATCTACAAAGGGTGTTCTCATCTAGGGGTTTTGTGAAGATATCCGCCAATTGATCTTCGGTTCTAACTCCCTCTAAGGATATGTCTTTCTTGGAAACATGGTCTCTAAGAAAGTGATGGCGAATATCTATGTGCTTTGTGCGAGAGTGTTGAACCGAGTTGTTAGCAAGCTTAACCGCGCTCTCATTGTCACACAACAAAGGTACCCTTTCTAGAACTACACCATAGTCTAAAAGGGTTTGTTTCATGTAGAGGATTTGTGCACAACAAGCACCCGCGGCTATGTATTCCGCCTCGGCGGTAGACAAGGCCACACTATTTTGCTTCTTTGAACTCCATGACACTAGTGATCTCCCAAGCAAATGGCACCCTCCGGATGTGCTTTTTCTATCTACTTTGCAACCCGCGTAATCCGAATCGGAATACCCAACGAGTTGGAAGTTAGCTCCTTTGGGATACCAAAGGCCAATGCTTGGGTGTGCTTTAGGTACCTAAGGATTCTCTTCACCGCTATGAGATGTGATTCCCTAGGGTCGGCTTGAAAGCGAGCACACATGCACACACTAAACATGATGTCAGGCCTAGATGCGGTCAAATATAACAAGCTACCAATCATAGAACGGTAGAGAGTTTGATCAACCGGGTTACCTCCCACATCTAGGTCGATATGTCCGTTTGTTGGCATTGGAGTCTTGATAGGCTTGCAATCATCCATGTTGAAGTGCTTGAGGAGGTCTTTTGTATACTTCTCTTGAGATATGAAAGTCCCCTCCTTCAATTGCTTGACTTGGAAGCCTAGGAAGAATGTGAGCTCTCCAATCATGGACATTTCGAACTCCTTCGATATCAAGTCACCAAATTCCTTGCAATAGGCTTCATTTGTTGACCCGAAGATGATATCATCAACGTAGACTTGACAAATGAAGATCTCTCCATCAAGCTTCTTGGTGAATAGTGTGGTGTCGACTTTCCCAATGGTGAAGCCCTTCTCAATGAGGAAGTCCCGGAGGCGCTCATACCATGCTCTTGGGGCTTGCTTGAGCCCATATAGCGCCTTGGACAACCTATAAACATGATTAGGATATCTAGGGTCTTCAAACCCGGGAGGTTGATCAACATAGACTAGTTCATTTATGAAGCCATTTAAAAATGCACTTTTCACATCCATTTGATATAATTTAATGTCATGATGTGATGCATATGCAAGAAGGATACGAATGGCTTCGAGTCTTGCAACCGGTGCAAAGGTCTCTCCAAAATCCAAGCCTTCAACTTGAGAGAACCCCTTTGCAACTAGCCTTGCCTTGTTTCTAACAACCTTGCCTTGATCATCTTGTTTGTTTCTAAACACCCATTTTGTTCCAATGACTCTTGCACCTTTAGGTCGCTCTCCAAGTGTCCAAACTTGGTTATGGGTGAAGTTGTTTAATTCTTCATGCATAGCATTCACCCAATCTGGATCACCTAGAGCTTCATCTACAATGGTAGGCTCAACAAGAGACACAAAGGAGTGATGTTCAATAAATAAAGCAAGTTTTTGAGATCGAGTCATTACACCCCTTGTTGGACTCCCTATGATGAGATCTTGAGGATGCGCTTGTAGTAGAGGAGTAGTCCTTCGATCAACCACTTGAGGGGCCGCTTGTGGAGCATCAACATCTTGAGCTTGTACCACCATTTGATCATGGGAGACATGAGTATCTTCAAATGGATCCCTCCCATCTTTGTCATCATCATGTGGTACATTGGATGAGGATGGCTTGTCAATGACTTGCACATCATCATCATCATCTTTAGGCTTGATAGCTCCAACCGACATGTTCTTCATTGCTTCCCTTAATGGTTCATCACCTACATCATCAAGATTTTCATGCTCTCCTTGAGAGCCATTAGATTCATCGAATTCCACATCATATGTTTCTTCTACCATCCTGGTGGCATGGTTGAATACTCGATATGCTTTGGACTTCAATGAGTAACCAACAAGAAAACCAATATCACATCCGCGTTGAAACTTCCCTAGGTGTTGGCGCTTCTTGTAGATGTAGCATTTGCACTCAAACACTCTAAAGAATGATATATCCGGCTTCTTGTTGTTGAGCTGCTCATAGGGGGTCTTGCCAAGGAGACGATGGGGGAACAATCGATTTGATGCATAGCAAGCGGTGTTGATTGCTTCCGCCCAAAATCTTTTCGGTGTAGTGTACTCATCTAACATAGTCCTTGCTAGGGTGATTAGAGTCCGGTTCTTCCTCTCAACTATCCCATTTTTTTGTGGTGTATATGTTGCGGAGACTTCATGCTTGATCCCAACTTCATCACAATATTCCTCAATATGGGTGTTGTCAAATTCTCTTCCATTATCACTTCTAATCTTTTTGATCTTCAAGTCAAACTCATTTTGGGCTCTCTTGGCAAACTTCTTGAATGAAGGGGTTGCTTCGGATTTGTCATGAAGAAAGAATACCCAAGTGTATCTTGAATAGTCATCAACAATCACTAGGCAATAGAGATTTCCACCCAAGCTAGCATATGTTGTTGGCCCAAATAGATCCATGTGAAGTAGCTCTAACTCTCTTGATGTTGATACAAAGGCTTTGGTTGGATGAGTGTTTGCAACTTGCTTGCCGGCTTGACATGCACTACACAATTTGTCCTTCTCAAATTTGACATCCTTCAAGCCTCTAACCAAATCCTTCTTCAATAGCTTGTTGAGAGTGTTCATTCCAACATGTGCCAACCTTCTATGCCATAGCCAACCAAGTGATTGCTTAGTGAACAAACATGTCTTCAAGTTGGCATCTTCGGAGGTGAAATCTACTAGATAGAGATTGTTGTATCTAAAGCCTTTGAATATCACTTGTGTATCATCTTTCTGGGTCACAACCACTTCTTTGTCGGTGAACAAACATTGAAAGCCAAGATCACATAGTTGCCCAACGAATAGCAAGTTGAAGCTCGATGATGCAACTAGAAGCACATTGGAGATGGTATGATCATTTGATATGGCCACTTTGCCCAATCCCTTGACATTGCCCTTTGAGTTGTCACCAAATGTAATCTTTTCTTGGTCATTGACATTCTCTTCTAGTGAGGTGAACATCCGGGGATCACCGGTCATATGTTGTGTGCAACCACTATCAATCACCCAATGAGATCCACCGGTCTTGTAGTTCACCTACACACACAAGAAATCAAGCTTGAGCTTTCGGGACCCAAACTTGTTGAGGTCCCTTAACCTTCTCAACTAGTGACTTTGCAACCCAAATTTGCTTTGGCCTATTCTTGTTTGGAGGCCCCATGAACATGACTTTTATCTTGCCACTAGAGTCTTGTCTAAGCATGTAGTGAGCATTGAAAGCAAAGGGCCTAGCATGCTTGGGCAAGGGTGTGGGTTTGGGCTCTTCACAATCATGAGCAAAGTGTCCTTCCTTTCCACACTCATAGCATCTACCAATCTTCTTCTTCTTTGGCTTTGTGATGCTCTTGCGTTGCTTCATCTTCTCTTCAAGGAAGCCAATGCCATTTCTATTGGTCTTCATTACGGTGTTCATGAGAAGCTCACTTTGAAGACATTGACCCTTGGTGAATTTCTTCAACCCGGTGGTGAGGTGCTCCTTCTCTTTCTTGAGCTTGTCATTCTCTTGTTGTAGCTCTAATTGAGATGGTGTCATCTTGTAATCCCTTTCCATCTTCAATCTCTTGTTCTCTTCTTTTAGCATGTCTAGCTCAAGTGACATGCTATAATCATCATCTTGGGTCTCAACAATGATTTGCTTTGTGGTTGCAAGCTTCTCTAGATCAATCTTGAGCTTTGCATTCTCATTCTTAATTTTTACATAATCATCATAGTGATCGGCCACAACCACATTCTTGCCGTTGCCACTAGCTCTTTGCTCATCATGCTCACTAACCAAGTCCTCACAAGATGTTGCTATGTCACACTTAACAACAAGGTTAGGAGCATCAAGTGTCTCATGTGAAAGCATATCATAAGAAATGGTGAGAGTATCATAATCAACTTTCACTTGAGTGTATTGTTCTTTGAGCAAAGCATAACTAGTGGTAAAGTCACTATGCATCTTATCAAGTTTTTCATTTTTAGCTTTGAGCTCCTTGTTAGAGGACTTGAGCTCCTTGATGGATGATAACATAGTAGCAAGTTCATCTTTTAGCTCATCACTAGCATGAATAGCATGATCATATTTCTCAATAAGAGATTCATTTTCATCAACAAGCTTTTCATTTTTAGCTCTAGTCTTTCTTATGATTTTAGAGTAGTTGTTTAGCAATTTAACAAGCTCATCATAAGTGGGTGCCTCAAATTCACCATCACTATCACTATCACTAGAGTCATCATCGCTTTGTACCTTTCGATCACCTTTAGCCATGAGGCATAGGTGTGTAGATGATGATGGTGACGGTGGTGGTGGTGGTGTAGAGGAGCCAATGACTAGAGCGGCCACCTTCTCCTTCTCATCATCACTATCTTCATTGGATGAGCCACCAGAGGAGTCAATGTCGGTGAGCCAATCACCAACAATGTAAGCCTTGCAACCTTTCTTGTGGTATTGCTTCTTCTTGCCATCCTTCTTCTTGTAGGGCTTCTCATTCTTCTTCTCATCTTCGCTAGATGAGTCATACTTCTTGCCCTTGTTCTTGTTCTTGTAGCTCTCTTTCTTGGGCTTGGTGCATTGATGAGCAAGATGGCCAAGCTCACCGCAATTGTAGCAATCCATTTCGGAGATTGGCCGCCTCTTGCTACTTGTGAAGAACTTCTTCTTTCTTGAGTCAAAGTTGACTCCATTCTTGTGAAGCTTCTTCAACATCTTGGTGGTCCTTCTCACCATGAGAGCGATGTTGGAATCATCATCTTCATCACTTGAGCTCTCATGATGCACCTCAATAGCCTTGGACTTGCCCTTCTTGTCATGGCTAGCTTTGAAGGCCAAGTCCTTCTTGTCGGTGGAGGAGCCACCACTTGGTGTGATGTGCATGTACATCTCATGCGCATTGATCTTTCCCAAGATTTGGGTTGGTGTAGCGGTGGAAAGATCGCCTTGATGTAGCACCGTCATAATGTGTCCATACTTCTCAATTGGAAGGACACAAAGAATCTTCCTCACAACATCGGATGGTTGCATTTGTGTGAGGCCAAGTCCATTTAGCTCTTCTACAAGAACATTCAACCGTGAGTACATTTCATTTGCACTTTCATTAGCATGCATATCAAAAGAGTGAAGCTTTTGCATAACTAAATGATAGCGTTCCTCACGCTCACTCTTGGTTCCCTCATGGAGCGCACAAATGTTTTCCCATAGATCATGGGCATTTTTGTGGTTCCGAACACGGTTGAACACATCTTTGCAAATGCCTCTAAAAAGGATGTTTTTGGCTTTTGCATTCCATTTTTCATTTTCCTCCTCATTAGGAGTGAGGCTTGTGCCTTCCTTGGGCTTGGCAAAGCCGGTGATCGCGGCATCGCGGCATTTAACATCAACCGCTTCTAGGTATGACTCCATACGGATTTTCCAATATGGAAAGTCGTCTCCCTCAAACATGGGAGGTGGTCCATCACCTCCGAACATCTTAACTCTAGGCGGTTAAGCCTAAATCGAGAGCACGAGGCTTCGATACCAATTGAAAGGATCAAGATGCCCAAGAGGGGGGGGGGTGAATTGGGCTTTTCTAAAACTTCTTGCGAGAATTAAAACCTATCAAGCTCCAATTAACCCCCTAATGCCTAGAAGTGTGTTTGACAAGAATCAACCGCACCAAAGATTATCGCTAAACCAATTCTACTCTAGCATGGCAATTCAACTTATGAAAGAACAACAAGTAAATGCGGAATTGAATTGCTCAAAGGTAAATGCGTAGTAAAGAGAGTAGAGATGACACGACGATCTTTTTGTCGAGGTATCGAGGTGTCGGCACACCCTCTAGTCCTCGTTGGAGCACCCGCGCAAGGGTATAACTCCCCCTTGATCCGCGCAAGGATCAAGTGCTCACTACGAGCTGATTCTTTGCCACTCCGGCCCGATGAATCGCTCGCTACCGGTCACAACTTGGCTTGGGTCATCCACAATGCCTCCGGATGATCACCAAGCTCTCCGATCGCCACCAAGCCGTCTAGGTGATGCCGATCACCAAGACTAACAAGCAAGAACTCTCACTTGACCAACACAAGGCTAATGAGATGGGTGGATGCACACTTGCTACTCTCTATTCACTAATGAGGTGTTTGATCACTCAATTATCAAATCTCTCAACCTCACTAGGCCTCTTGCACTCACTTGCAATCACAATGTGTTTGACAACCTTTCAAATGAGCAAGAGTACCAGCATGAATGAGGGGGAGGCATATTTATACCCCCCAACTCAAATCATGCACGAAGGGGTAAGTCCAGCCAGTTTATACACTGACCGGACGCACTGTCGGGGTGACCGGACGCGTCTGGTCAGTGCCCAATGGCTACGTGACGTCTAGCCTGACACCTGTACGAAACACTGACCGGACGCATCCATGCGTCCGATCACCACTGACCGGACGCGTCCGGTCATCAAATTTCCTCTCTGGAACCTCTCTGGATGCGACCGGACTCACCCTCCTGGTGCGTCCGATCGATTGCTGAGGGTGAGTCCGGTCGCAACCAGACTTGTCCCTCAGCCAGCCCACTGACCGGACGCATGCCCCAGCGTCCGGTCCCTAGGGTTTGAGCGTCCGGTCGAAAATAGAAGTCTAAAATGACTTCAGTTTGCGACGCTCCCTTCACAAACTTTCTTCCTTATGATCTTAGGGACCTTTCTAAGCTACCTAGGGCTTTGGTTAACAAGTGTGCACCACACCTAACTCAAAAGTCTCACCTAGGTCAAGCTACCCATTCAAACCCCTCTTTATAGTACGGCCAAAGATAAAAACAAAGACCTATGCTACTCTAAGTGTCCTTCAACACCAAATGACACTTAGAACTAGCCTATCACCGTCTTTGTCGTCCATCCTTTGAAAACTGAACGAATTCCATCAATAAGAGGACATGAATACCATAGTGTCCTCACGATCATCATTACCATGACCTAACTCAACTGTTTCTGCAAAACACACGTTAGTCATAGTAATTTACAGTTGTCATCCAATCACCGAAACCCACTGGGGGCCAAGATGCTCACATGCTCCACGATCAACAATAGTTAGGAGAGGTTCAGTTTCAAGAATCGCACACTCAAGACTCGTGTACACCCTCAGTCACCATATGAGTACGAGTATGCACCTGCTACCCCAAATAAGAAGAACAACAATAGAATGAGGAACAAGATAAAGCCACAAGAGCAAGAACCAGTATGGATGGTCAACACTGTTGAGCCACCAGAAGATCCCACACTACCTCCACTACTCCTTGAGAAGTTGTACGATCCAGGAGTACCTACCATTGACTGCATGATCAAGGAGAGTACTTTCTACAACACATTCTGCGACATCGGCTCAAGTGTCAACATCTTGTCTACGGTAACATATAAACATTTATTTCGTGATGCACCACTATGCCCAACATACTTGCAAGTAAAGCTAGCAGACCAAACGTTCCGATTTCCGGAGGGAATGGTGGAAGACGTCGTAGTAAGAATTAGAGGTCATGAAGTCCCCACAGACTTTTTGGTTCTCGACATGGGAGAAGACGATGATGTCCACCTCATCCTAAAAAGACTGTTCCTGTGCACTACAAGATGCAATCATCTACATGAAGCAAGGGGAGATTCATTTTCACTTTCCTAGAGAGAAGGTACGATGCTACTTCATCAACTACATACCCAATGAAGCACCTAAGAAGAGTAGAAGTGAAATATGTCGCTCTCAACGACAAAGAAGACAAACCATCAAGAATGAAGAGACCAATCACAAAGAAGAAGCTAGTGACACTATCCCAGAAAAGAAAGAAGAAGAGACACCTCAAGACAGTGAACAACAGGAAGTAAAGACTCAGACCAAGAAAGTATGGAAGAAAAAGATAGCGCCTCAAGAGGAACAATCATAAACAACTTTCCAAACGTCTGACACACCTTGGGAGGTCTGAACCAAGGGAAGGTCCGGTTCATCAGACCTAAATATCCGAACCTTTGCCAAAAGGTAAAATCGGTAGTTATCCTCATATTTACTTTTCTGCATATTTCTCATAGTTAACCCATAGTTATTTCATTGCATCATCACACATAATCATTGCATCATCATATTTTATCCATAAGCATTTTAATTTCTGCATTGCATTAGAAAAAGAAAATAAAAATAATCATGTTGTATTATCACATTGCATCTAAAAAGAAAAACTCCTTAAGCCCCATGTGAATAAGTCCAACTGTTTATTGTGGAGGCACAAAAAAATGTTTCTTACTTTTTGCATCTGCATATAAAAATAGAAAATCCAAAAAAATATTAAACTATTATTGAACCATGCTTGCTTAAACATCTATAAGGCTCGATAAGACATATACAATTTTACCACTAACACTTAATCAATTCCATGAGCTTTGTTGTCTATTTGAGTTTAGCAGGAATCAATGAGAAGGCCATATAACTTCATCCACTCTGGAGAAACTAAAATAACAACCTTCTATTAAGGACCAGAGGAGTGAAGTACATCGACGCTACCAAGAGAACGAACATGCAAGCATCTAGCTTGGGGGAAAAGGCTCCCCCGTTATCCGAGGTAATATATCTATATATTTTCGAATTTTAAAAATGAAAACCCCAAACATATGTGAGCACATGAAGGCTCACCCTTAAAAAGAAAAATAACAAAAATATTCGGGCACATGAAGGCTCGACGCTATTGAAGGGATTAGCTTGGGGGAGACGCATCCCGTTATCTTCGCTATTAAGGTATGCTATTATTACTATTACTATTACTATTACGATTACTATTACCATTATTATTAGTCTTTATATATTATATCTTTATTAGTCTTTATTTTATATATTATATCTTAGAGTGTGTGTGTTTAATATTAGAGTCAATAAAAGAACAATGATGATCTAGAATAAAAGCTTGTCCTGAATAATTGAGCTCTAGGATAATAAAATTAATTTTAATGGAAATGATGGATAGTTGCTCAAGTGCCTAGTGTTCAGTCTTAAATTTTTTCGAGTTTTGGATGAAATTGTTTTAACATGAAAGTTTATTTTGAATCTGAAACTTGTGGTTGCAAAGGTTTTGACCTAAGTCTAGGTGTTTGATGAGTATGATATGAAAAGGTTGAACTGCTATTTATCTTGTTCCTAGTGATACTAGAGTTCTGGAGATTTATATTTGAAAATTTAAAAATGCTACATGATGAGATCCTCTATGATGAGTGTTTGAAATTCCTACCACAACCTGATATACATGCCTGATGGACTAGGAAGTCCACTCTTTATATTTACTGCTTGCATATGCATTGAGTATTGCCAAATCGTGTTGACCCTTAGAGACTCGTCATACAGTTAAAATCAAGATCACATGCACACCAGCCATATATGCTGCTTCTACACTAGGAGTACGCAACAACATGCCTTGCATTTAGATCCACTCAAAAATGTTTCACTTCTATCCTGGGAGTGAGCAACCAAAAATATTTCTCTTCATCCATATGACCTTTTTATGCCTTCATTAACAATCATTAATGCTCCAATTCATTATCATTATCTCTTCAAATATTGTGCTGCAAAAAGATGCATGGGCTATCAAAAATTATCTAAAAAAGAGAGAAAAAGAAAAAAAAACAAAAATGGACAAGTGTCCGACAGTAGAACTAGGGGTATTTCGATACCCACCTAAAAAATGAGAAGAGAAGATGATAGCCCATATTGTCTCTAGCAGGAGTCATAAAAGAGAAGTATCTTCATAAAGAGCAAAGTAAGAAAAGGTCTACACCCATCATCCATCATTATGTTTACATCATCATCACTGTGTTTTTCACCCTCACACTTGTTTATCACCACTGTTCCACCATACATATCCATTTCACATATAGGTCCACACACATGCACATATTGATTTGATTATATGCCAAGTTTCTCTGGATCCATGCTTTGACTTTGCAATATATGCTATGTAAGTATGTACAGGTTGTCTCCCACCTATGAACTCCATAAAAAGCTTATTAGTTATAGGGTGAGAGAAGACACAACATTCACTGCCTTGGAGAGAATCCACAAATACCACAGATGAGAGACTAAAAGGATCATATGAAGGAATCTCTGAGTTTTATTTTGAAAATCTTACAAAACTCTAGAATAAAGGTAGATTGAAGAACTTGACACATAGTATTTAACTTGATCGTTCTGCTTTTCAAATTGCTCAAGACCCAAGTGAAAGCAACAAGCACCACAGTTGAAGGTAAGAGGTAAGTTTAAAAGTTGAAACGATTGATTCTAATTCGGAGGAAAATTTTTGTTTGAACACGAGTGTACTTTTAAGGTGTGAAAGCATAGTAGCAACTCCTGATCCATCATAATATTTCATCTAAATGTTTGCTAAGGGACTAGCAAAGGTTAACCTTGAGGGAACTTGTTGACGGTAGATAACTCCTATTTTAAACCGTCAACTAACCTCATAAATGACCCGCAATGATCCAAAGAGTGTAGCTATAGGGTTTGATTCTAACGATTTCCATGAGTTGTGTGATGAGCTAACTAACAAAGTTGCTAAACTTGAAACCATCAGAGCAAACCCCCCAAGGCATCTAAAATTGAAAAATCAATCTTTGATATGCCTAAAAAGGATGCCTCTACCTCTTGCATTGATTTAGACTCACTCATGTACAAACAAGCTTGTGTTGAGGATGTGATTGTAGAAACATGCACACAAGAAGTTGCAATAGAGAATGAGCTACTAAGGCAAGAAGTGGCTCGCCTCACCATGGGCTTGACTCAAGCGAAAGGCAAGACAAAGCAAACCCGAACTCATTAAGATAACACCGTCAAGGGAGTGAAGAAGCTTGATGAGGGGCAAACCGTGGTTTGTTATGTTTGCCACAAGGAAGGCCACAAGTACTATGAGTGCAAGGTGAAGCATGGGGGAGAGAAAAAGAAGAAAGAGAAAAACAAAAAACAAACAAGCAAGCTCTCCAACACGTACACCAACAAGGTGAACAAGAAGGCCTCCACACCTTATCTTTTGAAGAAGACGAAGAATGACAAGGTGGTGGACATCAAGGTGAACAAGCAAGCCAACAATGGAGCCAAACACATTTTGGTGCCTAAGGACATTATCTTAACCATGAAGAGCACCAAAAAGGTTTGGATCCCGAAAGGGAAGTGAGTAGCCGAATTGGCAACGGGGAATTTGGAGACTTGGCAAAGGTTGGGTGCATATCATGGAGTGCATCACATTGGATCATGTTATTGCCAAGTATGTTAGTGGCTACTATGGACCCAAGTTTCCCTTCCCATGTTAGGTAATTAGATTTAAATTCTTGCAATTTCTTTTAGCATCTAGTTCCTTCCATTGCCTAGATTTGCATTTGCATTTTTAAATCCTTTGTCATGCATACACTAGGCTTATCATATGGTAGTTTTTCTCGGTATCACTCTCATCCTTGGAGCAAACCTACATGGTTTAATTTGCTTAGAAGCACGACACATAGCTTCTCTTACTTGCATTTATCTTATATGTGCCAAAGTCCAAATAGTAGATAAACTACCCTGATTACCATCTTCAATTGGTGTCACATTTCTAGTGATGTCAACTTGCAAAATGGTGGTTTGACCTTACAAGTCAATGTGCATGTCTCCTACAAGTATTTCAAACTTGTATGCACACTTTTAGGGGGAGTTTACTCTACAATTTGGAAGCTTTGAGACTAACACTACTTTCAAGTTTATCATGTGTGTAGTAGTCTCATTGCAAGGAAAATGGAGTCCCGGAGTCAAGCATCGTGTGTGGCGATAATCCAATTGATATCTACACATGGTATTCCTAACCGATATCATTATGCTGATTTCAATTTGATACTCTTATATGCTTTCTCCATGCATTATATAGATTAAACTCCTCTGTGCATTAATTTGCCAGTTATGCATATGCTTAGCCATACACCATATGTATGCATACACTTAGAGGGAGTTTAGTTTATATAATGTGAGAGTCAAGTTTTGTGATTAATTTCACTCCAAATTAAAAGGATCACAAAATTCGACCCTCCCTTGTGCCACTAATGTCTTTCTTTTCGGTGTTTGATTCCAAAGGGGGAGAATTTGAGGGACCAAAAGCAAGCCCAAACTTAAAATAACAATAAATAACCTGTTTACACCAGATTTTGGACCGAAAGGATTATTGTTTTGTGGGCATAAATGGCTGATTTGTTAATGAAGAAATCAGCCAGAAAAATAAAAAGAGACTTATTTGGACCCGGACACGACCAAAAGTTCATGCGGACCAGACGTGACAAACTCTGAGGAGCTGTTGGGTTCGGCTGAAGAATTTGAGTCCAGGTCGGTTTTTATTTTATCTTTATCTATCCTAGTCGTGTTAGAACAGGAGTCAACCGGGTTATAAATAGCTAGAAACCCGATTTTTGTACACACAATCAATCCAATCAATACATCGGCCACCGGCCAAAAACCCTAGGAGTAGGAGTAAGGTAGAACTCGGCGGAACCTTCAACCAGGCAGGGCTGCATCGGCTCGACCGACCTCCGGTTTGCTTGTAAGTTTCACTAATGGCTCATGTCTTTGTTCAATGAGGCTGTATTTGGCATCGACCAAACTCTTGTTAAGCTATGACATGGCTAGTTATCGGTTTAAGTTCGCCTTTTGTAAGACTGTCTTGACTCTGATCAATCTCTTGCTTTAGTTGATCTTGACTAGTTATCGGCTCTATTAGTTTTGGCAAGCTAATAGATTCATTAAGTTATCAATGTTGTTTATGCTTTAATGTTTTTCTTTAGATTTAAACACATCTTTACCCAATCAAGATTGACAAAGTAGTTCAAGCCTAAAAGCTGTTTAGTTTCGGCTACCCAAAGGCTTTACACGCTAACACCAAAGGAAATAGCCGATCTAAGCATTTCATCGACTATTTTGTCAATCTTGATTGTTACATGTTGTGCGTTCGAGATATCCGATAGAATCGTGGTTTGATCTAAAAGAGGATAGATTTGATATAAACATGTTTATTATGGCTATATTTCCGAACCCCACTGATATACATGATAGATTAGATTTGTTTGATCTTAAGTCGGATCGTGGTTTTAACGGATAGATCTTGTTCGTTCTTCATGGACCCTGTATCGGCTAAAATAGCCAATTCAGTTATGTTTTATTCATAATGGGTACTTTTAAACGGTTTGGGATCGACGGATCTGCTTGTTGCTTTGGACGTGATCTAGCTTGGTCATCGTTATGGCTGTATGGAGACACCTCACCGTTGATGTTCAAGTTATTTTATTGATCTATTTGTTATTATGGTTGCATGGAAACACTCCACTGTTAACAGATAGAACTGCCTTTGCAATTAGTCGATTCATTGGTTTCATGCCATTTAAATGTGCACATAGATCTTTATTCTTTTTGTTTAAGCTTATCGGCTGTTTACTTGTCCTAAATGTTTCTTTACATATATCATAGTTGTTTTGCTTTATATCTTTATCAATGCTTTCACACAATCTTTTGGGAGTTAACTTTGTAGTCAATGTCTTATAAACAAATGGCTATATCAGATCCGCATAATTTGGAACTGTCTGGCACCAAACCGGCAGGTTCCACAATTTGACAACTTTTTCTTCTCCTTGTCAATTACAGGTCAAATTGACTGGCACGTCCGAAGTCGCTCTCACCTAGATTCGGCACCGCCACCGTTTGAAGGTCCAGGAGGTCAAGACCCTGCTCCGTACGCCCTCTGAGGACCGTGTTCGAGTGTGTTGGTGCTTCATCCAAATTTTTGTGTCGACACATTCTTTTGGTACGCCCGGTGGGACACAATCGTCTGACCATGACATTCAGTAATGATGAAGTATTGAACGTGACAATGGTGGAACTTCTAGATGAACTTCGACGCATGATAGAAGAAACTGTTGACCAATATCATTACATGTGTTTGTTAAGCTTTAGTAGAAACAGGGTTAAAAAGATTATCCAGAAGTCTCATCTTCCAAGAGTGGTTCTAGAAGGACATGCCGATCCAATGATTCAAGTACAACACAATGTCATGCAAGAAGTGATTGGTAAAGCAATGTCTACTACCCTGATAAATCATAACGAGGTGTTCCTCAACAGTCTCACGAATGCCATTAAGGAACCTTTCAACCTGGGTAATGATAGAAGGGGTCCAACATATACAGTTGGAGGCAATCTAGGAGCTGGAACGTCTAGCGGACCACAGATGAATGGTCCTAATGGCAATGGAAACCAGATGACTGTCAGCCCTGGGGGCATGACACCGCAGCCGATGCAATAGCCGAATATGAGTAATAACATATATTCATCGGCTACAAAAATAGCTCCCCATGCAAGGAGGATTACTAGAGATTTCAATGCACCACCGTATCAAGGGAACGTGGTACCTGGTGATATTCCTCCTGGATATCATTATGTTTCAGATTTTTATACCTTGGATGCTCAGGAAAATTCAGGGTATCATGGCAATACATTCGGGGGGCAGAACATCGGCTATCAAGGGCCGGTGAATCAGATAGATCAGTTGATGAGTCGGGTCACTGACATGGTTCAAAAACAATTTGGTTTAACGCCAAAATCTACATTGACTGGCTACAAGAAGCCGTATCCAGAGTGGTATGATCAGGCTATTTTTCCTCCAAGATATAGAATTCCTGATTTTACCAAATTCACATGAACAGGCTCGGTGACAACCATGGAACATATAACTCAATTTCTAGTCCAGCTCGGGGAAGTTGGTGACGAACCAGCACTTAAAGTTAGAACATTTCCTTTATCTCTGTCTGGTTCGGCTTTCTCATGGTTTTCATCTCTACCACCCAATTCCATTCAGAGCTGGGAGGATTTGGAAGACAAGTTCCATAAATACTTTGACTCTGGAATATTGGAAAAAGGACTCGTGGACTTAGTCGATACAAGGCAAGGAAATAATGAGACTGGATGCCAGTATCTTCAGAGGTTTAGAGAAATGAAGAATCAATGCTATACCTTGTCATTATCAGATCCAGAGGTGGTTAGCATTGCGATTCGAGGGTTAATACCAGCCATCAGAGAAAAAATCAGCTTCGGTTGTAATAATATGGCTGATTTGGATAAGAAGGTGGCAAATATTGATGCTCAGAATAGATACAATCAAGTCTTTAAGCCCAAGAAAGCCTACAATGCAGAGAGTCACTTATTCTTACAAGAATATGTAGATAATTCAAGCGATGAAAATGAAGATGAAGTCATTGATGTTGATTGGGCCTGTAGAAACAGTGAGTACATGCCTTGGGCAAAGGCTAAGAGTACCGAGAAAGATGTAAAGTACAACTTTGACATCACCAAGGCCGATAAAATATTTGACTACTTATTAAAGAAAGGTCAAATCAAGTTAACTGAGAACCACAATACCCCATCGTTTGAAGAACTCAAAAATAAAAGGTACTGCAAATTTCATAACTCTGGTACTCATACTACTAATGATTGCCGAGTTTTCAGAGATATGATCCAGAGAGCTATTGTCAAAGGAAGAATTGGCTTAGAAAAAGCTAAGGGTATGAGCATCAATGACCATCCTTTTCCACAGAACATGGTGGCTCCTACACCTCGAAATGAAATCAAAGTACTAACTTCTGACAAAGCCAAGGCAGCTGGGACGGTTGATCCAAAGAAGCAGCTAACAACCAGGGAGTATCAGGAGATGAAAGGAAAGAAGAATACTAATCAACATGATCATCCTAAGACTTCAAGGGCTGGTGAAGCAAGAAGACGTCCAACTGTCAGGATCTTGTTAAACAAGTGGCAACGTCAGAAGGAAAGAAATCAAATGCAAAGAGAGAGAGAGAGATGAACAAGAATACCAAGAGTGGCTTGAAGAGGAGGAATACAGAAGGTCTCATGAAGAAGGGAGGTGTATCAGGGATGAAGAAAAGAATCATTGGGATTGCCCTTTCTTCAGACATTGTTGGAATGAAGGCTTAAAGCTTCCTACTCTTCGTAATTGTTCGGAATGCAGTGAGCAGTATTGGGAGTATAGGCAGTTGAGAGACAACCGCCGATCTGTGCATGAAGGATTAAGATTTGAAAAAACAGATCGACGCATAAAAAATGAAAGTGTTCATGATCGGCTTAGAGCAAGATTAGCCGATCAAGATCATCCTTGGCAATAAGGACAATGGTGTCCAGGTGGCTTGACTAAGAGCCAGAAATGACAGGTTCAGAGACTAAGGAACGATGAGGTTCAGAAAAAGAAACCCAAAGTCTGGCAGGTAAAGCAAGTAGCTCATAAAGGGGAATCATCAGCTAATATATTTGTTTTGTTCATGTTGCCTACTGAATTTAGGTCCTCTGATCATGAAGAAGAGTCTGATGATGAAGAAGCAATTGCTCAGTGGATCTATCAGGCAGAAGGGGCCACATTTCAGAAGCCCGAAAAGCATTCACATTTAAAAGCTTTATATTTGAAAGGGTTTGTCGATGGAAGGCCTCTGAGCAGAATGTTAGTTGATGGAGGTGCAGCTGTTAATTTGATGCCATATGCTACCTTCAGAAAGCTCAGAAAGACTGCAGAAGACTTAACCCTGACTGATATGAGGTTAACAGACTTTGCTAATAACGTATCGACTACTAAAGGTGTTGTATGTGTCGAATTAACAGTTGGCAGCAAAAGTTTGCTGACTACTTTCTTCGTAGTCGATGCAAAAGGATCATACAGTGTGCTTCTCGGAAGAGATTGGATCCACGCCAATTGCTGTGTTCCATCAACCATGCATCAGAATGTGATTCAGTGGATCGGTGACACTGTGGAAGTAGTACCAGCCGATTCAACTGTTAGCATTGCTTACTCTGACCCTGATGTTTGTAATTTTGACAATATGGAGTGCTTTTCTGGGAAGATTCACGAAGAAGGCTTTCTCAAAACATCTGATGGTGACCAACAGCCGATCCAAGCAGTCGGCTTTAAAAAATGTATCTAGTGGATTGACTAATCAGTAGAAGATTTGCATTGGCCGAGTGGTTGTAACAAGTCAAGGCCGATGTATTTTTAAGTAGTCAAAGTTATTTATTTTTTAAGTTTGAACAAAGATTAGCTTTGTTTCGACTTTGTAGCCGATACTGATGTATCGCCTTCAGAATAAAATAGCCGATATGTACATATCGTCTTAGAGTGACTAAACAATAGCCGATACTAAGGAAGTATCGCCTTTAGAACATTCAATAAAGAAACGAATCAAAGGAAAGTTTTGGGAAGCTTAATAGCAGCACGACAGATGCCAGGCAGAAATATTTAAACTTATTAAGCCTGACGATGCAGGGGCAGTCTTGTAGATGTTCGGATTGTTCGACACAAGGGACTAAATTTACAAGATGACATTTAAAACATAACTAATCTAAATGGAGCTTATTCAGGAGGTCCTCCAGATGTGACACCTCCGTCACGGCGAGCCCCAGAGATTAGAACTCCTCCACCAGCTCCTTGAAGTCTTCCCTCGTTCTGGTGCCGACGAAGGAGGGAGAAACTTCCCCAGAGATCTCAGCACCGCTGAGCTCTGCTCTGACCAGGGCGAAGGTGGCGCCGTGGCAGATAGCGTGGAGGGCCAACTCCCTGATGTGCGTCCCGACGTCCTCAAGGCGCGCCTTCAATGTTGCTCCTCGGGCGTTCACGAAGTCAGCGATTGCCATGGCTAGCCCTAGGAGCCAGTTGAGCTGGTGTTGAAGTTCTACATTCAACCAAAAAGAGGCTAAAGTTAAAAGATAGCCAATTTTAATAAAATATGAGAACGAATCGACTAAATATTCAAGCAAACAATTACCAAAGATCGACTAGAACAGTTATGCAAAGGTGATTGAAAATAATGAGTCGAAGGGTCTGAGAAGGATATACCAACAACCCTGGCGTCAGATGCCTCTAAGTGCTCCAAAGCACTATTGAGGCGAGCACGGAGGATTTCTCGCTCCTCCTCGGCACGGGCGGCTCGGTGGCGCTCTTCCTCCAGGAGACGCCGGGTATTGGAGTAGCCCCGGATGAAAGCCCAGGCGTCGTCATCCAATGCCAACCCGTGACCCGTCGGGGGTCGGCTAGGGCCTTGGCCGTCTGCCAGAGGAGAAGGACTGCAAAGAGGTTAGGGTTTTCCTCGGATAAATAAGAATTTTTTGAGCATAGAAAGGATCGTCGAGGAAAAAATTATTACCCGAGCATACGACGGCGAATCGCCGGAGGGCCATCGATGGACTCCGACTCCTCGGTGGGGCGCTTGCCATGATCGTCCGCCATTAGTGTTGGTTACTCTTGAAAGGAGAGTAGTCGGCGGTTGAGGAGAGCAAAAGTCGAAGCGCAAGGCAATGAGTGTGTGGTGTGTTCGGGAAGCTGACATTTTGTATTTATAAGTGAAACTGGAGAAAATGAAAAGGCGTCGGTTCAAGAGAACCCTCTGATCCAGATCCTAAGGCGAATCGACTAAATGGACGCGAGAGCCATTTTGATACTGATCGGCTAAACGGTGAATGATGAAATGAATGGATAACGTCGGTCGAGGAATAGTTGATAGAGTATCTTAACACTAACTAAGTGATGGAAATATAATGTTTACAAGAAAGGATCAAGAGTCAAGGATTACAGGCAAGAAGAGTTACATGTTCAGTACAGATTTCAGTGCATTCAGAGCATTCAGACGGATGGCGTCTATGTCATCGATCTCCTTCTAGTCTTCTTCAATTGAACCTGGAATTGGCTTTTTCTTAGCCTTGATGCTCTGGAGCTCACCATGGAGAAGTGCTATCTTTTTCTTCTGCTCGCAAAGTGCAACGGGGATCTTTTCCAAGTTCTCTTTGTCTGATTTGATCTGTTCATTGATGACCTAGAGCCTGCTCAGCAACTGATCCCTTTCAGCTTCTAGAGATGACAGATTGATGATGAGGACAGTGGAGTCTGCATTAAGATGGTCTATGGTGTCCTTTGCAGTAACCATGCCAGAGATACAGCGTTCTTCATGTTCTAGCAGATGCACTTGAGCTTCACGTGCCCTGAGCTTAGCCTTGACCTTGGAGAGCTTCGATCCAAGAAATTCTATGTGGGCAACGGAGGTTAAGATTTTCTTTAGATCTTCTGGGATGTCATTCTTGACCAAATCTAGAATATCTCTGATTCCCTTTGCATCTTGCACCAAATCGGCTATATTGATTTCTAGAAGGGGGATTAAGGGTTGAAGCCGAAGCTTAACTTCTTCAGGAAGTTCTTTTGGAGATCTTAGTGCAGGGGTTTCCCCTTCATCCATATAATCTTTCAAATTGAAGGGGATGATAGGGGAAGAAGGCTCTCCTTGTTCCTGAAAGGATAGGTGTGTAAGTGATCACAAATGAAAGGTTTTTAAAAAGAGATAGTGTTACTTGAAGCACCTAGTCAGATGGAATGATCTGAAGCTCAGGAACAGCCGATGAAGACTCGGGAAGAACATCTGAAAAAGATTTTCATCAGGTTTTATGGTCACCTATTGAAAAATAAGATCAATCGACTAAGAGTTACACCTGGTTGAGGAAGCTCTTGATCAATGTCAGGGAGAGGAGGCATTTCAAACTCAGTACTCTGAGTGTCAACTTGCTCCTAAAGATTAAAAAAGAGAAGTTACAGATTAGATAATGAGAGCAGAAGAGGCAACTTTTCTTACTTCTATATTGATATTTTCAGTCAAGGATTGGCTGCCATCAGAAGTGTCTTTCTTCTTCTTCTTTGATACAACTTTGGTAATTGGCTTGTCAATCTTTTGCTTCTTGATGAAGGTGCTGAGGGTCTGATCCTGGGATATCAGAAATTTTCCTCTTCATCAAGGTTTTTATTGTGGGAGAATCACAACCAATTCTTGGATTTGGACACCATACATTGTAGTTTATTTCTGGAGGGTTCAAGGTGACCAAATCCTACAAGTATTTGCAAGATGATATCAGAAAAGAGCAGATAGTAAGTATACAAAGATTGAGGGGAAATTATACCTCATCAGTTGTTTGAAAGTCTAAGTCTAATTTGAGGCAGTAAGTGGCCACAACCTCATTGAAAAGATGAATGCACCATTGCTGCCACCAATTTTGGAAGGAAGATGAAGAGAAAGGTCGGCAGTTCCATTCTTTGACCATCTTTAGGGAAACAGACTGTTCTAGTTGGAAAATTCTGTTGTACTCTAAAGCAGAGTCTATTGCTTCCCTTAGTCTAAGCTTATCGGCAAAGTAGAGAGATGGGGGCACTTGGCCAAAACCTATTTGCCTAGCTGCCATGACAGGATGATAAAATTCATAAGACATGGGAGGTTTTTCTCTACCATGCCCGATTTCAGTAGGCAGAAGACAAGGCTTCATCAATTAACATAGAATTTTCAAGCCTTCATCATCACATTCTCTCTGAAATTTGAAGGTGGAAAAAATCTTGAAGAAGAAGTTGGTTGGTTCATCAATAAATATCATACCAGCAGCTTCTCCAAATGAAGTGCATCTTCCCATCTTGGCATCATCAGCTAGTAGCTTTTCTTGGCCATCTGGATACAATGATGGGAAGGATAAAGTCCTCAGATCTGGGGTTGTCAGCCTGTGGAGGTGGAGATTAAGCCAAAGTTGGAGCAACCAGCAAGGTCCAATTATTGATGGGATGCCTTTGTTCTCCATAAAACTTTGTTCAACATGTTGTACAAGGCGCCCAGAAGATACTTTCCCAGAGGGATATCTGAGTTTACAGGCAACTTTTCTGCTAATGCCAGGAAATTTGAGGTTGGACCACAACTTTGCCCACAGAATAAATATTTCTCCAGCCACATATTCAGAAAAATTGTGTGCTCTCGTTCTAAAACACTAGACAGGGGAGTGTTAAATGAAGCAATATAACTCGACCAACCACCAGTTTTGAGATTTCCTAGCTTGATCGAAGGCTTGACCAGAAGACTGTAAGGATTGATGGACCCAGTGATATTTAAGCCGGTCAGCATGTGCACATCGGCTAAAGTCGAAGTCATGGGCCCTTGCTTGAACATAAAAGCATTAAAGGTTCCAGACCAGAAGTAACAGGCAGCCTTCAGCATCGGTTCATTCCTCTTCATGTCAGCCAGGGACATAGTAATACACTGGTCCAAGTTACGAAGAATCCAGTCTGAGTTCTTCTTGGCTTCTACCTTGATTAACCAATCCCTCCAGCCTGAGATAATTGATGGCTAGTTACTAAAAGGAGTTTTCCCCCAATGCTTTGAAGCAAAATCAAAGTTCTTAAAGGGAACTCTTTGAGTCTCAGCCGTGATGACTTCAGTAGGATCAAGGTTGCCTACTAGGCCGAGGAAGAAGTTATTTGCACTGTCATGGATCGAGATGAGGATTTGGTCGTGAAGCGCCTGAAAGTTTAAAATATGAAGAATATGCAGAGTAGAAAATCATCGGAAAAGGGAGATGCTAGAGGACCAAAATTTTTACCTCGGGAATAGAATCTTGAGTCGCCATTTGACTTGTGGGAGCACTGAATTTAAATTCTCGAAGGATTTTACTTGAATTGACTGGCGGCGGACTTCTTCAAAAACTAGGGTTTGAGAATGACTCTGGAAGAAAAGAATAACGGTTGGGGAGAAGGCTCGGTTGATCGACTAAGGAGAAATTAGTTGATCAGACCTCAAGAAAAGAGAAATGGCATTTTTGGAATAAAATAAATTTCATCCCAAAATTGGGGGGCATGTGTTTACACCAGATTTTGGACCGAAAGGATTATTGTTTTGTGGGCACAAACGACTGATTTGTTAATGAAGAAATCGGTCAGAAAAATAAAAAGAGACCTATTTGGACACGGACACGACCAAAAGTTCATGCGGACCAGACGTGACAAACTTTGAGGAGCTGTTGGGTTTGGCTGAAGAGTTTGAGTCCGGGTCGGTTTTTATTTTATCTTTATGTATCCTAGTCATCTTAGAACAGGAGTCAACCGGGTTATAAATAGCTAGAAACTCGATTTTTGTACACACAATCAATCCAATCAACACATCGGCCACCAGCCAAAAACCCTAGGAGTAGGAGTAAGGTAGAACTCGGCGGAACCTTCAACCAGGCAGGACTGCATCGGCTTGACCGACCTCCGGTTTGCTTGTAAGTTTCACCAATGGCCCGTGTCTTTGTTCAATGAGGCTGTATTTGGCATCGACCAAACTCTTGTTAAGCTATGACATGGCTAGTTATCGGTTTAAGTTCGCCTTTTGTAAGACTGTCTTGACTCTGATCAATCTCTTGCTTTAGTCGATCTTGACTAGTTATTGGCTCTATTAGTTTTGGCAAGCTCATAGATTCATTAAGTTATCGATGTTGTTTATGCTTTAATGTTTTTCTTTAGATTTAAACACATCCTTGCCCAATCAAGATTGACAAAGTAGTTCAAGCCTAAAAGTTGTTTAGTTTCGGCTACCCAAAGGCTTTGCACGCTCACACCAAAGGGAATAGCCGATCTAAGCCTTTCATCGAATATTTTGTCAATCTTGATTGTTACATGTTGTGCGTTCGAGATATCCGATAGAATCGTGAGGATAGATTTGATCTTATGGTTGTATTTCCGAACCTCACTGATATACATGATAGATTAGATTTGTTCAAGCTTAAGTCAGATCGTGGTTTTAACAGATAGATCTTGTTCGTTCCTCATGGACCCTGTATCGTGGTTTTAATTGATAGATCTTGTTCGTTGCTCATGGACCCTGTATCGGCTAAAATAGCCGATCGAGTTATGTTTTATTCATAATGGGTACTTTTAAATGGTCTGGGATCGATGGATCTTCTTGATGCTTTGGACGTGATCTAGCTTGGTCATCATTATGGCTGTATGGAGACACCCCACTGTTGATGTTCAAGTTATTTTATCGATCTATTTGTTATTATGGCTGCATGGAAACACTCCACTGTTAACAGATAGGACTGCCTATGCAATTAGTCGATTCATTGGTTTCATGCCATTTAAACGTGCACATAGATCTTTATTCTTTTTGTTTAAGCTTATCGGCTGTTTACTTGTCCTAAATGTTTCTTTACATATATCATAGTTGTTTTGCTTTATATCTTTATCAATGCTTTCACTCAATCTTTTGGGAGTTGACTTTGTAGTTAATGTCCTATAAACAAATGGCTATATCAGAGCCGCATAATTTGGAACTGTCTGACACCAAACCGGCAGGTTCCACAATTTGACAACTTTTTCTTCTCCTTGTCAATTACAGGTCAAATTGACTGGCACGTCCGAAGTCGCTCTCACCTAGATTCGGCACCGCCACCTTTTGAAGGTCCAGGAGGTCAAGACCCTGCTCCGTACGCCCTCTGAGGACCGTGTTGGAGTGTGTTGGTGCTTCATCCAATTTTTGTGTCGACATAACCAAAATAAAAAATTCAAAATTTTGTGGTTATGACTTTGGGATGGTCCGAAAAAGGGAGGAAGTGGATTATGGAGTTAGGGGGAGGCTTAAATCCATAATGTCACAAAGGGACTCTATGGCAGGGACAAGATAAGTTATAGCAGTGTTTTTCTATTTGGTATCTCTTAGCATCATATGATCTTGCGTCTGCATTGCATCCTAGCAAGTAGGTTGCATTTTGAATTTTGTATCTTTTATTTGCTTGTTTTTTGGTCGTGTTGTCATCAATAACCAAAAAGAGGGAGATTGTAAGGAAAATGGACTCCGACCCATTTAACTTTCGATTTTGGTGTTTGATGATCAACAAAACCATATTGGACTAATGTGTTTGCAAGTGTTTGTTCTGTAGTCCAACAGGGTGCAAATGTGACTTGGACGAAGGCAAAGTGATGATCCGATGATCAACACGTCAAGCAAGACATTTGAAGTTCAGTAGAAGACTCTAAGGATCAAGCAAAGTCCAAGGCACAAGATTGGAACCAAGACGGCGCAAGAAATCGCGAAGAAACAGAGAGTATGGGACATCAGACGCTGCATCGGACGCTGGCATCGCAAGCGTCGGACGCACCGATGGCAAACCCTAGCTCATATCAACGCCAACAGAAGCATCGGATGCTAAGAACGAGCACATCGGACGTGACGGTAACACTGTGCACCGTGCACAGTATTGTATCGGACGCACCAATGGACATCGGACGCTACAGGACCCCTGCGTCCGATGCCTATGCAGAGAGGTTCCAGAGAGGCTTCGAAGACATCAGACGCGTCAGGTGATGAAGCATCGGACGCTGTCAGAGTCCGATGTGACTCAGTGCTAGGTCGGCAACTAGCCGTTGAAGTGACATCGGACGCACATCTGATGCTCCCGACATGAGCGTCCAATGCTACGCAGAAAAGTCCATCTTTGGTGTCCAACGACTCTATTTGGTTGGGGCTCTATATATACCCCCATGGGCGGCCAAAAACATATGGTTGGAGCTCAAGGAAGTGTACCAAGTGCATAGACACATATTTAGTTGCTCTAGCCACCAAAGTGCTTAGTGAAATACTAGGTGATTAGTGTAGGTGCTTTGCAAAGTGCTTAGGCTAGTTAGACCACCGCTTTGCGCTTGCTCTAGGTGTAATACCTAGTGTTTAGTGAGGTGTGCACACCTTTTACCTACCGATGCTTGCGCACACCGTTTTTGTACATCGGAGGGCTTGTAGTCTTACGAGACCACATTAACCGCGTTTGTGGTGTGGCCGCCACTGTGTACCGAAGGGAACAAGGCCCGCGACAGTTCAGCCAGATTATGATAGTGAAGACAGCGGGGAGCATCCGGGAGAGGCCGTGCCTCGAGCGGCTTAACCGGAGACCCACTTGCGTGTGGGGAAGGCCCGGGGCTATCCACGGAGTTACCCGATCGGGAGCTTGGCCCTTGCGAGGGGCTCCAACGAGGACTAGGGGGAAGCTTGCGCGCTTCTCGATACCTCGGTAAAAATACCGGCGTCATCAACGGGAGTTTGCATCTCAACCTCACTCTTTAGCTTCCGCATTTACTTTGCTACCTTGTTGTGTGCTTTATCTTTCCTAGCTTAGTTGATAGGCTAGTTGATAGGTTCAGAACATAGGTTGCATAACTTTTTGCTGTAGAGACATCAACACACCTAGCAAAACCTTAGTTGCACAATAGGATAGTTTAGTTTCTTGCATAAGTTTTGACTAGGTGGAAATTAGAGGCCAGAGTTTAGAGTAGAAGTTTTAAGTTGCCTAATTCACCCCCCCTCTTAGGCGTCATGATCCTTTCACATACAATATCAAATGTGCTTCTAGTTGCTTCATTGAGCTTCAAATTGTTATCCGTTGGGCAACTATGTGATCTTGGCTTTCAATGCTTATTCACCGAGAAAGAAGTGGTTGTGACAAAGAAGGATGACTCTCAAGTAATATTCCAAGGCTTTAGATACAACAATCTCTATCTAGTTAATTTCACCTCCGAAGATGCCAACTTGAAGACATGTTTATTCACGAAGCAATCTCTTGGTTGGTTATGGCATAGAAGATTGGCACATGTTGGCATGAACAATCTCAATAAGCTATTGAAGAAGGATTTGGTTAGAGGCTTGAAGGATGTCAAATTTGAGAAGGACAAATTGTGTAGTGCATGTCAAGCCGACAAGCAAGTTGCAAATACCCATCCAACCAAAGCCTTTGTATCAACATCAAGAGAGTTGGAGCTACTTCACATGGATTTATTTGGGCCAACAACATATGCTAGCTTGGGTGGTAATCTCTATTGCCTAGTGATTGTTGATGACTATTCAAGATACACTTGGTTGTTCTTTCTTCATGACAAATCCGAAGCAACCCCTTCATTCAAGAAGTTTGCCAAGAGAGCCCAAAATGAGTTTGACTTGAAGATCAAGAAAATAATAAGTGACAACGGAAAGGAGTTTGACAACACCCACATTGAGCTATATTGTGATGAAGTTGGGATCAAGCATGAAGTCTCCGCAATTTACACACCACAACAAATTGGGGTAGTTGAGCGGAAGAACCGGACTCTAATCACCCTAGCAAGAACAATGTTAGATGAGTACTCTACACCGGAAAGATTTTGGAAGCAATCAACACTACTTGCTATGCAGCCAACCGATTGTTCCCCCATCGTCTCCTTGGCAAGACTCACTATGAGCTACTCAACAATAAGAAGCCGGATGTATCATACTTTAGAGTGTTTGGGTGCAAATGCTACATCTACAAGAAGCGCCAACACCTAGGGAAGTTTCACTGATGTGATATTGGTTTTCTTGTTGGTTACTCATTGAAGTCCAAAGCATATCGAGTGTTCAACCATGTCACCGGGATGGTAGAAGAAACATATGATGTGGAATTCGATGAATCTAACGACTCTCAAGGTGCACATGAGAATCTTGATGATGTAGGTGATGAACCATTGAGGGAAGCAATGAAGAACATGCCGGTTGGAGCCATCAAGCCCAAAGATGATGATGATGATGATGATGTGCAACTCATTAACAAGCCATCCTCATCAAATGTACCACATGATGATGATAAAGATGGGAGAGAACCAAATGAAGATACTCATGTTTCCCATGATCAAATGGTGGCACAAGCTCAAGATGTTGATGCTCCACAAGCGGCCCCTCAAGTGGTTGATCGAAGGACTACTCCTTTACTTCAAGCTCATCCTCAAGATCTCTTCATAGGGAGTCCAACAAGGGGTGTAATGACTCGATCTCAAAAACTTGTTTCATTTATGGAACATCACTCCTTTGTTTCTCTTGTTGAGCCTACCATTGTAGATGATGCTCTAAAGGATCCGAATTGGGTGAATGCTATGCATGAAGAATCGAACAACTTCACCCATAATCAAGTTTGGACCCTTGAAGAGCGACCCAAAGGCGCAAGAGTCATTGGAACTAAATGGATGTTTAGGAACAAGCAATATGATCAAGGCATGGTTGTTAGAAACAAGGCAAGGCTAGTGGCAAAGGGGTTCTCTTAAGTTGAAGGCTTGGATTTTGGAGAGACCTTTGCGGGTTTGAAGACCCTAGATATCCTAATCATGTTTATAGGTTGTCCAAGGCGCTATATGGGCTCAAGCAAGCCCCTAGAGCATGGTACGAGCGCCTTCGGGACTTCCTCATTGAGAAGGGCTTCACCATCGGGAAGGTCGACACCACACTATTCACCAAGAAGCTTGATGTAGAGATCTTCATTTGTCAAGTCTACGTTGATGATATCATCTTCGGGTCGACAAATGAAGAATATTGCAAGGAATTTGGTGACTTGATGTCAAAGGAGTTCGAAATGTCCATGATTGGTGAGCTCACATTCTTCCTAGGCTTTCAAGTCAAGCAAATGAAGGAGGGGACTTTTATATCTCAAGAGAAGTATACAAAAGACCTCCTCAAGTGCTTCAATATGAATGATTGCAAGCCTATCAAGACTCCAATGCCATCAAATGGACATCTCGACCTAGATGAGGGAGGTAACTCGCTTGATCAAACTCTCTACCATTCTATGATTGGTAGCTTGTTAAATTTGACCGCATCTAGGCCTGACATCATGTTTAGCGTGTGCATGTGTTCTAGGTTTCAAGCCGATCCTAAGGAATCACATATTGTAGCCGTAAAAAGAATCCTTAGGTACCTAAAGCACACCCAAGCATTGGCCTTTGGTATCCCAAAGGAGCTAACTTCCAACTCATTGGGTATTCCAATTCGGATTCCGTGGGTTGCAAAATTGATAGAAAGAGTACATCCAGAGGGTGCCATTTTCTTGGGAGATCACTAGTTTCATGGAGTTCGAAGAAGAAAAATAGTGTGGCCTTGTCTACCACCAAGGCGGAATACATAGCCGCGGGAGCTTGTTGTGCACAAATCCTTTATATGAAGCAAACCCTTCTAGACTATGGTGTAGTTTTAGAAGTGGTACCTTTGTTGTGTGACAATGAGAGCGCGGTTAAGCTTGCTAACAACCCGGTTCAACATTCTCGCACAAAGCACATAGATATTCACCATCACTTTCTAGGAGACCATGTTTCAAAGAAAGATATATCTCAGAAGGAGTTAGAACCAAAGATCAATTGGCGGATATCTTCATAAAACCCCTAGATGAGAGTACCCTTTGTAGATTGTGAAGTGAGCTTAATGTGCTTGATCTTAGTAACTTTGTCAAAAGATGAAAGGTGGTTGTCTTTGCATTGCATTGTATATTATGACATGTTTTAATTATGCTATGCACATAGGCATGTCAGATGTGGTTAATATAACCACCCTAAAAAGCGTGTGAAGAAGCTTACCCATGAGCAAACTTGACAAGCAACCTAGATTCAAATTAAGTATTGCATTGCATTTGCATGTGTGTTGCTTGTCATTCTTCTTTGGTTAAGCTTGAGCAACCGCTGTATTCGTCCATCGCTAAAGGGAGCATTTGAGGCTCCTAATGGTTAAGAACCCTAGTTTTGGTGGTCGCATGTTGTCTCCTCGCTGGATTTATTGCCTATTTAACTAAAAAGATACTTAGCCTATGGCAAAATATTTATCAAACTGAGGGTTTATGCGAGGATGCTCATACTAGGTTCCAACTGGTGTTTATTTGCCTCTTATTTGAGTTGGAACTTGGTTGGGAGAGGGAGCCGCAACAGAAAACTTCAAAACTGCCCAAAATGCAGCATCGGATGCTGGCGCTCAGCGTCCGATGCCCCACTATAGATAGCCCCGGCTGGAATAATGTTGGCATCGCGTCTGATGTGTCACCATCGGACGCTAGGCACAGGACGCGTCCGATGTGACTTTGGTGTTTTTGAAGCTCTCTGGATGCGCATCGGAGCGTCCGATGTGAAAACAACGGCGCGCCCGATGCCACTTTAAGCGGCGCAATGAGTTCTTATTATAAACTGACATCCGGGCCCCACGCATCATTCCTCTTCTTTGTCCTCGTTGAGACTGAAGTCGAGCCCGCCGCCGCTCCCGCGTCCCCGAACCCTAGCGCCTCCGCCCACCCAGCACCGGTCGCTGCACTGCCAAATCTCGCACTTGCCCAACATCGACCGTTGTGCCTTGCTCCACTGCAGTTCCCCCTCGCGTGCGCCCCAGCCAGCTCCTCGCCGGAGTCCTCGCAGACCCCATCGCCGGAGACCGTGCTCTCAGGTGTTCGTCATCGCTTCGTCGGAGTTTGTCCTCGACTCGCCTCATCTTCTCCAGCGTCTTCCTCATCTCCGGCAGACTCACCTCCGGCCCGCAGCCTCGCCATCGTAAGCACCACCTCCATCCCTCCATTACAGTGCCCACAACATGCTCGATGCATTGCCTAAGACATTGTTCTAAGACGTTTTCACCCTGTTTTGCCATGATTCCTTTGCAGACCTTGTTGGTGTGACTCGTGGGCGCTAGAATGTTAGTTCTTTCCTCCTCTTGGTTGGGTTCGTTCGTTCATCAGGTAGCAAAGCCTTTTCCACTCTTATCAAAATTTCTTTGCTTCCGATAGGTCACTCTCATCTCTAGCATAAATATGTTCTTATATACTCCTATCTACTCTCTTGCAGCGAGTCAGTGGCCTGTTCAGTCTGTCAGTTGGCAGTGACAGAGAACCCGGGGTCAAGCCCACGAGTACGTATCGAGGCCAAGCATCGCGAGTGACAGTTGTTCTGTGAGTCAGGGGAGTTTCTGTCAGTTGTTTCTTGGTCAGTTGATCTTCAGTGTCAGTTGTTCTTTTCAGTGCCAGTTCACAGCTTTCAGCGATAGTTTCTTTCAGTTCTTGTCAGCTATGCGTTGTAAGAATGTCGGTGGTGCCCCAGAGGATTCTCCTCCACGCCCTCCGCCTTCTTGCGTCGAGAAGGGGATGGCGAAGCTGGTCACGCGCCGGAAGCGCACCAGGGAGCAGAGGGAGGCAGACCAGGCTCGAGCCATTGCAGAAGCCGCAGAGCGTGCTAAGAGGGGAGGTTGTAGTGGCGGTTTGAGGATAGTGGTTACTCTTAACCCCGACCAGCGGAGAGTTATTGAGGAGATAGAGCATCGGCACGGTTCACCTTTAGGCACTATTATGATTGTCGGGCGCAGGTTTTCTTTCTCATACCCAGTTGATGAGCCACAGGGCTCCGGGCCAGGCCAGGCAGAGGCCGAGGCAGCAGAGACAGAGCCAGCAGAGCAAGAGGCAGAGGCATAGGAGGTACCTAAGGAGCATCCTAGGAGTCGGTCGTCTCGTCGTCGGACCAATGTGCCACCCCAGCCCAAGGGTCCTCGGCGTGGTACACGTGCTCCGTCGAGACATGTGCTGCCACTGATCCCGTGACTTGACCTCCGAGTGGCCACTTGCTCCCAGATTCAGACTCTACAACTCGTTCCCGTTGAGCAGTGGTTCCCGCGTGAGCGCCAGACTTCTTCACAGTGTTGCAGGAGGACTTTTACCAGGGCTACATGATCGCCGGGATCAGCCTGTGTTCACAACGAGTGTGCAACTTGGAGTTACTGGTTGCAGCAGCAGGAGAGCAGATCTGTCCCATCCTCACCTTCTTAGCTGGTTTGGCAGACCTGTTGGGGCGGTCTGGCTCATATATCGAGGACTGGGTCTTGCAGTTTTGTGCTTCACTTTGGGTGCATCCGGACCATGAGAAGATAGAGTTCGCTTTCAGAGGGGAGCACTACAGGTTGTTTTCTTCAGAGATCCGAGAGTGGTTTGGCTTTCGACACTCTCAGACCCGGATCCACATCCTGTGCTACGACAGGACAGAGCCACCCAAACGCCCTCACGACGGAGAGCAGCCGAGCACAGAGCTGGTACGACCCTCCTCCACAAAGCCTTTTGGCGAGGGTTCGAGTCGCAAGCCTAGGGACCTCACCCCTACGACTCGGATCCTCAACGAGGTCCTTTGGCGTACATTGCTTCCCATGATTGGCTTTAGAGAGAGATTGTCTCGACTCCAGCTGTGGCTTCTTGCGTATATGGTTCGTCAGCAGGAGTTCGACGTCTGAGATGTTATTCTATCTGAGATGGAGGACACCATCGTAGAGGGCATCAAGGCCCGGCGACAGCTACCTTATGCTCACTGGATCTCATATATCCTCTACAAGGTAGCTGTCACCACAGGGATAGACCCAAGGGAGTCACTCACCAGCACAGCCACCGTGTTCCCCGAGTACAACATGAGTCAGCTTCTAGGACACGGTCGTGACCACAGGCAGCAGCAGCCAGCTTCAGCCCCATCCAGCTCTCGACAGAGCCCCGACATTTTAGAGATAGCAACAGAGCATGACAAGACGGTCAGAGTCCTCGCAGAGCAGGACCTCGCAGACTTAGAGGGCGAGGCCACATTTGTTGCTGAGGACCCCACAGACAGCTCCAACGAGGGCTACCAGCTCCCGCCTCATGCTCGGTTCCACTCCTACCCAACCGAGGCCGGGACGTCTAGTACTGCTTCCTCCGACCCAGCGTTACTTGTCGTTCTCTCGAGGATGGAGGAGCAGCAGAGGACGGTCACTCAGGACGTTCAACGTCTAGCTCAGGAGCAGCAGAGGTTGGTCGAGGCCCAGACACTTGCCCAACAGCAGGCACATGAGCGGTCTGATGCTCTTCAGCGCCAGATGTTAGCTTCCCAGCAGCAGGCTCAGCAGCGGTCTGATGACCTTCAGCGACAGATGCTAGCACTACAGCAGTAGACACTCAGCTTCAAGGAGAAGCTCATGAGTGGACCCTCCCAGTGGCAGCAGCCCCCTCCTCCACAGCAGTTGATACAGTGGCTGCCACCAGTCTCACCCCAGTAGCAGTAGCAGCAGTCTCAGCAGCTCCCACAGTTCTCAGGGCCCTCCCAGTCCACCTGGTACACCACTCCTCCAGGTGATGCCCCGCTGTTCAGTCCGCTTCACACGGGTTTCACGCCTCGTCCGACAGAGTCCTTGTTTGCGACGACGACTTCAGTGACGCGCGACCTATCTGCTACCTTCAGTGAGCTTACCGGGATGCCTACGCCGGACTTCCCGAGCACAGTGCAGACATCGACGGCTCCCGTTACCTCCACGACAGAGACCCTGCCGAGTTCCGTCGTGTCCTCTGAGCAGATAGAGCCGGTCCAGTCAGAGCAGACTATGTCCATGCAGCCTGAGCTTTCCACTATTCCAGAGCTTCCGCACTCCGAGACTCAGGTTGTCACCTCTACAGTGACAGAGACAGAGACTACAGAGCATACTCAGCAGATCGAGTAGTCAGAGCAGCCCGAGAAGACCCAGACCGCTTCACCTCAGCTTCCAGCTCCAGAGGGTCAGCCTGCCGGGTCCTCTTCTTCAGACTCCGAGGCGCTCCTTCAACAGTTTGAGCTCACTCAGCGTACTCCAAAGATAGTTGCTCCTGACTCGTCTGCGCCACCTCCGCCCTCCGACGCTTAGTTTGGTGCTTGACGCCAAAGGAGGAGAGTGGTCGAGTATAGTGATAGGGGAGCGATGTGAGAGGGTTTTGATCTTTTGATTGTTATGTTTCACATACGCTCTACATATCATATCATATCTTTTGCACTAAGTTTACTATATGTGTGATATGGAACTTGACATGTTTGTGCTCTGTTAACATCAGATTTTCGCACGCACGAGAGGATGACAAGAGGGCCCAACCCGCAGTAAGGGGAGCATTCGGTAAATGACCGGGCGGTCGGCTAGTTTTCGGGACTTCGGCAAATGCCTGTATAATTGGTTGTTTTGCGAAACGGTGACTCCATTCAGGAAATAAAAATGGCTTGCGCAAGAAAATATGTAACAATGGAGGACGCTGAGAAGAATAGGAATGGTATTTGTATCTTTCCAAAATTCGTTGTATAAGTTGTAATCGTTTAGGACTCATGTTTCGTCCAGGGTATAAATATAAACCCTCGACCATTGTAAAAAGGGTTCACAACCATATCAATACAAATCGGCCCCGTGCCACTTTCGAGTCCCTAGTCATGTCGTTGAGTTCTTCGAGAGGAATCATCGATCCGTCGACCTCTGTAAGTACCGGCAACCTTGCTATCATGTCTAGTATCGTGCGGTGGATTTAGATATGATGCAAGTAGTCTCGTATGTTAAGCTTAGTATCGTGCGGTGGATTTAAGCTTATGACGGGAAGTTTTTGCTTATGCCTTGTATCGTGCGGCGGATTAAGTCATGAGTAAAAATAGTTATCGGCTCTATTAGATTTGGCAGATCTAATAGATTCATTAAGTTATCATGCGTTATATGTTTTATTTATTTAATTTTTGTAACACTCTTTTGCCCAATCTAGATTGATCTTTGTTCGGCCTTGTCGCACGAGTTCGCCTGTGCTCTCTTTTAATCATAAGATCATGATGGCCGAATCAACTTTCGATCTAGATTGTCACATGTTGTGGGTTCATGCATGTCAGTCATGGTTAGGCTTTGATGAAACTAGGTGTCGTGCGGCAGATGCATGTTTTAAATTAGTTTAATCATGCTTGCTTGTTTGTTCCTTCTCCATGGACCCCAATTCGGCTGGTTTGTCGATTTTGGTTAAGCTTACACGAGTAATGAGCCTTTATAGATCTGTTCAAATATATGCATGCTTTTAGCTTGTTATAATTAGATTGTATCATGCGGTGGATTAATCTAGTTATAAGAAGTGGTGTAGACTTACAGCAAGTGGTATCATGCGGTGGATTAGCTTTGCTTGAGTCTATACCTGACCGGTTTATGAAGACTAAATGTGCGGCAGATTAGTTGGATTAGCCTATGCATGTGTTGTTTGAATAGATCTATATCTGCGAGTTACCTGTTTATAATATCTTTAATTTGTTTAAACATGTCTTTCTTTACATATGCATTTGGCAGTTAATATGCTTTACATAATTTGTTCTCAAACTAGCCGAATGACTTTGTAAACTCGCTCTGACAGACAGCTTCTATAGCTGTATGCCGTCGTGATTGGCTTTCAAAGCCGTACATATGGAACTGTCTGGTTTTATCCAGCATGTTCCAAAGGTATTCTCATAGTCTTTCTCCCTTGTTGGTTTTCAGGTCAAACTGACTGGCACGTCTCCGGGTTCAGCACATCCCGGGCACCCGATTGAAGCTAGCTTTTCGGCTTGGTGTGTGCTTGGTGTGAGGTGTCACGTTTTGCGTCAACACACTTTTTGGCACGCCCAGTGGGACACGAAAGCTCATCCAAGTGATCGATTCTGAAAGCAATCCTTGGATGGATAACCCAATTGACGGAAACGAAGGGAAATTGGGACAAGGCTTTATGTCGGCTGATAAGTTAGAAGAAGTGAATATCGGTAGTGAAGCTGAAGCGAGACCGATATATGTCAGCACCAATTTAGATCCAGAGTGTAGATTGGAATTGATAAATCTTTTGAAGGAGTTCAAAGATTGTTTTGCATGGGATTACACAGAGATGCCTGGATTAGATCGCTCCATTGTTGAACATCGGCTACCAATCAAACCCGGGTATCGTCCTTATAAGCAACCTCCTCGGAAGATTTTTAAGGAAGAGATACTAGCCGATGTGAAAAAAGAAATTGAGAGGTTATTGAAAGCGGATTTCATTCGACCATGCAGATATGCAGATTGGATTTCGAATATAGTTCCAGTGTATAAGAAGAATGGAAAGATGAGGGTCTGCATTGATTTTAGAGATCTCAATAAAGCTACTCCAATGGATAGTTACCCAATGTCGGTTGCTAAGTTACTTGTTGATGCAGCAGATGGTTACGAAGTCATCAGCTTTATGGACGGTAACGCTGGATACAATCAGATCTTTATGGCAATAGAAGACGTTTCAAAGACAGCTTTTAGATGTCCCGGTCATATTGGTCTGTTTGAATGGGTTGTGATGACATTTGGATTGAAGAATGCCGGCGCAACTTATCAAAGGGCTATGAACTACATCTTCCATGAATTGATCGGCAAGATTGTAGAAATTTATATTGATGATGTGGTCGTGAAGTCCAGGAATCATAGAGAACATTTGGCTGATTTGAGGAAGACTTTGGAGTGCACAAGGAAGCATGGTTTGAGGATGAATCCAAACAAATGTGCTTTTGGAGTTTCGGTAGGAGAGTTCTTGGGGTTTCTGATCCATAAAGGAGGAATTGAGGTCGGAAAGAAGAGCATGGAAGCAATAGACAAAGTTGCCCCTCCAACCAACCTCACAGAGTTGCAATCGTTACTTGGCAAGATTAATTTTGTAAGAAGGTTCATATCTGGCTTATCGGAAAGAGTTTTGCCTTTTTCCCCATTGCTGAAGCTTAAGAGAGATCAAAAATTCGTATGGGGTGACGTACAACAGAAAGCTTTTGACGAGATTAAAGAATATATGAAGGCACCACCAGTGTTAATACCTCCTCAGCTTGATAAACCTTTCAAATTGTACGTGGCGGCCGATAAACTGACAATAGGATCGGCCCTTATGCAAGAATTTGAAGGAAAAGAAAGAGTAATAGCTTACATTAGCTGAAAACTGTTAGACCCAGAGACGAGGTATTCGGCTATGGAAAAACTTTGTTTATGTGTATATTACTCATGCACAAAGTTTTGGCACTACTTATTAGATCTCAGATGTGTGATAGTTTCTGAATTTGACGTGATAAAGCATATGCTCAATGCCTATTCTGAATGGAAGAATCGACAAATGGATTCTGGCACTATCGGAGTTTGATTTGAGATACGAATCGGCAAAAGCAGTGAAAGGTCAAGCTATTGCTGATTTCATTACTCATCATCGTGATCCTTCTGCTATTATGATAAGTGTTGCACCTTGGACGTTATTTTTCGACGGCTCATCTTGCAGTAAAGGTGGTGGCGCAGGTGTTCTCTTGATTTCTCCACAGGGGTTAACATTTAGATATGTTATCCCCATTGAGTTCTATGTTACTAATAATCAAGCGGAGTATGAAGCCCTACTTAGAGGACTTCGGCTTCTTGTGGAGATAAAAGCTTTTGCTGTCAAAATCTTTGGAGATTCTGAGTTGGTCATCAACCAGTTGATCGGTCAGTATGAATGCAAAAATGACGTATTGAGGGAATATTATGAAGAATGTCAGGAACTTTTAAAAAATTTCTAGATAACAGCTTTACATCATATCCCTAGGGGGCACAATGAGGAAGCAAATAAATTAGCTCAAGCTGCTTCGGGATATCAGGAGGATCAAGAAGTTCTTGCTTTGGATGAAGGTCATATGTTTAATGATTGGAGGAAGGAAATTGCCGATTACTTGAAAATACATCACAGAAGGTTTCCCGAAAGCTCAGGTATAAGGCTATCAAGTTCACACTTCTTGATGATTAGCTGTATTATAAGTCTATAGATGGGGTGCTTCTGAAGTGTTTAAGTCAAGAAGAAGCAAAAAAGCTGATGTACGAAGTGCATGAAGGATTATGTGGCGCGCATCAATCGGCCTACCGAATGAAATGGATAATAAGAAGGACCGGTTATTTTTGGCCGGCTATGCTTGAGGACTGTTTTGAATATTATTGTTGACGCAAAACGTGACGCCCTGCGCCAGGCACACAGCAAGCCGAACGAGGCTGGCTTCAATTGGGTGCCCGGAGTATTCCGAATCCAGAAACGTGCCAGTCGGTTTGACCTGAAAACCAACAAGGGATAAAAATATGAGAATACCTTGGAACATGCTGGGTGAGACCAGGCAGTTCCATATGTGCGGCTTTGAAAGCCAATCATGATGGCACACAGCTATAAAAGCTGTTTGTTGGAACAGGTTTATAATGTCATTCGGCAAGTACGAAGATGGAGCTCATAAGCATGTTGAATGCCGAACACATGAAAAACAGAAGGGTAAAAGGGTAATTTGTAAATATAAATCTATTCAAATAACGTATGCATAGGCTAATCCAACTAATCTGCCGCACGTTTAGCCTTCATGAACCCGTCAAGCATAAACTCAAGCAAAGCTAATCCACCGCATGATACCACTTGCTATAAGTCCACACCACTCCTTATAATTAGATTAATCCACTGCATGATACGATCTAATTATAAGAGGCTAAAAGCATACATATATCTGAACAGATCTATAAAAACTCGTTACTCATGTAAGCTTAACCAGAGTCGGCAAACTAGCCGAACTGGGGTCCATGAAGAAGGAACATACAAGCAAAGCATGATTAAACTAATCTAAAACCTGCACCTGCCGCACGGTACCCAGCTCTATCAAAGCCTAAACATGGTCGACATGCATGAACCCACAACATGTAACAATCTGGATTGAAAGTTAATTCGGCCATCATGATCTTATGATTAACGAAAGCACAAATAAACTCATGCAGCAAGGCCGAACAAAGATCAATCTAGATTGGGCAAAGAGTGTTATAGGAATTAAATAAATAAAACATATAACACATGATAACTTAATGAATCTATTAGATCTGCCAAATCTAATAGAGCCGATAACTATTTTTACTCATGACTTAATCCGCCACACGATACAAGGCATAAGCAAAAACTTCCCGTCATAAGCTTAAATCCGTCGCACGATACTAAGCTTAACATACGAGACTACTTGCATCATATCTAAATCCACCGCATGATACTAGACATGATAGCAAGGTTGCCGGTACTTACGGAGGTCGACAGATCGATGATTCCTCTCGAAGAACTCGACGACACGACTTAGGGACTCGAAAGGTGGCACGGAGCCGGTTGTATTGATATGGTTGTGAACATCTCATTACAATGGCCGAGGATTTATATTTATACCCTGGGCGAATAAGAGTCCTAAAAGTTTTTGCCTAACAAGATATAATAAAAGGAAACATTAAGATACTTCCGACTCGCCCGTGAGAAGTCCAATTCAAACACGTGATCAATCTGGACCTCTTCTTTGGATACGGCAACTTTGTTTCCTAATCACCGTATGTGCATGATGGCCTCATCTTCTTAATATAAAGCTTGACGTCGTCACCTATCCATCTCAATTATTTAATTCCCTCATATACGTAGTCTTGGCCAAATAATATAAATTATTCCTTTTTAAATACAATCTCCTTCATTAACTGGCCTTGCTTGGTCTGGCACGTGATACTCATCGTAGATCAATTCATATTGCTTCTAGCGATCAGGTTTCTCCTCTCCACGTAATCTGAATAGTACTAGCCTTATTCGCTTTTGGTAATATACAATAGATGTATTAACTCCCCAGAGCTAGTAAATGCATAATGCTTTTAATTCTCCATGATTTGGCTTTTGATGGTCTCAGCCAATACTTGCCAAATAGTACTAGCCTTATTCGCTTTTGGTTATATACAATAGATGTATTAACTCCCCGGAGCTAGTAAATGCATAATGCTTTTAATTCTCCATGATTGGCTTTTGATGGTCTCAGCCAATACTTGCCAAATTCTGGTGTCAACACAGGCCCCCCTAGTTTGGAGTATGAATTTTCATGCTTCAAACTATTTTCATCTGATGTTCTTCTCTTTCTAAGTTGATGTCTTCTGACCTCTGCATGAGCTCCATACCGATTACCTTCTATCGACCAGATTTCCTGACTTTATAATCACAATCGGTCACCTGCATAACTTGATATCCTCGACTGGCTGCCAACAGATTGATTGACTTGGAGTGTAGATTCAACATCAGTAGTAGTCTTTACTATAATCGGCCCTCTCAGTAGCCGATGGAATATTTCTTGGGAATTACCAACTGATTATCTATAACATATCAATGTTTCTTCCAAGAAGCCGAGGAACTCACTGGCAACAATAGCGTGATCTCACCGAATTTCCATAATTTTTCTATAAAACAATAAACCTCCAATGCATGTGGAAATAGGTTAACAGTAAATGCGTATATGTATAAATATAATAGCTCTCCATTTCGTTGATCAGAAGATGTTGCATGCTGACTATATCTCAAGAGTATCACATTTATAACTAAGATTTCTCTTAAACTTGAATAAAACGGTATTCTAGCTATCCTTCTTCCTCTTCAACCATGGGGCTTTTAGCTTTGACTAAATCTGTCAGTAAACCGCAAAACAAAACAAAAACAGAATTGCTTATCCTTTATTCTTCGAACACTCTTCTTCTCGAGTTTTTATATTCTTCTCGGTTTCGGCGAACACTTGTTCGTCATTTTTATTTCCGAGTATTAAAGATATCACACAATATTGCAAAGTCAAAAATCTGGACTATAAGGAGATACAAGTCATATACTTAGATCAAGAAGTGCGAGCAAAGATTTTTATTCTTTTACATATCATTCTTTCTCAGTCATTTTAAAATATATGAGGCTACTGGACCTTTGGTCATCTTTTATTTTATCTGGCGATCACGTGACCGTCATTTTTCTAACTCAGTTTTGGCGGACACATGCCCGTCGTTTTTATTTCAGAGTTTTTTTTAGAGCAAAAGTAGCCTCATATACTTTAATCAAAGAAAGAGTGCATGCACAAGATATTATTAATTATATTGTGAATCTTGATCTTGGGAATATGACTATAATCTCACTAGAAGTCTCAACAGTTTGACAAAGCTCAATATGACATTTAAGAAAATTTTATTTTATGAATTCTCCAGAATTAAAGTATCTCTTAGAATAATGTTATAGCAAATTCCATTCTCATTCATATTTCACGATCAACTTTAGACAAAGCTTAAACTTCATGCGACCCACAAGTTTCAAAGATTTCCAGATAAATATTATAACCACTAAACTCAAATTTAGAGAAATCAAAGCTATAAATTAGACACGGGTAAAACATAAAACAAAGTATTCATTCATCATTTCAACAATAGATAAGCTAGAACATTATTTATATCACATATGATTATTATTCTCAAGATTTTAATTTATCATGGATATGCAACATCATAAGTTTTGCCCTTTTAATATTTTTAATTCTAAATTTCAACATTGTTTGAAAAATAAGGGTAGAGTCACACAAACCACCGTTGAAGATGAAGGAGTCAATGGAAGTCATTCATCTTGTCCTTCTTCATGATGAATCACTCGAGATGTTGCATAATGCATATGCGTGGCGAGTCCAAATCTCCATCAACAGATAATTTTTGCTCAGGTGATGATCGGCTATCTATCTCGTCTTTCTCAACTCTGAGCCTGATCGATTCAGCATACTCCGCGACTCTTCTTGCCGAATAATAACAACTCGTGGCCCCCCTAGTTGTTGCCGAAGAACTCGATTTTATCAGATTATTTGATAAGTAATAGGCCCCCCGGGCATAATCACGGCCTATTATGAACGAGCTTGACTAACAAGCCTATAGGATATGTTCGACCAACGGAGTAAAATTTCATCCATCGGCTATGAACTTAGTACGTTGTTTTCCAATTGGTCACCATATCAACGTTTTAGCCGATGGAAGTGAGGGAGCAAGAGTTCCATTTGCTTTTTGGTTTATTAATCCGGCACTCATATTTGGGATACCAAAAATACTCGCTTCGTTCGGCTAATCCGAGTAGGACTTGTATGTTCTTTTAATAAACCGAAGTGAACACTGTTTTGGTTGTGGCTAGTTCAATTTGCTTTCGGCCGCTGCACAGAATACCATGTATCGACTGGTAGCTTTCTAAAATATTTGCACATGATTGGCGAGTGGTAACCCAAAATTGCCAAACATAAAAATCGGCTGATTGTTCTCCAAGAACAATATGCATGCATTGAGGAGAGGGCCTAGTGCTTTGAACCTCAAGTTTGATAGCCGATTCCGCTTTAGAATTGCCAATCTCCATATAATAAGCAACACCATTACCAAACATGCAGTACAGTGCACAAAAATCCCAGTAGATTAATCTTGCATGTGTGTACGTAGAAGTGGGACTGCAACATTATCGGCTCTATGTAGCCGATTAGCATCATGTTCATGGTATGCTTAGATTCTTATAGTACATGGATACTGTAGCTTGTGACCTCTTGGCTCCTTAATAATTTCTACATTGAATATTGTCCAAAAACTTTGATCTTGACCACATCTGCTATTATTATAAGTCTGATATTTTCAAAAGCCGATGTATTTATATTTCGGTGCGTCCAATATTACTGTAATCGGCTAACTTCTCAAACAGCCGATTCTTTCCAGGAGCTGATTCTTTTCTTTCTTGTTTGTACATGCATATTCTTTTTTGTGTAATCTCAAGATAATGCGGGTACATCTTCTATAGCCAAAGGTAATGAATCTGGACTTGGACTTGTTGACGTATGTAGACATAGCTTCCGACATTTATTTCCATCTACTATTCCACGTTGGCATATACGTGCGCTCCAATCCTTTCTGTCGGGGTAGAATATAAGATCCGATCAGGTGATCGCCAACCGTGGGGATGTCGATATGCAAGCTTCGGCCTTTTGCCATGCTACTTTGGATACATCTGACTCCTTGATCAAAAAATTGTGGTCCCACTGGGCGTGCCAAAAAGTGTGTTGACGCAAAACGTGACGCCCTGCGCCAGGCACACAGCAAGCCGAACGAGGCTAGCTTCAATTGGGTGCCTGGAGTATTCCGAATCCGGAAACATGCCAGTCGGTTTGACCTGAAAACCAACAAGGGATAAAAATATGAGAATACCTTGGAACATGCTGGGTGAGACCAGACAGTTCCATATGTGCGACTTTGAAAGCCAATACTTGCCAAATTCTGGTGTCAACAATTATAAAGGGTGTCAAGATTGTCAAAGATTCAGAAATGTTCAAAGAGTTCCAGCATCGGCTATGAATCCAATTATCAAGCCGTGGCCGTTTAGAGGATGGGCTATAGCTTTGATTGGTCAGATTCATCCTCCTTCTAGTAAAGGACACAGATTCATACTATTGGCTACAGATTACTTTACCAAGTGGGTCGAAGCTGTGCCTTTGAAGAATGTTACGTCAGAGAACATGATTAATTTTGTCAAGGAGCATATAGTTCACAGATTCGGGATCCCTCAAACTATAACCACGGATCAAGGGACCCAGTTCACATCATCCGAATTCTGTGATTTTGCTGAAGGAATGGGGATTAAGCTATGTAATTCTTCTCCTTATTATGCGCAAGCCAATGGTGAAGCCGAAGCATCCAATAAGATTATGATTAAGATTATCCAGAAGAAGATCGATGAGAAACCGAAAAAGTGGCATTCGGTCTTAAGTGAAGCATTGTGGGCTTACCGAATGGCATGTCATGGGTCTACTCAAATATCTCCTTACGAGTTGGTTTATGGACATTGTGTTGTGTTGCCTTGGGAGTTACAATTGAGTTCGAGACGAGTTACATTGCAGAATGAGTTAAAGAAGGAAGATTATGAGAGTTTAATGATGAACGAACTAGAAGATCTGCACCTAATTCGTCTCAAGGCATTGGAGAATATAGAGAAGAACAAATTACGTGTTGCCAGGTATTACAATAAAAAGGTCAAGGAAAAACGCTTTGAAGAGGGGGATTTAGTTTGGAAGGTTGTATTGCCAATTGGAACGAAAGACAAAGCATTTGGTAAATGGTCTCAAAATTGGGAAGGTCCTTTTCAGATAGTAAGGCATGTGCCTGGCAACGCGTATATTTTGAAGACCTTGCTAGGGGAAGAGTTTTCTAGAGCTATTAATGGGAGATTTCTTAAGAAATTTCATCCCAGCATAGAGGTCGGTACATAAGAATCGTATGCAATGAATTAGCCGATGAGAAGCGTCACCTTTAGCAAAAAAATGTTTGAACAGCCGACATGACATATGTCGCCTTTAGAGCAAAAAATATTAGTCTGACTGAGTAAAGATGATGTCGTGCAAGGGTTTTGTTTTCGGTAATTCAGGAAACTGCAGACAAGTACTTCACAGGAACAAATGTTTTGCAAGGAACAGCAGTTTATTTACAGGCATTCCTAAGTACAAACTACTCATCAAACAACCTGTTCAAGATAGATTGAGCATCAGAAACCTTGGCAAGCACAGTCGCATGATCCTCATAACTTTCCAGAAGATCTTCAATATCCTCTGGAAGATCCCCACCATGGAAGCCAGTCGGCATGGCGGAGAAGTCCTCACGCGTCTGGGTGGACATCGCCGCCAACCCCAAAGAAACACCATGGTGTACGCCGTGAATGGAAACTCGATCGACACGGCCGTCCGCATCATCAAGGCGCGCCTCCACGGTTTCCCCCTGGGCATTCACCTTGTTGGCTACCCTGGTTCCTGCGACCTTCAGGCGCTCGACCTCTGCAGATAATGCTGGACAGAAAAGGGGGTATATCAAGCAAACAAGTATGATAAGGGGAATCGGGCGAAGATTTCACTGACCTAAAATTGCGTCGCAGAATTGTTTCCGCTGGTCCTCCCAATAGAACTGGTCAATGTCGTACTGCTTAGAAATTTTGCTCAGCTCCTCTCGGGCCTTGTCCCTTTCCTCCTTAAAACGGCAGGCATCGCGGTAACTCCACCGGTCGGAGTAGGAGGAATCCGAGGAAGAATCCAAAGAGTTGGAGGAGCTAGAGGATCTGGATGATGGAGTTCCGGGTCGGCGAAGAAGATGGCTTTGGCTGCTGGAAATGAATCTTATCCTAGAAGAAGAGAATCAAAATCGAAACAATGGATAAACAGGGAAATAGAGATTGCAAGGGGCAAGATGACCGATTCTTACCCATGGCGCCGGTGTTGCGGTACTCGGCTGCCTTCCGCTTCCCCTTCAGCAGGTCGCTTGCCGCGGTCATCACTGTTTGCCATTGCTGCAGGCCTAGGGTTTTCTTCTGGGTTGAGCCGACAAGAGGAAGTGAAGAGTCGGAGGTTAAAATGCGCAACTGCAAGTGCTAATCGAGGTTGTAGAGAGGGTTTATTTATGAGCCGGGGAAAGAGTCATGGCGAAGTCTACAGAATAATGGAGTAGAAATGCCAAAGCGAAAGAATAGGGTTTTCCTTTCAGCTGGGCCATTTTAACTGGGCCAGGCTCAGCTAAATCGAACGCCACTCGATTATTTTTAAGTTCTTTGAAAAAAGTTCATTCGGCTATCGGAAAATGAAGACAATCGGCTATATCTTATCACAGGGAAGTTAAGGGAGAGAAGCCGATTGCATTCTCAGGCGAGTGGAAGCATAAAGGTATCAAAATGGTTTTACAAAGATGAAGTATGCTACGCTTGGTTTGTTACAAGATCAATATTTACTCGTTCAAAAACTGATTGATTGTCTTTATGGCCTCGGCTCTGATTTGGCTGACAGTATCAAGTACTTTTTGATCTTCGTCTTCGGATTTTTGGATTCTGGATAATTTAGCTTTGATTTGTTGATCTTCTTTGAGAGCCGAAGTTATCTTCAACGAGCCTGCTTCTATGTCCTTCGGCAGATCAGCCATATGAGCCCTGTGAGATTGAATTTTATTATTCAGATTGGCTAACTGGGCCTCTAGCCTGCTCTTATCTTCCTCCATGACTTTTAGTTCAGACTCCAAAGTTGCCAGGGAATTTTTTGCGATTTGAATATTGGAATGCAAATCTTTAAGTTCTAGCTTCTTTGAAGACCTGTCATTCTGCAAGGCAGCCTTGGATGATATGTTTTTAGTTGCTCTCCTTACCATTCCAACAAAGTTGCCGAGGCAAGCTGCAGATTCCAAGTGGGTCAGAAGAGTGGAAGGAATATCTTCATCAATAAGCTCGAGAATATCTCTTATCTGATCTACGTCTTGAACCAGATTGACAACGTCCTTGTTTAGCAGAGTAGTTATTTCCTTCAGCCGAGCCTGGTTTTCTGTTGATAAAGTATGTTGGGAAGTATTTTCTTCACCTTTTTCAATGATATAATCTTCAGCAGGGAAAGAATAACTCGTGGTTGGCTCTTTAGTGTTTTTCTGAGGAAAGAGAAAAGTGTTAGCCGACTAAGTATATTTGGTAAAAACAATGTAATTCAGGTACAAAACTTTGCCTGTTGGGCTGATTGATCATCAGAGGACGCTGCGCCTTGGCTTGGTCGAGAACTTTGTTGAGTATTCGGAGGAGGCGGGCTTGGAGTATGGTCAGGAGATGGCTCTTTTTCCAGTTCTTTTAAAATTTCATCTGTTTCAAGTGCTAGCATAAGCATGTGACAGCAAAAGGAGGAATAGCCGAACGTGTTACCTATGGTCTCGTCGGCCTCTTTATTTTTTGAACCTTCAGGAGTCTTTGGATCTTCAGTTTCATCTTGGATCCTTTTGGTAGGAGCTTCAGGAGATAGTTTGGCGGTTGATGAAGTACTGCCTGATTTCAAGGTTTTGACTTGTGACTGCAACGAGTGATGCAACATAGATTTGATCAGATTTATTGCCAAATAAAGTTGCTTAGCGCAAAATGGGAGATTCGTACCATTGGGGATGGTTTAGTCCTTTTGGTCCTTGGTTTCCTGGACAAAAGGGCATTCTCAGGTGCCTTTATTTTGCTCTCTCTTCCTGGGGGCACAATAGTTGAAGTTGCAGGGGTCTTCATGAAGATGTTCAAGCCTGGAGCGTTGAAACCAAGAGCAGGATTGGGTCTAGCCAGGTAATACTGGATCACTCTGACAGGAGATGTAGGCTCGGAATCCTATATATAACCGATTGTTAGAAAAGATTGGATTCAAGGATGGAAAATGATGAGTGTAGTGAAATTACCTCACTGTCGAAAGCAAAGTCAGGTTGCAAGTTTTGACACAAAGGGTGAACTGACACATTGAAGAGGTGGGCACGCCACTCTTCCCACCAGGACGTAAAGAAAGGATGAGCGATGTCTACTATTCCAAGTGGAGATGGTTCGTATGTTGGCAACTCTCATCCTAATTCAAAGACTTTTTTAGCCATTATCCCGTCCATAATTACTTCTCTGGGTCTTATTACTGATGAGAAGAAGAGTCTGGGGGGTAATTGGCCACATCCTAATTGTCTGGCCACCATGTTTGGATAATAGAACTCATAGGTGGACTGCACTAATCTTCCATGGTGAAATTCGGCTGGCAGAATACAGGGTTTGATGAAAGAGTTGAAGATCTCAATAGATGTTTTATCTGCACAGCCGGATTCGTAGTTAAACTTGCAAGGGAGAGTCAGATTTTCATTCTCTCTGTAAGGAAGCCAAAGTGCATTGCCAAAGCCTTTGAAGAATAGCTTGAAGAGATGGCCGATGTCCATATCAATGCTGATAGATGATGCTGCTTCTCCATAAGTCTGACAGGCTTTAACCCTTGCTGTTTTGCCTTCAGCATAATTAATTGAAGGAAAACTCAAGTTGAGAAGGCTCACAGAAACTATCTGATGCATATATAGTTGAAGCCACATCTGGACCAACCACCAGGGGCCGTTCACACAAGAAATTTCTCTGCCCGTGTGCATCTAGAGAGTAATTTGATGCATCATATGATAGACAGAACCCAAGAGGTATTTGCCTAACGGGATTTGGGTGCCTGCAGATAAATCTTCGGCCATCACCATATGGTTCAGAGTGGGTTCATTGGATTTTCCACAGAAGATGAATCTGCATAGCCACATATTCAGAAAGGCTTTCAGTTCTTTGTCAGAGACAGCATTGGACGACTCCATATAAGTTTGAATGTATTTAGCCCATCCGCATCCAGAACTGACAGCTCTCTGATTGCTTTTGTTCTTGTATTTGTAAGGATATACTGGCAATGTTACATTCAGACCAGTCATCATGAAGACGTCAGCTAAAGTAATAGTCATCATACCGTGGCCAAAGATGAAAGCATTAATTGTGTTAGACCAGAAATGGGAACCTGCTATCAGGAGAGGATCATTTCAGGGTGTTTCTGATAAAGATAACTCCAAACAGTGGCTAATGTCTTGATTTTCCCAGTGGCTGCTGCTTTTTTCAAGCATCCTCCGATACCAATTTCGCCAACGAGCAATTGGGGGAAAAGGCCAGTTCTTGAAGGTGTTCGACCAGTGGTTCGGTGAAGTAACTCTAGATTTGAAGGGAGTTCTTTGGGTTTCCTTCTCAATAAACTCCGTTGGGTCAGAATTTCCCATTGGACCAAGGAGATAGGAATCAGGGTTGGCAGCATAAGGAATCAGGATTTGGTTCTTATATTCCTTCAAGAAATAGCGAATAGAGAGAGAAAGTGAACCGAAAGAAGAGACTAGCAAGAGATTACTGAATATGTGAGGTTTACCTCTGGAATCTTGTCTTCGGTCACCATCAAGGGTTCGAAGTGAAATCGATTGCGCAGAAATTTGAATTTCTTGGGCGGCGGCTACAGTGCCGAGAAGTGAAAACCTAAGAGAGGGGAGAAGCTTGCAGGCAATTTCGAGATAAAATTGACTTTTATCACGAAATTGAGGGGGCATGTGTTAACATCAGATTTTCACACGCACGAGAGGATGACAAGAGGGCCCAACCCGCAGTAAGGGGAGCATTCGGTAAACGACCGGGTGGTCGGCTAGTTTTCGGGACTTTGGCAAATGCCTGTATAATTGGCTGTTTTGCGAAACGGTGACTCCATTCGGGAAATGAAAATGGCTTGCGCAAGAAAATACGTAACAATGGAGGACGTTGAGAAGAATAGGAATGGTATTTGTATCTTTCCAAAATTTGTTGTATAAGTTGTAATCGTTTAGGACTCATGTTTTGTCCAGGGTATAAATATAAACCCTCGACCATTATAAAAAGGGTTCACAACCATATCAATACAAATCGGCCCCGTGCCACTTTCGAGTCCCTAGTCATGTCATCGAGTTCTTCGAGAGGAATCATCGATCCGTCGACCTCCGTAAGTACCGGCAACCTTGCTATCATGTCTAGTATCATGCGGTGGATTTAGATATGATGCAAGTAGTCTTGTATGTTAAGCTTAGTATCGTGCGGCGGATTTAAGCTTATGACGGGAAGTTTTTGCTTATGCCTTGTATCGTGCGGCGGATTAAGTCATGAGTAAAAATAGTTATCGACTCTATTAGATTTGGCAGATCTAATAGATTCATTAAGTTATCATGTGTTATATGTTTTATTTATTTAATTTTTGTAACACTCTTTTGCCCAATCTAGATTGATCTTTGTTCGGCCTTGTCGCACGAGTTCGCATGTGCTCTCTTTTAATCATAAGATCATGATGGCCGGATCAACTTTCGATCTAGATTGTCACATGTTGTGGGTTCATGCATGTCAGTCATGGTTAGGCTTTGATGAAACTAGGTGTCGTGCGGCAGATGCAGGTTTTAAATTAGTTTAATCGTGCTTGCTTGTTTGTTCCTTCTCCATGGACCCCAATTCAGCTGGTTTGTTGATTTTGGTTAAGCTTACACGAGTAATGAGCCTTTATAGATCTGTTCAAATATATGCATGCTTTTAGCTTGTTATAATTAGATTGTATCATGCGGTGGATTAATCTAGTTATAAGAAGTGGTGTAGACTTACAGCAAGTGGTATCATGCGGTGGATTAGCTTTGCTTGAGTTTATACCTGACCGGTTTATGAAGACTAAACGTGTGGCAGATTAGTTGGATTAGCCTATGCATGTGTTGTTTGAATAGATCTATATCTGCGAGTTACCGGTTTATAATATCTTTAATTTGTTTAAACATGTCTTTCTTTACATATGCATTCGGCAGTTAATATGCTTTACATAATCTGTTCTCAAACTAGCCGAATGACTTTGTAAACTCGCTCTGACAGACAGCTTCTATAGCTGTATGCCATCGTGATTGGCTTTCAAAGCCGTACATATGGAACTGTCATGTTTTATCCGGCATGTTCCAAAGGTATTCTCATAGTCTTTCTCCCTCGTTGGTTTTCAGGTCAAACCGACTGGCACGTCTCCGGGTTCAGCACATCCCGGGCACCCGATTGAAGCTAGCTTTTTGGCTTGCTGTGTGCTTGGCGTGAGGTGTCACGTTTTGCGTCAACATGCTCACTATGATATTCTATGACATGTCATTTCGTTTCGCTTGATTACTTGTGCTTAGTTCATATTTATTATGTATTCGAGCTATATTACTCTTGCACTTGCTTTTCCCTCTAACTCGTTGAGTGCAGGTCATTGACATGATGTGTATGAGCTTGCTCCTAACCATTTTCTCTTATTTATCGCAAGTTCATACACGTCATGATTTGAAAACCTCTTCTCTCTATACTCGAGGTCGTGTTGTCATCAATCACCAAAAAGGGGGAGATTGAAAGCATCTAGGCCCCTAGTGGGTTTCGGTGATTGGATGAAACACAAGATTATTGTGACTAACGTGTGTTTTGCAGAAACAGGGATGAGTTAGGTCACGGTAATGGTGATGATACGGGCATATGGAGTTCATGTCCCCTGGCGATGGAAAACGATTCGATTTTCAAAGGACGGACGACGAAGATGGTGATAGGCTAGCGCTAAGTGTCACTTGGTGTTGGAGGACACTTAGGTAGTCTTAGGTCTTTGTTTTTCCTTTGGTCGTACTATAAAGGGGAGCGTGAATTAGTAGCTTGACCTAGATGAGACTATTGATGTAGGTGTGGTGCAAACTTGTTATTTCATAGCCCTAGGTAGCTCAGAGAGAGCCCTTATGTCGTGAGGATGAAAAGTCGTTAAGACAACGTCGCAATCCGAAGTTGTTTCGGCCCTCAGAAGGACATCGAACGCTGGCCTGGTGGGCATCAGATGCGCATTTGATGCTCACTAAACTTGAGAGTCACTGGTGGGTGGCATTGGACGCTCCGATGTTGTCACATCGGACGCTGTGATGTCACTGTTCATGAGAGAGTGTCCTGAGGGGCACATCAGACGCTGGCATCGGACGCTGAGGTCCAGCGTCCGATGCAGGTCCAGAGGTTCCAGAAAGACAGTTTTTGCATCGGATGCATCCGAAGTAGAGGCATCGAACGCCACCAGCGTCTGATGCTCCTTTAAACTACGTGTTAGAAAAGTACAGTTGACCGTTGGGACGAGGGCATCGGCGCGTCCGGTGCCAGGCAACGGAGCATCTGATGCCCCTGAAACTGTATTGTTTCTGTGCTCTTTTGGATGGACGGTTGGAGGGAGTATTTATGCTCCTCCTCCACCTCCATTAGAGCGTTCTTGCCCATTTGTTCAGCTGAGAAACACCTTGAGAGAGCAAGGAAGAGCAAGAGCCTTAGTGAGGTTGAGAGATTTCCTAATTGTGAGAATTAGTGACCTCATTAGTGAAAGAGAGTAGCAAGTGTGCATCCATCCATCTCTTTGGCCTTGGCTTGGTCAAGTGAGAGTTCTAGCTTGTTACTCTTGGTGATCGGCATCACCTAGACGGCTTGGTGGTGATTGAGAAGCTTGGTGATCATCCGGAGGCTTTGTGGGTGACCCAAGCGACGTTGTGACCGGTAGTGAGCGATTCACCGGGTTGGAGTGGCGAAGAATCAGCTCATAGTGAGCACTTGATCGTTGTGCAGATCAAGGAGGAGCGATACCCTTGCGCGGGTGCTCCAACGAGGACTAGGGGGTGTGCCAACACCTCGATACCTCGGGAAAAAGTCATCGAGTCATTTCTACTCTTTTACTTTCGCATTTACATTTGATCAATTCAATTCCGCAATTTACTTTGTGTCATTACATATTTGAATTGTCATGCTAGAGTAGAAATGGTGTAGAGATAGTCTTTTATGCGGTAGAGTTTAGAGAAAGACACTTCTAAGCACAAAGGGGTTAATTAGGCTTGATAGGTTTTAATTCTGGCAAAAAGTTTAGAAAAGCCCAATTCACCCCCTCTTGGGCATCTTGATCCTTTCAGAGGGGAAATGAAACAAAAATAACATGGAGTTGCTGCACAATGTGAACCGTACTGTCCGGCTGCTGCCGTATGCCCGGGCCCCCGCTCGTGCTCATGGCTCTGATCTGGGCGAGGTTGGGAGTACTGGACGAGTCGACCGTGCCGTCGTTGATCCAGTACCGCTCGTGCTTCTTCCCTCCTTCCGCCCTCATGATGACGGTGTCATCAAGGTCATGCGCGGCGGGGTCCCAGTCTACCCCATGCACCTCCTTCCCCATGGAAGTGTACTCGGTGATGCAGAGGTGAACGGAGGGGTTGTTGTACGCCTCAGGCAGGTCCTCCAGGTTGTACCAGACATCGAAGGTCGCCTTGGCCTTGTGCGACATCGTATAGGCCTCGAACTGGGTAACATTCTGCCCACCATGTGACACCGACTGCGAAAGAAACAACAGGATGATTAGAGACTATGCAAAATAGAACGGAATAATAAAGAAATGGATTGAGCTTACCCATCTAGATGCAAAGGCATCGAGGTAGAGGTTGCCTTGATGGTGGGAAGGACCTGACATCAGCAAGCGCCGCTCCCGGCAAGTGTTGTGCTTCTCCTCCCATTCGGCCTCGCACCACCTCTTCGCCATCCTCACCCAGCACAGGTGGTGGGCATTGGCCCACCACAGAGGCACCTACATGACATGAAGTACATGACATATAAGTAGATTAGATTGAACTCGTCTTTTTTCAGAACATACAGTAATAAGTTTGTATATTTACCCTGATGTATTGTTCCTTGGTCAGTGTCATGTTCCTCGCATCCTTCTTGCTGACCCTCACTCCCTCGATGGTAGCCTTGTACGTGATCACGGCCTGGATGCGAGCCTCGTAGTGCATGTCCTTCACCAGCTTGTAACATGCTTTGTACGCCACCTGCCTCGCCCGGCCCTTAGATCTCGACTCGCACCTGAAGAAATCCTGCAAATAAATACGATATATCAAAAGTTATTATTTGAAGAATGTCAAATAAACGTGTTGTATTCAGCAATGTACGTAGATGAATACTTACCCAGAACTCCTCGACCACCCGCTCCGCCTTGTTGCCGTACTTCCTTCCTTGCAGGTCGACGGTGTTTGGGAAGGCCTAATAGTGCTCAAACATCAAGGCCGGCTCCGAGGATCCGGCAAAGTTGACGAAGCCGGGGAAGTGTAGCCGGCACAAGAGACCAAGGATGCCATTAGGAAGGCGTCCGTGACCGGCGGGACCAACAACATTGAAACTCCTGTCAAATGGATGAATAAAAGTTATTAGTAAGGTTATGATTTACAACATAACAAATGAGAAAGTAATAAAAACTTGTACAATTGTTACCTTGTCCCGATGGCCCGAACCACCGGGCGCCTCTCCTGCGGTATCAAACGTTGGGGCAGCTGCGAGGGACCTCGCAAGTACACTCCAGAGCCGCCAGAGGAAGAGGAGCCACCTGCCACCGCACCAGGGAAATGGAGCCCTCCATGCCCTCGTCCTCCTGCTCATGCTCCTCCTCCTCCTGGTCGCCATCCTCCTCCTCCACCTGCGGTGACGGAGGCGGAGGTGGTGCAGGTGCACGACCCCTGCCCCTGCCTATGTTGGCAATGCTTACCGACAACTTTTATAAGCTAACCAAGGACAAAACAAAGCATACTTGCATACATATGTTATCACCTTGACCTATTTCCACTTGTATTGGAGAATCATTGCTTTTCAGGTATCAAACATGAAAATAGTGGAAAAGGCAAGAAGAATGCGCTTTCTGACTAAGCGCAAAAGCAAGAAACAAGGAAGAAGCCCACCTAAAGACCAAACCTGGGCTTGAAACCCACATGGGAGGCATCCAGGCCCAGCCAAAGACCCACAAGAGAAGGTCGGTCGCCGGAGGCGGCGCCAGGGGTGCGCCCACACCACTGGTGGGGCCTCCCGGGCCCACCTTCTTCAGGCGGTTGCATGCCGCTAAGCATACATCGGTTGAGATGGTTTCCATGTTTACATTGACCAAACCGACCATGTTGTAGTATAAAAGTAGGGGTAGAGCTCCCTCTTCAATAGGTCATCACACATTTACACATTTGTTGTTCATTTACACATACTCTCGGTGAAATGCTACAATGATAACCCCGTGCGCTTGCAGACCCTGTCTGTAAATGAATTGGTTTACCAGGCCAGCCTCTCAGGCCATCACTAAAGCCACACGTTTTGGTATATGAATTGCCATTGCACTTCGGCGCCGATACCGGATGTGTAGCTAGAGTGGCTGCGTCTGAGGGTGACACTGATATCCTTTGGTAACATCGCTAGGAACCAACATACTCGGTGTATGTCACTATGGAATGTCAACAGGCATTCTGGCACCGTGCCTGAGGATGATGGCCTACCCTAGTGATGATGCTAAGAGATGTCAGTATGTATTTCTGGCGTGATCATCGAGGATGGACCCTAAACCTATCCTCCAGTGGTTGCGCTAAGAAATGCCAACAAGCATTTCTGGCGCCGTTGCCGAGGATGATGGCCTACCCTAGTGATGATGCTAAGAGATGTCAGTAAGTATTTCTGGCGTGATCGTCGAGGTTGGACCCTAAACCTATTCTCTGGTGGTTGCGCTAAGAAATGCCAACAAGCATTTCTAGCGCCACTGCTGGGGAAGGCATAGATACGAAAGATTTAGATAAAACATGATCATGAACTAATATATGTATAATTGCTAATTGATCATGCATGATAACCTTTTACTATTTTCTTCTGTTGTGGATGAAAACAAGATACTGTATGCGTGGTTTTGCTCTGCCGGAAAACTTCACCGATAACCCAGAAGCTATCGGCAGGAGAAAGAAGAAATCTTCTTCCTCCTCCGCAGCTCCACCACCGACAGAAGAACCACCAGTTTCTGCACCAAACTCAACTCTCACCATGGCCAAGACCCTGCGCGACTTCTCCGTCCCTGCTGTTGCCAACGTGCCCACTAGGCCCGCTCTCAACACCGGTGACAAAGCTTTTGAGCTAAGGACTGGCCTCATCACCATGGTGCAGGCAAACCCGTTCTGTGGTTTGCCAAGCGAGGACGCGAACGGACATCTCCAGAACTTCCTGGAAGCTCTACAACACCATCGTCATCAAGGACATCACTCCAGACGTCATCAGGCTCCGACTGTTTCTCTTCTCCCTTATGGGGAAGGCGAAGCAGTGGTTCTACAAGAACTCGATAGATGCCGCCACATGGGACAAATGTTCGGCGGTATTTCTTGTGAAGTTCTTCCCCTTAGGCAAAACAACTGCCCTGAGGGGACTAATTACCAGCTTCCAGCAAAATTCAACGGAATCCATGACCAAGATTTAGGCTTACAAGACTCGCTTACTTCGGAGCAGCAGTGCCTTTCCGGTTCTCGAAGAGACTGGGAATGGGTAACCGGGAGAAGGCTGCCAAAAGCTCTACAGAAACACCAACCCGAACGTGGTGGACTACAAAGGCCTGGTCGGAGCTGTCACCTCCGGGGCTACCACAACTATCCGTGGGGTTCGGCGCAAACTCAGGTAAACTCTAGCCCAGACGCCACGTCTACGCTAGTGATTACTACTCTAGTCCAGTACCTTTGGACTAGAGCACTCGGTCGAGCGGATATCCCGTAAGCAAAATAAAGTAAGTGCTAAACTTGAATTAAATAAAGAACTTGAAAATTCAAAAGAAGAACTCGGAGTTTACTCACGAACGAGGCGACTATGTAGCGGTACAAAACTTGAGGAAAATCTGACAGACCCGGCTCTTCCTCCGCTTCTTCCCTCTCCTCTCTATCTATTTTCTGATAAATACAACTAGGTGATAAGCACCTAGAGGGACACTACAACCACTAATATGATGAAGAAATGAGGCTTTGATGTTGTAGAGATGTCTTGGAATGAAGGGGAATGACCTATATTTATAGTGGGGGTTTCTCGAGGGAGTGGAGGACCTTCCCCTTCATTTGGAAGGTTTTTCCATGGAAAACCGACCTCCCTAGGTTGGCAAAATTGAAAAATTCACGCCCAAGTACTCTGCAAGGTCGGTTTTGTGGCTGGAATGCAATCAGGTTTGTTCCTTGGGTGAATTGGGCCCGGTCCCGGCCTGCTCGACGCTTAACTCGGCCGTGGGCCGTCTTCCCGTGCGCGCTGGCGGCCTGGGCGCCTCCCGCGCTCCTGGTGCTTCTCCGCGTGGGCCTTGGGGCCGCCAGCCCCGCCTGGGGGACGGACGTCCGCCTGCAGCCTGCCGACCGTGTTGGTCGCATGGGCCAAGGCCCGGCGGGGCCTGCCAGGTAAGTTTGTTTTCTCTTTTTTTTATTTATTTTTTAATAAATCAATATCTTTTTAATCTGGGCTTCAAAAATAGCAAATGATATATCTGTTTCGATCAGCTCGACGAGCCCGTCATAATGGTGCACTCTAAATTATCATTTGGAATACTTTTGTTCTATGAAAAATTGATTGTTCCTACAAGACAAGTGAATACACCAAAACTCGTGGAACTTGTTAATTTAAATAAATAACTTACGTTGATGATGATATTTATAGATAAATGTAAGTCATATTCATGGGTAAAAGTTGACGTTAAGGACCGTCAACAAGTTCCCCCACACTTTGTTCTTTGCTTGTCCTGGAGTAAAGGTTAAAATAAAGTAAACTTAAACATAACTACTCAAAATTTGAAACTAACATAAAGTTTTATTCCAAAACATACTTCAGACCTGCAGGATATGTGGAGTGGCTAACATATATCCTTCAGTGGTTGAAAAGTGGAACGGCTCTGAAGCAAAGTCATCTCTTCCCATTTTCACATCTCAGTAACTTGGAGGTTTTGCAAAGTTTTTTTTTTTGAAATAGAAGCATAGTTCACAAGTACTCCTCAAATGGAACTCTCAAATCGCTCAATGGTGTATGTTTCCTCTCCAAAGCGTATTATAGCATTGCCTTCTTCTTTTTCTTCCTACTTATAAAAAGCTTATGTGGAGCTCAAGAAGGGTAAGATTGAAAACATACTTGCATTGCATGTATTGCTAAGTCAAACAATGGATCCATAGAGAAAGGTGTCATACAATCAAATCAAGATGTGCATGTGTGTGGAAAATTAGTGGCTAACCTAATTCTACTTTGCTCTTTGAAACATATCTCTCTCTTTATTGGAACTTGAAAAATATTTTTGCGAGAACAAGGGCTATCTTTCATTCTCATTTTTTCAGGTGGGTATTGATCATACCCCTAATTCTACTGCGGGCACTTCCCCATTTTTTCACATGCCTTTGCATGTTTTTTTTCTCTTTTTTGATAGCCTCATGTCTCTTTTTGTAGCAACATTTTTTTCGAGAGATATTAACAAGGATATAAAGCATTTATTTGATGACACATAACAATTATATTTTTGTTCACTCCTAGTGTAGGAGTGGAACATTTTTTGGATGGATGAAGTGAAAGGCATGTTTTGCGCCTACTCCTAGTGTAGGAGTAGTGCATATATGGTGGTGTGTACGTGATCTTGATTTTAAAAGCATGATAACTATCTCAATCGGGGTCAACAAGGCTTGACAAAGCTCAACACAAATGCAAGTAGCATATGTAGAAGGTTTTCAAAATGTATCATGATATTTGGCCTTGGTAGAAATTTTCTTACCATTAAGGAGCATGTGAAACTATGTATTTTAGCATTTTTATCAAAAGAAATTCTCCAAGACTTTGAATAGAAAAGGTTGGATTTCCATGCCAAAGCCATATCTTACTTCACAACAACTTAGTCAATATGATTTTTCTATATGATATTTTTCCCACAAACACTAAGTTAATGTAAGGAATAAAGATTATGTAGTCCAAATTTAAAGAGCCATATTCATATTCACTTTCAAGATTTTAGCTCTAAGTGTGGATCTTGATTCTTTTTAAATTTGCATGTTTAAATGAATGTAGAACTAGGAGTAAGCATATGAACGGGTGGAAAGAAATCAAACCGAGTTGTGCGCAGGCTCCTTGTTGACGGTCCTTATAGTCAATATTATACCATCAACTATTGCATAAATTAACATGAAATGAACCCTAAAGCATAGTTGTAGGGTTTGAAACTAACAAGTTCCACGAGTTTTGGTGCTCTCACTTGTTTTATAGGACATTCATGTTTTACCATATAAAAGTATCTCAAGTGATAAAACAGAGCACACCATTGCGAAGACCTCGTCGAGACGATCGAAACAGACATATGATTTGCTATATTTGGAGTCCCGGAGCGAGAGTCCTCGATGGATATGACTTGGAAGATTCTAGAACATTCCGAAACATTCCAGAAGACACGAGAAGGCGACCCACGGAAGGTGGGACCCACCTGTCATAGGGGCAGACCGACCGGTCTCCCTGCTAGACCGACCGGTCTGGTACAGGGCCCAAACTCGCCCGCCCTTCGCGTGACGCACTCCAACCGACCTCTCCAACACGTTTGGGCCCATTTAGGCCCAAGTGCATATGGCGAAGGATTTAGTACCACATCACTTGCCCAAGGTGGAGGGGAGGCCAGGAGCCCCTATATAATAAACTCAGGACCCCCCTGAGGCAACACATCATCATCATCTGGGAGTCTTTGTAGAGGCGTCCCTCGAAGGACAACCTCTCCTCCCTAGAGAATTAGGTTTAGATTTTCCAATGTAATAGCTTAGCTTTAGTCGGGAGTTAGGGAGAGCGGAGCTGCGCTTCGGTTCCGGAGGAGTCTTCAAAGTTTTGGTATGTCTTGTATCTTTTCTTTGTAAGAATTATGCTTTAATATATTTATCTTCTCTATTTACTTTATGCTTTATTATATGATTAGTATAGTTGTTATATCTTGGTATGGGATCTTCGCTCGTATTGAGTGCTCTAGTTATTCATGGTAATTAGAGTAGTAATCGATAGATTAGACATGGTGTTTAGTCTATAGGTTACCTGAGGTTGCGCTCAATCCCACGGAATAGTTGTGGTAGCCCCATTGGTGACAGCTCTGTTAGGCCTTCGTAGTCCACCACGTTCGGATTGATGTTTCGTAGAGCTTTTGGCAGCCTTCTCCCAACTACCTTTTTCCCAGTCTTCTTCGAGAGTTGGAAAGGACCTTCTGCTCCAAAGTGCCAATGTTTATAACTGCTATATCTTTTCATCTTTGTTGCTTTAGAACACAAGTAATAGAGAAGTACGTAGGAACCTTGATCTCTTCCGTTGTCCTCCCGCTATAGTTATCTATGCATTTATCGTGAATTCTCTTTGATGTACTTTCATTATCATATCATATATCATTTACTCCTGCTTTAGTCTATTTAGTACTCTGAGTTAGTAGATGCATGATAGTGAGTTATCAGATTCTTGACCCTAGCTTCCCTGTGGTAAAATATAAATAATGATCCTGGAATACTCCCGGTAAAATGCTACAATGGTGTTCTGTGCGCTTGCGGAATCTTTCATATTCTATTTGTACTAACAAACGTCAACAAGCATTTTTGGCGCCGTTGCCGGGGAAGCAATTGGTGTAAAGATTTCTATAATGATCTTGATATCTACTAATTTAGTGTACCACTAGCTTTAGTAGGATTACCCCTTGTTCTGTTGAGTGTGGAATAGACAGGACATCAGACGCCGTTTCGACCTTATGGCGAGCTTCCACAAGAATAAAGAACCCAGGGTGCCTGAACATTCAAGATCCATCATTAATTCTGGAACCCTGCCATCTCACAGGTTTGTGTATACATATATATTATTCTAACCATGTGTAGATTGGAGAAAAGGTCGTCATCACAACAAATCAACTCTCATCCCATGTGACGGATATTTACGCTGCGCCACTCACAAGTCCCAGTTGTGAGTCATGGTAAGTATGATCAAGGTGAGACAGTCTTGCTCATGGACTTTAAACTTTATGAGTAGTTATCTTTTTTTAAAAAAAATCATACCACTGCATGTTTACTTTGAATCATCCTTGCATCCATTCCATTTAGTTAGGTTTTCTTTTATCAAATCCACATCATGTTTAGTTCCTTATTTGCATTCATGTCATCCGCATCTAAAAAAGAAAGAAAAAAATATTCCTCACTGTGATCATACTTTGTCATCTCTTTTTGAATAAATCTTTGTTATGCTTTCATGCTACCTTTGTTTACCATAGTATGTTTTGGTTTGGAAGTACTAGCTATGCTTCTAAAGGTTTTTAAATTAAGCGTGGTGCTTAGGTTAAAATACCTTCCTTAATCCAATTAGACATGGAGTCTAGTTTGATTATTGATCTAAAATTAGCTTGTGTAGACATTGGTTATTCTGTTGGACTAACCCCTGCAGAAAACTCTAAATACAATTTGGGAAAGTCCTGAGATGAATTCACATCAGAGATGAAGCAAGGCATACGATGAACTGCATAATGAAGACTCAGCTCATTCATCATGGATGAAAGAACTGTGAGTATTAAAGTTTATGTAATTCTATCTTCTACTGCAAGTTATCTTTTGCCTTGAACCATGTTAAAATGCAGCCAACACATAAAACGCTAGTCTATGCTAAAGTAATCCTAAAATCATCTTTTCATTAGCATGGATGAATAACACATAAGTTGTGGATAACAACCCATGTTTCACATTCAGTACAATCCTTCGGGTATGTGTCCACTAACATTTTGTAGGAGATGAGTTTTGCTTGTTCATGGTGTGAACTTAAAGATCCAAAACCCAACCCGTGGATAGACAAAACTCATCATCAGACAAGTCACTCGTGATGTCGAAGGCAACCAAGCTTTGAGCCATCCCAAGGCCTAAGCCAGGACACTAATGACGAGCAGGATGCAACTCACCCCGTATGGGTCAATCTATGCCTACGCTCATCATTGTCGAAGACATCAACACCGACACCAACAACAAATATCAGGGAGACGATATGCCACTACATCATAACATCTATGTGTCGTCTGAAGGAAGTTTGTTGATGGTTTACTATGAAGACAAGCAGTGGAAGTTATCCTCACTTCTAATCAATGCAACACAAGAGCTAGTTTGGGGGATGAGGTGGAACAACTTCAACAACAAGGTCTACAATTCAAACACATGAACATGTTGTTGAAGGAATTTTGGGCATCCACCTACATCATAAGCCAGCTTGGGGGAGACACAATTCCGTTGTTTAGATTTGCTTCACGATCAAGGGTAGGAAGGAGAAATCCAGCTTCAAGACACTTTGACCTCCTTCTCACCACATTGATCAGTACAAGCCACTAGACGCTGCCCCAGCCAAGAAGAAGAATATGATCCATCACTCATTCTTGAAAGATCGTTCTTGAACACCACCAATGTTGTCATCTATGTCGGACCTAGAGACGTCCACTTTTGGATCTTTGATCAAAAGGTCGCTGCTTCTTCAACAACTACACCACTTATGAGCAGCCGAAGGAAACCAAGAGAAGACGTTGACTCAACCGACAAAGGAAGAACCAACTGCCAGGAATTGAGGAGGACATCATGAAGGATGAAGCCACTGCACAGGAAGAATTCAAAGATGGAGAGATAGTACCCGAGCCTAAAAATCAAGAGAATAATTAACAAAGCCTCCATCGTTTGGACCTGTTGAGAACAAGACTCAGGTGGCCCACTATGAGATAGACAAGAGAAGACAAGCCATTCATGAACACAACCAGCTAGACAAGAGAAGCTTCCACAAGGTGGTTCGACACAATCACTCTTCAATGATAAAATAACATTTCAAGGTATGTGACCATCACTTTAAAAGCTTCTCTTTGATTCTGGTAGGTGCATACATAAAGAACCAAACATGTTTAAGCTGCACCTCACTTAATCCACCCTAATCAACTCAACATGTTCAGTTCTTTGTTCTTTGTTCCTAGCTTTACTCTTTTGAATCTCACTATCTTAATTAAATGAGCTAAAATGTTGTGCATCCAACCTTTGGAAGATAATATATCACAATCATGAAAAGATCAACACATTATGCATAGATTATCCTTCCTTGGATTAAGTAATATGATCTGTTAAATATTTTTAAGATGCTACTTTTATGCTCATCTTTTTGATTCTATCACTCATGTTAAGATTGAATAGAACACATAAATAACAAGTTCATCTTGTTCGATGTGCCTAAGGTTAGAGAGGAATGAACAAAACTTTTGGTTCTGTTGGTGTTTTTCCACCAACAGAGCCCATGAACTTGATCTCTACCTTGTCTTTATGAGCAGGACACACTCTTGAGCAAAACATGGAGAAGTTTGTCACTCCCAAATTCTACAGAGTGAATGTCCTAGATCTACAAGAACATGCACACTGAGCATGATGCTGCCAGCGTCCATAATTAACGCTTCATTTCAAACTATTGGACGAACAAATAACATGAGTGACACCATATCAAGAGGTATAAACAAGAAGGAATGATGGAAGACATCGTAGTCAGAATTAGAGGTCATGAAGTCCCCACAGACTTCTTGATCCTCAACATGAGAAGACGATGATGTCCACCTCATCCAAGGAAGATCATTCCTCTACGCTACAAGTACAATCATCTACAAGAGGAAATCCATTTTTCACTTTCCTGGAGAAAAGGCACGATGCAACTTCATCAGCTACATGCCCAATGAAGCACCTAAGAAGAACAGAAGTGAAAGATGCCGCTCTCAATGCCAAAGAAGACAAACTATCAACAATAGAGAGGCCAATCACGAAGAAGAAGCTATCAACACTGTCCCAGAAAAGAAAGAAGAAAAACCTCAAGATAGTGAACCACAAGAAGTGAAGACTCAGACCAAGAAAGTATGGAAGAAAAAGTCTGCACCTCAGAGGTACAATCAATAACAACTTTCCAAACGTCTTACATACCTTGGGAGATCTGAACCAAGGGAAGGTCCGGTTCGTCGGACCTAAATATCCGAACCTTCGCCAAAAGGTAAAAATTGGTAGTTATCCTCATATTTATTTTCCTGCATATTTCTCATATTTAATTCTTAGTTATTTATTGCATCATCATATTTAATCATTGCATCATCATATTTAATTCACAAACATTTTAATTTCTGCATTGCATTAGAAAGGAAAATAAAAATTTTGCATTTGTTACACTACATCATAAACTATGAAGCCTCATGTGAATAATTCTATGGTGTGTAAAAACCCACAAGAATGTTCATCGTGGTGGCATAAAAATAATAAAAATAAATATGCATGCATTCAACCTGTGCATTTTCTCTTGCATCGAAAAAATATAAAATACAAAAATATTGAGAAAGAGATCTTACTGAAATTCTAGACAACTAAGGCTTGAGTGGCCAACCACTAACGCTTAATCTGTTCCACAAGTTTTGTTGTCTATTTGAGTTTCACAGGATTGAAAGACCAAGAAAAGCTGACGAGCAAGTGGATGTTCCATCCACTGTTGGAGCACTGTTTCAACAACCATCAACATCAATTAATGCTCTGATAGAGGAAGAACATTTTCACTGCGAGTTTGCTGCATTTCAAGATCAAACGACTACGTCAATATTCAGCTTGGGGGAAAGCACCCCCGTGTATCCAGGTAAGTATTTTTATTCTCTTAAGTTTTCTTTCTATAAATAAATTCAAAATAAAAAAATGTGAGCACATGAAGGCTCACCCTTAAAAAGAAAAAAAAGAAGAACAAAAATATTCGGGCACATGAAGGCTCGATGCGATCGAAAGGATTAGCTTGGGGGAGACGCACCCCCATTATCTTCGTGATTCAGGTATGTCTTACTACTATCTTAATATTTTAAATAATAGGTTATAGTGTGTTAGATTAAATAAATAAAGCATATCAAATCTGAAGAACTCTCTCTCTAATTTCTTAAAATGGAAATGATGAAAGGTTGCTCTATTGTATTTCTTTCTAGTACCTAGCCTTAGCCTTTAAGCATGAGTTCTCTTAAGTTTAAAAATTAATGATGCCTTAAAATAAAATTAATTATATGGGTAGCAAATGCTTGGTCCAGAGTCTAGGTAATTGACAGATATGATATGTGATGATCTGAGCTGCTATTATCTTGTTCTAAACAACACTAGAGTTTCGGAGATTTCTCAATATTAATATGACTAATAATTGCATTGAGTTAAATTAAGCTTTGTTGACCCTATGAGAAGTTATCATGATATTGAATTGAGATCACTTACACATTTCATCCATCTTCCGCATAAATGCTCATGATTATCTATTCTTATCCTCTCAAAAGTTTTTTTGGAAGCATATGGCTTTTGAAAAAAAAGAAAAAAAATCCAAGGAAATAAAAAGGGACAAGTGTCCGAAACCTCAAAAAGATAGATCGCGAGGAAATAAAAAGGGACAAGTGTCCGGAACCTCAAAATAAAGGAAGAAAAAAGAGAGAAAAAAAGAGAATATCAGAAAAAAAATGGGCACGTGCCCGTCAGTAGAATTAGTCTGATAGCCATGTGTCTCTGATAAACAGAAGAGAGTGATATATTCAAAAGAGCATCCGCCTCCATTTTCCATACACATGCACTTCTCGATTCAATGGTGTGGTTTACTTTCTCTTTGGATCCATTGTTTAATTTGGCAACATATGTTCTTAAGCTTTTTGAAAATTCATAAAAACTCCGGGATAATGGTGAAGTGAAAGAACTAGACACATGGTGCTTGATTTGATCGTTCTATCGTTCAATTACTCAAGATTCAAGGTAAAATACTAAGCCCCGTGATAAAAAATATGATATCTTTTTCTAATCCAAATGAGAACTTTTGTTTGAATGCATATGTACTTGTTAGAAGTGCAGTTATTGCAGCAACTCCTGATCCATTGTTAAGATTGGCTTTGCTCGGGACTAGCAAAGGGTAAGCTTGGGGGAACTTGTTGACGGTCCTTATAGTCAATATTATACCATCAACTATTGCATAAATTAACATGAAATGAACCCTAAAGCATAGTTGTAGGGTTTGAAACTAAAAAGTTCCACGAGTTTTGGTGCTCTCACTTGTTTTGTAGGACATTCATGTTTTACCATATAAAAGTATCTCAAGTGATAAAACAGAGCACACCATTGCGAAGACCTCGTCGAGACGATCGAAACAGACATATGATTTGCTATATTTGGAGTCCCGGAGCGAGAGTCCTCGATGGATACGACTTGGAAGATTCTAGAACATTCCGGAACATTCCAGAAGACACAAGAAGGCGACCCACGGAAGGTGGGACCCACCTGTCATAGGGGCAGACCGACCGGTCTCCCTGCTGGACCGACTGGTCTGGTACAGGGCCCAAACTCGCCCCCCCTTCGTGTGACGCACTCCAACCGACCTCTCCAACACGTTTTGGCCCATTTAGGCCCAAGTGCATATGCGAAGGATTTAGTACCACATCGCTTGCCCAAGGTGGAGGGGAGGCCAGGAGCCCCTATATAATAAACTCAGGACCCCCCTGAGGCAACACATCATCATCATCTGGGAGTCTTTGTAGAGGCGTCCCTCGAAGGACAACCTCTCCTCCCTAGAGAATTAGGTTTAGATTTTCCAATGTAATAGCTTAGCTTTAGTCGGGAGTTAGGGAGAGCGGAGCTGCGCTCCGGTTCCGGAGGAGTCTTCAGAGTTTTGGTATGTCTTGTATCTTTTCTTTGTAAGACTTATGCTTTAATATATTTATCTTCTCTATTTACTTTATGCTTTATTATATGATTAGTATAGTTGTTATATCTTGGCATGGGATCTTCGCTCGTATTGAGTGCTCTAGTTATTCATGGTAATTAGAGTAGTAATCGATAGATTAGACATGGTGTTTAGTCTATAGGTTACCTGAGGTTGTGCTCAATCCCACGGAATAGTTGTGGTAGCCCCATTGGTGACAGCTCTGTTAGGCCTTCGTAGTCCACCACGTTCGGATTGATGTTTCGTAGAGCTTTTGGCAGCCTTCTCCCAACTACCTTTTTTCCAGTCTTCTTCGAGAGTTGGAAAGGACCTGCTGCTCCAAAGTGCCAATGTTTATAACTGCTATATCTTTTCATCTTTGTTGCTTTAGAACACAAGTAATAGAGAAGTACGTAGGAACCTTGATCTCTTCCGTTGTCCTCCCGCTATAGTTATCTATACATTTATCATGAATTCTCTTTGATGTACTTTCATTATTGTTGACGGAAGTTATAGCATGTTTTACCTTATCAAAATACCGTCAACAGGCCTCAGTTTCAAGGAAGAATAGCATATCATGAGCATATTTATCACTAATAAGTTCCACTTGTACTCTTAGCTTGTGAACTTGTAGGAGATGGCAAAATAAACAAAATGAGGCTAGGTGGGCCCACCAAGGGGGTCGGGCGACCCCACCTTTGGGCCACCTCGGCCATGGTGATATGGCATGATCCAAGAGAAGCATGTTCAAGCCAATATCAACCATTGGATCAAACATGTGCTTTTGCTCAATGGTGCAAGATGAGAAGCACATGGATCCATGGGTCCACACCAAAAACCAAATGCAACCAACTTCACAAGACTTGCTCCATGACATGTGGGGTCACCAAGGGAGAGAAGAATGTGGGCCAGCCCTGTCATAGGGGGGTCGACCGACACCCCCTTGGTGGGACCCAACAACACTATTCATCAGGATGACATCAGCACCTTCTAGAAGGTGTACCCCGGGCCCACATGTCAGGGACAGGGGTCGGCCGACCCCATGGTGACCCTCATCCAAGTCGGTGGCAAAATGCATGTTTTACACGTGAAGAACATCCAAGCCATCCATCCATGGCGGTTACAATGACGGTGGATCCAAGGGTTGAGAGATGGGGAGCACACGGATCGCTGACGTGGCGCCGGAGTAGCCCCTACTCCACCTCCACTATAAATAGAGGCCTTCACCCTCTCATCTCACACACCCCAAGATATCTCACACATCTCCACTCTCATGTGAGATCAAGCAAGAGTAGTAGTAGTTAGTCTAGAGTGGGAGTTAGAGTTGAGTCGGGCGAAGCTCGGGTCTCCGGAGTCGTCTTCTGGGAGTCTGGTATAGCCCTTGTATCTTTCTTCTTTTGTAAGACTTTATTTATTTAATATATTATTCTTTCTTTACTTTACTTTGCATTTACTTAAGTATTTACTTTCCAAGTATTTATTTAAGTATTTACTTAGTGCAAGTCTATATTTATATAGTCTTGTTGTGTGCTTATCTTAGTTCTATAGTTGTCATAGTTAGATTGATTTCCTTTAAATAGCTTCTTGTGTGTGCGTCATCGTCCTATCTTAGGATAGGGGCTTTAGCTATTTTGATCGATAGCTAAAGGTGTAGATAAGTGTGAGCGTGGTGCTCATACTTCATCTTATCTTTGACTACCGCTGGCTTGCACGGACAGTAGGGGCGCATGGGCAAAAGGTGACAGATTTTGCCTGGCTACCTAGATCCCCTCACGTGAACTCAGGCTAGTTCTTAAAAGGTAAGGCGTCCATAAGCCAAATATCCGCTTGAGTATTGGGTTAGGTGAACAACCTTCTATCGCTTTACTCTCTCGTTTATCCCTCTCACACAAGTAGCAAGGCGTCAATCTAGTTAAGTCATCTATTTAATTAGGATTAGTTCATAGGAGTAAAGGTAGAAACATAGGAGTACTTTTTACTCACTCGTTGTCCTCCCACCTAGCTAACTCTACTAAAGTTATCTTTCATATCATATACTCTTTGCTCAACTTATTTATCTTACCTATCTATCCTCCCTTCTATCCACTTATCCCCTTTTGCTTCTCTAATTGATAATAGATTATAGTAAGACCAAAGGATCTATCTTTCCTCTCTCTACATCCTTTCTAGCTTGCTTTCCTTTGGGATAAAATAAATAACGATACCTTGGAATACTCCCGGGTGAAGTGCTACATCGGTATATTCTGTGCGCTTGCGGAATTATCCAATAGTGAATAGTTTTTACCACCAAGCATTTCTAGCGCCGTTGCCGGGGATAGATTAAAACTCTATTCTTAGTAGCGACGCTAAGAAGTGTCAACAATTATCATATCATATATCATTTACTCCTGCTTTAGTCTATTTAGTACTCTGAGTTAGTAGATCCATGATAGTGAGTTATCAGATTCTTGACCCTAGCTTCCCTGTGGTAAAATATAAATAACGATCCTAGAATACTCCCGGTAAAATGCTACAATGGTGTTCTGTGCGCTTGCGGAATCTTTCATATTCTATTTGCACTAACAAACGTCAATACTCCTCCACCAGTCCATGACATGGTCCGTCGCTTTTCGCTTTTCAATGGGGGTGTGGTACACCCCCACACTTCTTTGGAGCTGTACTTCTTTCTTTCTTTTTTTCAAAGACAAAAAGATGATGAAAATAAAATAGGACTCTTCTAGTGAGGAGTACCAGAGAGTCATAACTTATTGAACTCAAAAGAATTTCCTAAAATCTATGGTAAACTAGAGAAGCATTGTTTTTTGTTATTTATTTATTTTATTATCACTATATTTATTTATTTATTTTATTTTATTACATGTTGAGCAAGGCATAAAGGTACAAAAAAGATAGATACAACCAAGATAAAATCAACAAATGAAGAATGGCATGATATGGCTTTAGAGATATCGACCCCCACACTTGAATTTTGCAATAAGCAAAAATTCAAGTTTGGATTATAGCACTCTTCGGTGAATGTGCTTCATTGTTGATGGTTGGATTTACCTTTTGTTTCGATCCTTCGTTCTTTTTACTTGAAAACCTAAAAGGTTAGTGACAAAATACCCGAAGGAGAAGTTTTACAAAAATGTCCTTAAGCTCAACATCGATTTTTTTCTTTAAATTCATTATTAAGATTATTGTTGAAAAAAGATTTTTTTTGAAAGATTTTTTGTGTCTAAAAAGAAATAATGACACGACGGGTTATCTCCCGGAAGTGCTTTGTTTTAGGACAAAAGCTCGTCCTTGGGAAACCTTTTGAATTGCACCTTGTGTTGGTGAAGTGGTTTCCCCTCCAACACCAACCTTCGTGGGTCTACCTACAAAACTCATGACAAGACACCACGAAATTTTCAAAATTTATGATAGACAAACCTATCTATAACAACCCTTTTAAACTTTTTAGAAATAGGGAACAAGAAGTGATTGTATAACGTGCATGTGATGTCAGAATTGCAGATCAAATTGGGAGATTTTTCATATGAACATGAAATTGATGGGATGGTTAAGAAATAACTTCCATGCTCATACATAAAATCTTTTTGGCAGGAAGAGGGTGGACACTTCCTTTTTCATAAAAATTTGAATCCTCCGCAAGGCTTGGATGAGTCATGATTGTTGTGGAGATTGACATAAGCTCACCTCCCGGGACAAGAACAGGTTCGGCTGCTGCCCCTGTGTTAAGAGATTGTGTAGACCAGATGAGCAGATAATCCTCGCCTATTCTATGGTTTTGCTTCTTATTTCCAAAAATGTTCTCTAAGATTCACGAGATTGGCCTTCCGATAAAGGTGAGATGAAAGGAAAGTCCAGGAAGGTCAAAGATGTGGAAATCAAGGAAGATCTTGAGACCATCAATCACCACAGGCACACCTTGAAGAACTCCTAAACAATCAAGGATTTGACCACTGGGGAGCCTAAGGCGCTTGTGTGATTTGAGAAGAAGGTATTTTGGTGATTGATCTTGGACATGGAAATAAGGAATGATGTTGATCCCTAGGCTAGAATCATAACAAATGTTGCCATTAACACCCATTACTTGACAAAGCATCCTTCTTGCATGAGTGGGTATTCTAGCAACTTCCTTTGAAGCTTCGGCCTCATCCAACCATTGTTTACTTACAATGGTAGATATATGCTCTAACCATTGTTGTTGGTCTTCTTGGTCAGATTTATGGCCCTCATGACTCCCATGCCTCAGGTGTCTCAAAGGATTTTCAGAGTCAATGATTGGATCATCATAAGACTGAGAAGGAAAAATACATGGAGGATCATCAGGATCAATGATGGGTCTAAAGATAGATTTAGATGAGGCATTGAATTCAGGCATAGAGAGAGGAGGGATAGAAATGGTTTCTATATGAATTGATTCTCTCTGTGGGTTTGTTTGAAATCCCATCTTTGAAGTGTTCTTGATGTCTCATATGCAAATTTGAGATGTGTAATGTTGTTGAATTGGGAAGCTCAAAGGTCTTCCCAAAATCAACATCACATAAATGGTCATCCTCAAATTTAAATGGGCATGAAGAATGATGGGGTTTATCATCCCTAGAAGTGTGATGCATCCTTAGAATGGGAGGTTCTATGGCAACTGAATTTTGAGAAAGATTCGAATGAATTTTGGATTCGGTTGCGAGTGCCTCCTCTTGTTGATCGGGGCTTGACTCAACGACTTTAGGAAACTCATCGTATATACCAGTGTAAGGGTTGTTTTCAAGAATGTTCTCAAGAATGGCCTTCCCCTCACTAATGGTTTTGCATATAAACGAGCCTCCAGAAGATATGTCAAGATGGGGAGTAGCTTATTTGCTAAGACCCATATGAAAGTGTTCTAGAAGGATGTGGTCCGGCAAAGAAAGGTTTGGGCCAACATTTATAAGGTTTGTGAACCTAGCCCAGGCTGCTCCTAGAGTCTCCTTTTTTGTTGAAAGGTAAGAATTTCAATTCGAAGGGCAATAATTCAGGAAATAGGGAAGAAAGCGAGACAAAATTTGTCCCGAAGTTCGTCCCAATTTCCGTTAATTCCTCCTACGGTATGAGCATACCATTGTTTCGCTCTACCCAAAAGGGAGAATGGAAACAATTTTCATTTAATGGTCTCGTGCGACATGCCAGAAATGTATAGGCATGAGCACAGTTGCTCAAATTCCCGAAGGTGGGTATAAGGATTTTCATCTTCATGCCCTAAGAAGGGTTGCTCCCGTACCATGGCTATAAAGCCAGGACAGAGTTCATAGCCGAAAGTTGTGATCGGCTTCGATGATTGTGGTGGCTCTAAGAACTCGCCCTTTGGTGCGGAAAACTGATAGATGAGCGTGGAATTCATGTGGAAAGGTGTATATGGTTGTAAGGTAAGGTGTATATGGGTGTGGAAAAGGAAAAGGGAAACATGATACACTGACGACTTGGTTCGATTCTAGAACAGCTACCGTTCCCCGACAACGGCGTCAGAAAGCTTATTGACACTTACTAACGTCGCTACCAAGAGTAGAGATAAACTCTATCCCCGACAACGGTGCCAGAAAGCTTGTTGACACTTACTAACGTCGCTACCAAGAGTAGAGATAAACTCTATCCCCAGCAACGGTGCCAGAAAGCTTGTTGGTATTTGTTAACACAAACAGATAAATCCGCAAGCACACGGATGCCGTTGTAGCTTTCACCCTGAGTATTCCAAGGTATCGATTTCCACAGAGAACGAGAAGTGATCTAGAGAAGAGCAAGATCGTCCAAGGATAAGATGTTTTTGGTAGGTAGAGAGGGTTTTCTAAGGTTTCTCCAAGATCGCTAAATAACTAAGGTTTAGGCTTACAAGACTCGCTTACTTCAGAGCAACAGTGCCTTTCTGGTTCTCGAAGAGACTAGGAATGGGTAACTGGGAGAAGCCTGCCAAAAGCTCTACAGAAACACTAACCCGAACGTGGTGGACTACAAAGGCCTGGTCGGAGCTGTCACCTCCGGGGCTACCACAACTATCCGTTGGGTTGGACGCAAACTCAGGTAAACTCTAGCCCAGACGTTGCGTCTACGCTAGCGATTACTACTCTAGTCCGGTACCTTTGGACTAGAGCACTCGGTCGAGCAGAGATCCCGTAAGCAAAATAAAGTAAGTGCTAAACTTGAATGAAATAAAGAACTTGGAAATTCAAAAGAAGAATCCGGAGTTTACTCACGAACGAGGCGACTCCGTAGAGTTACAAAATTTGAGGAGAATCCGACAGACCCGGCTCTTCCTCCGCTTCTTCCCTCTCTTCTCTATCTATTTTCTGATAAATACAACTAGGTGATAATCACCTAGAGGGACACTACAACCACTAATATGATGAATAAATGAGGCTTTGATGGTGTAGAGATGTCTTAGAATGAAGGCAAATGATCTATATTTATAGTGAGAGGTTCCTTGGGGGAGTGGAGGACCTCCCCCTTATTTGGAAGGGTTTTTCCATGCAAAACCGACCTCCCTAGGTCGGGAAAATGGTCGGTTTTGTGGCTGGAATGCAATCAGGTCTGCTCCTTGGGCGAATTGGGCCCGGTCCCGGCCTGCTCGGCGCTTGGGCGCCCCTCTCCCGCGCGAACTCGGCCGTGGGCCGTCTTCCCGTGCGCGCTCGCGTCTTGGGCCGGCCCGTCTGGCGGCCTGGCGCCTCCCGCGCTCCTGGTGCTTCTCCGCGTGGGCCTTGAGGCCGCCAGCCCCGCCTGGGGGACGGACGTCCGCCTGCAGCCTGCCGACCGTGTTGGTCGCATGGGCCAAGGCCCGGGGGGGCCTGCCAGGTAAGTTTGTTTTCTCTTTTTTTTATTTATTAATAAATCAATATCTTTTTAATTCGAGCTTCAAAAATAGTAAATGATATATCCGTTTTGATCAGCTCGATGAGCCCGTCGTAATGGTGCACTCTAAATTATCATTTGGAATACTTTTTTTCTAGAAAAAATTGATTGTTCCTGCAAGACAAGTGAATACATCAAAACTCGTGGAACTTGTTAATTTAAATAAATAACTTACGTTGATGATGATATTTATAGATAAATGTAAGTCATATTCATGGTTAAAAGTTGACGTTAAGGACCGTCAACATGAATCCATATGAGCAGTTCGCCCGGTTCATGGAGATGATTGAGAAGGTCCACGTCAGCGTACCCCTGATAGAGGTACTACACGTACCCTCCTACGCAAGTTATATCAAGGACATCATCAACAATAAAAAGACCATGCCAAGCACGGAGGTGGTCAAGCTGATAGAAGAATGCAACACAACTATACTCAACCATTTGCTAGAAAAGAAGAAAGACCCAGGCTGTCCCACGATCACATGCTCAATCGGGGCACAGAGATCTGATCACGCCTTGTGTGATCTCGGAGCAAGTGTCAGCGTCATGCCAAAAGAGGTACTCGATAGACTAAACTGCACTCACCTTGCTCTGACGCCAATGCAACTCTAGTTAGCCGATTCAACCATCAGACGTCCAGCTGGGATTGCAGAAGACATACCAGTAATCATACGAGGCTACTTTGTGCCTGTTGATTTCGTTGTACTGGACATGGAGGCGACAAAAGAATCACCTCTCATCATAGGGCGTCCCTTTCGGAGTACAGCAGGAGCACAAATTGATGTTGGGGCAGGAGAAATCCGGCTCAACATCAATGGCAATGAAGAGAAGTTCAACTTCAGGCCCAAAAAGGAACAATGCTCTATGATGATTCAAGATATTATATACAGAAAGAGCGAAAGCCCCAAGAAAAACAAGACAACCAGAAATGAGGAAAAGCAATGCCGAAAGGAAACACACCAACACTGGTGTGGAAGCCAAAGGCAACATAATCCCTTTAGTCCAAAATTCTCCTAGAACTAGATGGAACATCAAGGCATTGCCGCAGGAGAAAGAGCCCTACATGCCAGGCTATAAAAGGTACGTCCTCTACCATAGGTAAAATGGTAGTTACCCTTTTTAGAATTCATTTGAATGTTATCAAAATTCACATTTGATTTCAATCATGCATACAAAAAAATGGTACCTACGAACTCTAGCTGCCAATCCAGCCTCGCAATATGCAAATTCACCATCCCACTTTGAGGTTTATACAATGTTGGATATCTATGACTGTTTCCCAGCCAGGACATTCGCTTTGTTAGAAATGATGAACTAAGATTACTTTACGCGATTATCCATAAAATTAAAATTGCCCATGCTCATGAAATGTTTTTACACGTGCTAGAGATGTTTTGGGTTTCCACTTCTATATCCTGCACATCTCTTGTGACTCGCATTACTGAGAGTGTTGGTGCGTTGGATGGACACGATGTTTCATACATCTCCATCCCCCGCACCATCATGAATGAAGCATACTTGATACAAGGACATAACTTAAAAGTGAAAGAAGATGGAACGATCGTATACTTTTTCTCTAGATTTATTAACGAGTATCCGTTACCTAACTCGAAACTCGCTTTATATAACACTACTACAAAAACGAACTTACGCAGCGTTGTCCTTTTATCCTCCGTGGTGGACTCTTTTTTTGCCGAGATTTACCGCAGCGAGCACTTTTTATTTAACATGGCAGGCACTTTTGCCCGCTGCGGTAAATCGATTAACCGTAGCGGGCATCTTAAGATGTCCGCTGCGGTAAATGGGGCATTTACCGTAGCGGGCTTCTTAAGATGCCCGCTGCGGTGAATCGATTAATCGCAGCGGGCATGCTACAAGGCCCGCCACGGTTAAGGTCGCAACCCATTAGACCCAGGGCGGAGCCCGATAAGCAATCCTAGTATAAAACTGGAATCTAGGGTTTCTCAGTACCTCTCTCTCTCAGCCGACTTCTCGCCACTCTTCTCTCTCGGCTGCCACTCCCCCGCCACCCCACCTCCTCCCTCCCCGTCGTTCCCTCCCCCACTGTTCCCTCCCCTGCCGCCCCACCTTCTCCCTCCCGGCAGAGCTCGCGCGGACGGCGGGCATGGAGAGCTCATGCGGACGGTGGGCGCACAGCCCCGGCAGCGCTCCTCCAAGCGGGTGCAGACGTCGGGCGCGCGGCCTCGGTGGCGGGCTCAGACGGCGGGCGCGCGGCCTTGGACGGCGGACGTGCGGCCTCGGACGGTGCAGGAGCAGCGTGGTGCGGCTCGGCATGGTCGGTTCCGAGGACGGCGGTGGCAACGGTCGCCTGGCCCACTTCGAGGACGACGCTACTGCTTGCTCAAGGTCTGGGTGCCCCTCTCCATCTCCCTCTTCCTCTCTCCATCTTCCTCACTCCCTCCTCCTCTCTCTCTCTCCAGATCCAGCAAGCATGCTCCATGGCGGATCCACGGCGGGGACGGCACCCACTACGCAGATCTAGCGGGGATGGCATCAGGTTGTGGTTCAAAGGGACGACATTTATAAATGCCGGGATTTACGAAAAAGTACAACTCACATGGCAACCAGAAGCTGAACCAGACATGAAGCAGGATCAAGCTCGTAGGCACCATCAACGCCCACTCCACGGCCAGCCATGCAGGGATGGTATCCTGCTGGGCAGGTACCTGAGTTCACACTCGGATATCAGCCTAGCTGGGACGACTTACCTCGGTAGTCTACGACTGGTATGGAATGGCCTGAAGGAAGCCATGCAGCTTAGGCCCAGCGCACATGGGCCGAGTCATCAGATTATGAGGGGCTACCACCTCCAGTCCCGACAAGGCAATCCATCACCTTGGAAGGCCTGAACACGAGGATTGAGGGGCTGAAGATCCGCACTAACAACATTCAGGGCTCCCTGAATGAACAAGCCCAGTGGAACCAACAATGGGATGCCAGACAGGACCAGTTCGACGCCAGATAGGCAGAGTCACTTGAAGAAATGCACCAAGTCCATGCACTGCTCCGACAACAGCAAGAGCAGCAGCTGGCGAATTGGGCGTCGCTGGGTACTATCCCCGGGGTCCGTAGCTGCAAGCTAGATTGGGGTGAGGAGCCCCCAGGTACCTTGTATCTTGTATCTGCATTGCATATTTCCCTTTCTAAATCTTGCATTGCAAATTTTAAATTTGAATTTTCAATTTCATACTTAAAAAAATATAAATAAAATAAAATAATTCCACTCACATCTGTATGTCAAGCATGCTTTTGTCACGTCCTTGTTGAAATGATGAATAGTTGCTCTATTTCATATTTCAAATCTTGCTTAGTTTATGATTTTAAATTCCCTGACATTTAAGTCTATTGGCTAAAAACTATTCATCCAATGAAACTTGAAACTTATGGGTAGCATAAGCATGATCCTTGTCTGAAAGTTGTTGCTTGAGTTGATTCGATAAAATAGACTCTGCTATAACTTTGTTCTAAGAAATATTTGATATCTGGAGATTTCATTTTCAAAATATTAAAATTACAAGTTCCTCAATGATCATATATCCTACCAGAGCCATATGAGTTATTCATTTGGAAACCTTCCACTAATATGCTACTTGTAATTACATTGAGCCTTGTCAAATTGTTTGTGACCTATGTTGAGATTTTTGTCATACACCTATAATCCGAGATTCATGTACACTCCACAAAACATCGCTAACTCTTATACCGAGAGTTACGCACAACATGCCATCCATCCACCAAATAAAACTCCATCCACTTGTCACTTCTCTCTCACACAAAACATAAAAAAAAAGAGTTATGGGCTATGAAAAAAAGAAAAAAAAGAGAAAGAATAAAATAATCCATGCCAAAAGGCATGTTGGAAAAAATGGGCAAGTGCCCGATGTAGAATGAGGGGTATGGTCAATACCCACCTGAAAAAAGAGAAGAAGAAAGAGAAGATAGCCCGTACTCTCAAAATTCCAAAGAGAGAGAGACTTGACTAAGGAGCTCAAAACAAAAATATTTCCGCACACTTGCACTTCTCGATCAAAGTATATGACTTGAATCTCCATGTGGTTCGGTCTTTGACATAGCAAAATATGTAAAACAAGTATGCCCCACTTTATCCTCTACCTACATAAAACTTCATAGTTGGTAGGGAAAAGTAAGGCAACTTCAAAGCCTTTGGTAAGGATCAAATACACAATGCGCGATCAAGTGTATCATTTGAGGAACTATCTTTTGAATTTTAAATATTTTAAAACCTTCGGATCGATAGTGGATCAAGAAATAAAGGATAAGCAGGTCTATGAAAATTGATCGGTCTCGCAACCGCCAAAGACTCGGAGATTGCTACAACGCCCCGCAGGTAACAAGGTAAAAAGGGTGAGTAGAAAGCCAATTTATTTAAAACAAAGAAGAATTATCAATTATAAACATAGCAACTTTGAAAAATGATCGGCATTGCAGCAACTCCTGATCAACACCTAAAGTTCTACTACTTGCTTGGGACGAGCAAGGGTAAGCTTGGGGGGTTTGTTGGCGGTGCTTATCGACAACTTTTATAAGCCAATCAAGGACAAAACAAAGCATACTTGCATACATATGTTATCACCTTGACCTATTTCCACTTGTATTGGAGAATCATTGCTTTTCAGGTATCAAACATGAAAACAGTGGAAAAGGCAAGAAGAATGCGCTTTCTGACAAAGCGCAAAAGCAAGAAACAAGGAAGAAGCCCACCTAAAGACCAAACCTGGGCTTGAAACCCACATGAGAGGCATCCAGGCCCAGCCAGAGACCCACAGGAGAATGTCGGTGGCCGGAGGCGGCGCCAGGGGTGCGCCCGCACCATCGGTGGGGCCTCCCGTGCCCACCTTCTTCAGGTGGTTGCATGCCGCCATGCATACGTCGGTTGAGATGGTTTGCATGTTTACATTGACCAAACCGACCTTGTTGTAGTATAAAAGTAGGGGTAGAGCTCCCTCTTCAATAGGCCATCACACATTTACACATTTGTTGTTCATTCCACTTTGTATTTGGAGCTCTCTACCTTAGTTTAGATCTTCTAGTAGTTGGAGCAAGTACTACTTGCAAGAGAGGAAGAGGAGTTGTAAGGATCAATTTGGTATGAATACTAAGTTCCTCTTTTCATACTTGTTATTGTTCTCTTATGATCAACCTCGTTATGTTCTTGAATTAGAGCTATGTTCTTGTTCATCGTTCTAGAGCTAGTTCATAGTTTTAGACCCTTGTTCATCATGAACATGAATACTGTTCTTCATTCAACATGTTTAGATCTTGATAGCTTAGTGATATGTGTTGGGTGGTGTTTTGCCGTGCCTTCGGGTGCGCTTACATATTTATCGGGGAGGTGTAAGTGTTCTTCATGTGCGCGAGAGTGGTTCTCGGGTATATGGAGTTGGGTGGATGCCTAGCTTATTCCACGGTTGAGGGGTAGGCGGCAGGTGGTGACAGCCCTGTCCGACCCTTGTAATCCCTCACGTTCAGCTTTGGGGGTAGGAGTCTAAATTGTCCGGTGTATCTTGCTAGCAAACCAGTGTTCCCGGGTCTCCTAATCCATCTAGTACTTAGCACTAATGTTCACTTGATCATAACATGTATAATTAATTCATTAACATAACACTACTAGGGATGTGATCATCAGTGATGTACTTCTTTCGTCATTGTAGATGAGCAAACCATCACCAAGTTTAATCTGTGACGATTTTGTGACGAAAACTATATCGTCATTGGGGTCGTGTCACATTTGTTCTGTTGTGAGGAAATGTTAATTCTCGTCACAGATGTGCTTCCGTTTTGTGATGAAATGGATGTGGTCACGGATGTGATACCATTCTGTGACGATCGGGTTTGGTCAAGGATGGGTCCAGGTCTTCGTCATAATCCGCAGTCTGACCTCGCGCCGTAACGACGCCGTTAACGGCGTTTGTAACCTATGACGACCTATTTTGGTCACAGATTGAACTCTGTTTTCGTCATAATGGTCCATTTGGAAGCCCCGACAGCGCTTGCCACGTAGGATGCTGACATGGCTGATGACGTCATCGATGATGTGTCACGTGATGTGGCGATGACGTCATCGATGACGTGTCACGTGACGTGGCAATGACATCATCGACGACATGTCACGCGACGTGGCGATGATGTCATAGCTAGCCCGGCTGCTGCCTTTGTTGCCACGTGGACCAATCATATTCTGCCACGTGGCTTGGTTTGATTGGTTCTTATTTCATCACAGATTGCTGTTTAGAATCGTCAGTGAAGATGAAAGAGTTTGGTCACAGATGGTGACTTGAAATCATCACTGAAGATGACACAGTTTTGGTCACATATTGTGATTTGTAATCGTCACTGAAGATGACACAGTTTTGGTGACATATTGTGATTTGTAATCGTCACTGAAGATGACACAGTTTTGGTCACATATTGGGATTTGTAATCGTCACTGAAGACGCCATCATTTTCGTCAGAGAAATGCAGATAATAATTTAATTGCAATTTGGAAATGATACTAGAAAGACCAAATAATTCCATACTTAATAAAACAACATTCCAATGAGCATACATCTCAGTTCACATCAACACCAACATTACATCATATAATTAAAAGTTGCCAACCAACATTACAACATTTAATGTATATGTTGCCAACCACAAGCAACTTAAGTTTGACTTCCCAAAATGAACAACCCAAACACAGGAGCACTGACCACGAGCCCTCATGTCGACGAAGAAGGATTACCATGAAATGATAACAACTTCTTGATCAGCGCATTGGTCTCCTCCATCTCCTTGCTGTTCTTCTCGGTCAGCATCTTGTACTCCTGCAGCTCTTTTTGTGTCCTCACCAGCTGTTCTTCAGCTTCTTCACTTTTCTTCTTGAGCTCATCGAGTTCACCTTGAACAGCAGCCGCCGCTTTTGCTGCAAGTTGTTCCCGAAGCTCGCTTTCATGTGACTTGGAGGATGTCGGTGTTTTCATGCCAACACTCTTCAGGAAATGATGTGAGCTGGTCTGGGAGAGCACCTTTGTGGCGGAACCTCCCATTAATGTGGCCCACCTGCACACGTCATCATTTCCCCGAGCCCTAATGACTGTGCACATGTACCACATCACTGGAAAGATCTGTCGGGTGTTCTCGAGAGAACCCCGAATTATCCACGAACCACAGGATCATCATCATGAAGGTTGGAATAATTACAACATTACAACAGTTGATACAAAAATACCATCGGAGTGCGGAAGCAAGATAGATAACCTTTATAAAACATGAATGAGTTACTTTTACATGAACATAACTGGTGTTGTGGAAGCAGAATAGTATTACAGAGCCACACTTAGGCGGAGTACCTAAGTTGGAGAAGAGGAACAACCATATCACGTCAAGCCCACTGACATGATCATGATCAACACCACCTATAAGAAACCTGCAACAAGGGTTAACAAACCCTGAGTACTGGGGTACTCAACAAGACTTACCTGACTAAAGAAAAAGGGAGAAGACTTAGGAATGAAAGGCTTAGGTAAGGCTTAAGCAAAATCAAGTATTTTGCACAAAAAGCATTTTTGTAAACCTTGTTTTACTTTGGAAAGATTTCCGTATTTCTCAATTCTTCATCGTTCATGATTCATTTTACCATTCAAAAACATACCTAGTTGAGAACCACTCTCCGTTGACAGTCAGTGACCAAGTCTCCATAACCGAGGAATAACGTTAATCCGGATAAAGAATACTCAGCTGAGGATCCCTATTCACACGGCATATGTAGCACCCAAGCTTGCATAGGCCAACCCGTCTACCACGATTCCTCCTGGATTGGGCCCGGTCCTACGCCACCCGGAAGTACTTGTACACCTCTAATCCGGGACTTTAACCCACGAGGGTAACTAGTACTCCCGCCATCTCTCCACTCCCAGTGCGCGGTTGTCGGTCCAATAAAGGATTTCTCGGAGCCAGAGCTTTCCGTAGTATGTGAATAGTTGCAAGTCTTGGCCAGCAGGCTTCCACACGGATGGTCCCTAATTTTTCCGCCAGAAACTGTACCTTGGTTATATCTCACCCAAGCGTAACAGTCCTGTCAGTTTTTCAACCCTGTCCCGGTCGGTGTCAACTGTTGAGTCCCGGACTACAACATGACGGCACCGTACGCTAGGACAACCTCTCCTTGCCGTTGACTAGGTACGGATCAGATACTTAGCCAACAGTCGGGAGTAAAGCCAAATTCCCATAAATATTCTTTAAGTAATCACACTTTTGAAATTGGCATTTTTGCAAATCTATTGTATAGCATCACTAAGCATTTTGCAAATAGTTATTAAACAAGGCAGGTGGATCTTCAGGTGGAGGTAAAAAGTGCAAGAAGTAGGTCATCACACAACTCCTATAACCTAATGCAGTAGTTTAATTCAAAAGCATTTTAAGAAAACTTTTGTAAAAGCAAGGTAGGGTTAAAATGCACCGGGGCTTGCCTTGAGGATCGGTGAAGTCCGAAGATTCTGAAAAACAAGAAAGGTCTGCACCCTCAGGAGAAATCCACTGAGAGTTAGGGCCTTCTGAAGCGGGATCTACACGTAGAAGTGCATATGCATGAGTAATGAGATGCTTATGATATGATCATGGTAAAGATGGAAATTTTCTTAACTATAACCTTTACAGAGTATAACTTTCCATCACGGTAAAGTTGCAAACCAACGAAACCACTTTAGCTATTAAAAACACTAAACAAGTTTTATTATTTTCTGATAAAGCAACTTACAAGCAATAAAAAGGTATTTGTATAAAGGAAACCCATAACCGGGGAGCAAATCTTGCTAGTTTCCCATTGGTTGTCAACAAATCCAAAAGTCACACAAATCTACAGGGATCAACTAGTTCTATTTATTCTATTAATTATTTTAATTAGCCTTTTATTTATACACCAAGCATACTTTGTCAAACAGAGATGAAATTAAACCTGAAGGTGTATATCAATGATATAAACTCCCACGTCAAATTTTATGATTTTTGGAGAAACACAGAAAATTACATAAATCATCAAAATTACATTTATTTATTAAAGCACAGATTTAAATGTCATATCAAAAGTACTCAAAACACAAATTTTATAATTTTTATATTAGCACAGACATGCTATCATCTATCATGTCAAATTTCATAAATAACAGAGCTATAGATTAAATATAGCAAAAACAACAAAACTGATTACTGTGCAAAAAGCCAGAAAAAGAAAAACTTGAACGAGCCCAAACTGGGCTTTCGGCCCAAGCCAACTCGGCCCAGCGTGGCGTGACGCACGGCGGTGGATGAGGGTGCGTTCGCTCGAGGCTCGGCGCGAGCGAGACAGCGCCCGAGGGTCCGCTCGAGGCCTAGCTCGAGGCTCGGGCGAGACGGAAAAACGCTCGTCCGTCCGAGGCCTAGCTCGGGCGGGACAGCGAACACGTTCGCCCGAGGCTCGGCTCGAGCGAAGCGGTGTGTCCTGACAGCTTTGCAGAAAAGCCCTTCGGCTTACACTAAAACAACCCGCAGTCCATGGCGCTATTCACCTGAGTCTGCGACTTTGTAACCAACACCCTGGAACTTCTCATCTTTACAACGAGGAGGTCCTCGACCATGGCCGGCGCGTATGGCGATGAACCGAGCAGCGGCGTGACTTACGCCGGCCAACTCTGGCCACTAGAGACCCAACGGACGCAAGCATCAGCACCGGCAAGCCCACCGCAACCGATTGAGCCCCTAACCCTAAACTCTACTGCTTCGGCGAGGTCTGGCCACGCACGGCGGCGGATTGGATCTCGGCACGGCCGTTCCGGCGAACCTAGGCCGGTAGCCAGTGAACGAAGAAGCTAGGAAGGTATAGAAGCTCACCCTGGTACTGATGGTGAAGTCGGTTTGAGCGGAGGTTGCTCGAAAAGTAGGCGTCCACGGAGCAGTGGCCTTCGGCGGTAAACCCCGGCGAAGACAACGCTGTTCCGGTAAAACCTGAGCACCAGACAAGGAACCATCGAGCCGATGAGCTCTTTGGGATCAAGACGAAACACAAACACGAGAAAGAGAGAGTGGAGAAGTGCTTGGTTGAGCTGACCACGGTGAGGTCGAGCTCGGCGGCGCTTTCTGCTCGGCGGGAAGAAAACCGGCGAGTATGAGCTCTCTGGTGCAAAAGAGATGGAGAGGATAGGTCTGGGAGATGCGCAAAGAAGTGAAGTACTTATAGGCGCGGTGAAAAAGGATGGGAATGACTGGAGACGGTGAATCTGGAGGTTTGACCGGATTGTTCCCGTCGATACCTTGGTGGCAAACATGGCGACGGCGAGCTCAGAGCTGACGCCACGACGCGAGGAAGAGTGCCAGCAGCAGCTTAACTTGGCCACGAACTCGGTCGCGCGTTCCTTCGGGAGAAGTCGCCGTCCACGCACGAGAGCAGGCGATCAAAAGATCGGCCTTGCTGCCGCCATGAACAGGAGCAAGAACTTATCCCCCCCCTTTCCCAAATCTACCCTTTCCAAACTTTGAAATTACTTAGGATTTTTGAATATAAGCTGAAAATATGCCAAAATATCAAATGCTCAGAAATCAATACTGAACATCTTTCATTTTTGCAAGATACCCAAAATATGCTCAGATTTTGAATTAGGATTTGAAATACAAAAGAGGACAAAAAGGGCAAAAGAGGACTTTTACAATTACTTTTGATTTCACAAGAACACTTGAAAAACTTTAAACACCAAAGTTGTTCCTAATCAGAAATAGAGCAACTTTGCTTTTTAAAGCATACCCAAATTCTTTCAAAATTTTGATTTAAAGAAAAGGGGATAAAATAGGGTTTTAGAATTATTTAAACTATTTAATTGAATTCTAACCAAAATCTAATTTATATCTCAATGATGACTTGAATCATGACTCAAATACACTATTGAGACATAAAATCAGAATTTGGTCCAAAACTTCACTACTATAAAAGAAATTACTATAGCACCCCAAATACAAATAAAAGCACTAATTACCAAATAAGAAAGCATAAACTAGGATTTAACTTAAGCACTCTTTAATCAACTAAACACAAGCATAAAATAATAAACTTGTTTTAGTGAATGCATATCCCGGTTATCACTCAAATGAAATGCCAGTGCATATGATGACATGCCAGGTTTTAGTTTGCTTAACACCAGAGTGTTACAACCTTGGACATGAGGTCCACACTTGATGGTTCCGTCCCATCTTCATCAACAGGTTTAGCCCTCAAAGCTTCCATATCAAGCTAAAATATCATGGACAGAAAATAGTTACATGTTCATGCTACTTACGAACAACAAGATGAGAGTTGTTACTTATTGCAATAATTTGAGGAAGACATGTCACACAAGGTGAACATAGCAAACAAAGGAACTTACAAGTTCTTCTCTTGCAGCTTGACTGAGGCCACGTTTGGAGCTGGTATGGCAGGTCTCAAAGGCCTCCACCGCATCTAGTTCTTCATTCAGATCTGTGTTGGGGGTTCTTCTCTATTTCTCTTCTTCTTCTTCTGTTTCGTGGATAAACAATCACAACAAAAGTTGACTCAGATTACATGCAAGATAATTTGATATGTTCCAATGTGTATGGAGACTAGTACAAGGTACTTTGAGCTTACATATTCATGCAAGTGTGCCACATAGGAGCGAGAACCCGTAGCCTGATGATACTTGACTTTACTGCGGTTCTGCTTGTTCTTTTCACACGTTTCCTACAAGAGAATTAACATGTCAGATGAGATTATAGGTTCAAAAAGAGAAGAGCCTTTGCAAAATGATTGTGAAAGAAGCATATATGGTAAGATATCCATACCATGTTCTTTGGATCAGACTACTTTGCAACTAGTGCCCTCCACTGTTCATCAGACATGTAAGAAACAGGTGAAGTTGTCCTAATCTCATTTGCAGGAACACCATTGAAGTATTTCTGCTTCAGCCGATAACGCATTTGTTTTACCGTAGAGTGCATCATATCTGTGCAAGCTTCTTGTGTTGGCCTATTTTTTGAGTTAATGGCCAAGCGTCCCTAGGTAAATGACAGTTCCATAGTCAGTTAGTCAATTCAGGTTAATCATGTATACAAGTTAACCATAAAAACAGTAATGCACTTACATTTAGCTGATTTACAAAACTCTTGTAGTATTTGTTGTCTTTCTTGTAATCTTTCCAATGAGGTAGGACAAGCATATTTTCCCGAACAATGATGCTAGCCTCTGATGCAATCTTGGCAGCTTGAACAGGTTCATGAGGCCTTTTATTGCCTTCATCAACAAGTATGGGCAATCTCCTTCCCATAGTTTTAGTCATCTTGTCCAGCTGTTTTCCCTTAGTTGGTTGCCTAGGTCTCCTTGGAGCTCGCTCTGTAGTAGCTACAAAATAGAAGCCGCATTTAATGAAATGTTTTAGTTTCATGTAAATCAGCAAAAGAGATGTCATATTGTACTGATAAAATTACTATAACTTGCCTTCAGTTTGTTCACCTCCATCTACATTGCCTTCATCAGCACCTGTAGTGTCAAGATCAGCAGCTCCACTGTCTTCCTCTGGAGGTAGCTGTCTCTCAGGATCAGTAGGTCCAGGTGTAGTATACCTGTCTAATATGTCATCATAACCATCTGTAGGAGCCTCTACATTGTCCCTATTTGTATCTGCACTATTAAGCCTTTTTGTTGATCTTGTTTGGGCTCCAGAATGCTGCACCTGTGATTCTTCAGATGCCCTCACTCTCTTGCTCCTAGTTCCTAGAGCCATGTTAGGATCTCTCTTCTTAGAAGCGAGGGTTTTCCTTCTAGCACTTGGAGGATACTATAAAAAAAGTCAGCCATGTGCAATATTAAGCAAGACCATATATTAATTACAAGTATGAAAAAAACATGATGAATCTGAAAGTAGGATCATATATTATAGATGAGATTGAAAACATTCAAATGCAATTCAAATACTCCCCATCCACTACTTGGAAGGTTAAAGAAGCACCTTAATTGCCAGGGGTTTTGGATACTCTTCAGATTCAGTGTCGTCATCATCACTATCTCCTTGATCATCTTCGTCAAGGAGATACTCTGATGAATCCGAATCTGAACTATTGGTTTTCTTGTTTGTTGTTTTCCCCTTTGTTGATGCAGGTTGTGGTAAAGAATTATTAAAACTGGCAGATAGATTGTGCAGTCCCAATTCTTGCATCCTCTTTAAATTGTCCGCCACATGTCTATCCCGATTCCTCTCATAATCGGTTATTGGAGGTTGTATTACTTGCAACATAGCACAATGTGTCTATTTGTTCATGTGAAGGAGATTACTAAGAACTAGGAGGTAATACTAATTGGCACAGAGAAAAGAGGTAAGAGCAAGTATTGCCTACTATAGAGCAAATACAAAAGAGGCGATAGGTTATAGATTAGAGTGAAGAAAGACTAGAGGTGATATGTTCCATAACAGTAGTTCATGGATTACTACAATGAAGTGAGATTGGGGGCATATATATTCCACATCTGTATATACATTATTAAATTGCAAGGCGTATGGAAAGCTGAAGGGCAGTACCAACTTAAAAGCCCATGCATACAGGTGGATTACCTTCTTCTTGTGCAGGTTCCTTGTTCCGTTGGCCCCTAGTTGCCACCATCGAGGTCGTCAATGGAGAAGCAGAGCTGCTGCGGTGAATCCTAGTCGACGACGAAGCAGATCCAGTGAAAAGTCCTCGGCGATGACCCAAATCCTGCGATGGTTAGGGTTAGGTCGTTGTGAGTGAAATATGGATGGGGCCAGAATGGTCTTGGGACGAGATAGAGAGGGATGCGGCCAGCGATGTAGTCGGCGACGACGCAACTCGTCGCCGGCTGTGGTCCCCCCGGGGTTGGCGGTTTGGTGGGGTGGAATTTAGGTGGAAAGGGGGAGGAACAACTCATCGACGGCGGTTGTGTTCCGTCTTGGCGATGAGGTACTTGGTCGTCGTGGTCGAGGAAGCAGCTCATCGACGGCGGTTGAGTCCAGGCGGCGGCGGCTAGGGTAGATGAAATGGGGGATGGGAGGAATGAATTAATAAGGGGATAAATATGTGATTAGTGGCGGGATCAATTTTCGGGACGCCGTCTGTTTTGGCGCTCTTATTTTTCGACCACAAGCTGGGGTATGTCGTAATTAAACTAAACCGCATCAAAGGGTTATCAAAATTATTTGAATAGCACAGTGGAAAGGCAGGCTGATTTTGGTGCATTGGTCACGGGTTCGAATCCTTCAAAAGTCATTTTTTGTTTCTTCTAATTTTTTGTGATCTTCACTAGTTTTGTTTTCCTATTGATCTTTGAATATATTTTTGGTACAATTTTTTTGAGTTTTAGCACTGACATGTTTTGGTGTATGGTCATCCCAAAAAAGATTCAAATTAAATGATTCGGAGAAAGTGGTACTACATATTTCCTCTCACTTAGTAACAAGGGTATGTGTGAGCGATGGACGACTTTGCGAGGATGTGCATCACCACTTTGTCAGAACGATTTCAAAATTTTTTTACAACACTATACACCAAAATGGAGTGTCGATGCAACTTTTCAGATTTTTCTACTTACTTTAGGATTTTTTCCATTGATTCTTGAGAAAATCAAAAAACTTACTTTAATACGAAAACTAGTTCTAAAAATTGCACAGATGCACACACCATCATGGGACACCTACATAAGCATCCCAAAAGAATTTCAAATGATTTGGTGAAAGTTGTACTAGACATCCCCCAAACGGATGAGCATCTCTCACTTACTCACATGGTCATGTGTAAGAGATGTGTGCATTTGTAATCATATGCATTACAACTTTCTATGGTCATGTGTAAAAATCTATGGTCTTTCCAGCATGTGAACCTGCAGTCATTACACCACTGTTTTTTGTCTGCAAGAACTTCTCACGATCCGCAGTGCTATACCGCACTCCATTAATCTTGCAACTTGCACTGATCTTAACTCGCTGAACTGGACCACATGCCAGTGCCCACAGTCCTTCGCTAACCGATTCTGGATTCTCACTGCGCTTGTTCTTAAGCTGGTGGAACGAAAATACAAAATTAATCAGGTAACCATTTAATATGCCTATAAACAAAATATTGAGTGACTTCCATGAGACTTAAACCACTTTGGAAATCCCTGTTCGACCATTCGATCTACTTCATTTGGACGTGCATCTTGCTGCAGTAGCTCCTCCCTGTACATGCTGTAGGAAAAAAAATCGATTCGTAAGAATAATTTCAAATTTAATAAAACAAAAACTAAGTCTCAGACATACTTACTCCAAATATTCCTCTGCTTCTTCAGCATTATGTAGCACATACCAAACTACCTTATTCATGACAGCACCTTCAATGTACTCGGTCCTATTAGCTCCAACAAGAGTAGCACCATGCTTAAAAACAGATATGTCATTAGGCAATGGCATCTCTGTACCACTATCGTCGTCCTGGTTAAATTTAGTGTCAACATCCTCCATGTACCTAGAACAAAAGGTCAATGTGTCACTTGCCATATATGCCTCAGCAATTGATCCTTCCGGCCTAGCCCTGTTCCTTACAAAATTCTTCAAAGTGCCTAATCGCCTTTCTATTGGGTACATCCATCCATACTGAACAGGTCCTCTAAGTAGTGCCTCATCGGGAAGGTGGACACACAAGTGCACCATGACATCAAAGAAGGCAGGTGGAAAGATTTTCTCAAGCTTGCATAGGATCAATGGAATTTCTCCTTTCAACCGTTTCACAACATCTATCCTTAGATTTCTACTGCATAATTCCCTGAAGAAGGTCCCCAGCTCTGCAATTGCTTCATATACATCCTTCCTCACTAGTCCTCTAAGGCCAGCAGGTATGATTCTTTGCAGTAGTATGTGGCAAGAATGTGTCTTCAGCTTACCAACCACCCTGGAACCATCTTCACTTATGTATCTTGCTAGGTTAGCCGCATATCCATCAGGAAACTTGATACCTTTGAGAAACTTGCAAAACTCGACTTTTTGATCCTTCCCCAAAACATATGGAGCAGGTGGAGCCCTGCTGTTGGGAACACACTTGCCTTACCCCCGCTTGCGCGCAGGGGATCAGCGAAGGTGGTCGGTCGTCACAACTAAATGCGAGGGGACAAAGAAGCAAGAACAGTAATGATATGGCTCTATTCCCCAAAAAACCGTGCCCATTACACTGTTCACCCCTTGGTATTTATAGGAAATACCAAGGGGCACTGGCCAAATTACAAAAGGGGGACAAGAAAGATTCCTCTGCGCTATACAATGGAAGGGCAGAATCATACAAACACAGAGAAAACAGAGACCCTAGTTCGACGTCCTCCTGTCCGCCGCCACTAGGCTCCCGCACACCTTCACAAGAAAGCATGGGTCGACTCCTCGGCTTCGTCAGTCACGAGGTCTGTGTTCGCTTCCCGCCCGCTGAGCTCAACGTCTTCAGCGAAGGTGTCCTCACAGGAGCGCGCGAGGGTCACCTTCTGTGTTCTTCACGCCTATAGCCTGCAAGAAGCCATAAGGTTGGCGAGGGCCGAACCATTATCCGAAGGTTAGGAAAACGATCCAAGTGACTCGACAAGCGCCGCAGAGGTGTGCAGGTCGCGCGAAGGTCGTCTTTGAGCCAGCCTGCGTGGCGTCACTGCCGAGGGTCCCTTCCCCCAATAGTAGCCGCTCGACGGCTTGGATCTAAAAACGATCGATCTTAGGCCCAAGCAGCGTCTTTGTTTGGAAATGAACAGTGTCCCTCGGCAGCGTCGCCCGCGGCTGCTTGTGGGCCGGTCCGTTTGTTTTTTGCTTGCGGTGTTTGAGGTCCGTTTCGTTTCCTGTGCCGCATTTTTTGGGATCCGTGCCGAGTTTGTCGGGTTGGGTGGTTCGTGCCTCGGCCTATATAAAGGTGGGGTTGGTGGTCGCTTTGAACTCGTGCCCTCCTGTTGCTATAGCCAACTTGCTTCTGCGATTTGCTTGTAGCGAGGGTTTGTTTTAGCTTGTGTGCGAAGGTTGAGAATAGGCGCTTGTTGTTCAAAGTTAGAGTCAGCTGAAGAGATGGCTAGGTTGAAGCAAACTGCTCGTGTTGCTTCTCCGAGTGCTGCGGATGGCGGAGTGACCTTTGAGTTTGGATTTAGTCGGGTCTGCAGTTCTGACCTGGATACTTATGTGAAGCGAGGCTGGATTGAGGATGGGAAAGCGAGGACCAGTGCTGAGGAGACCATTCCGAAGCCAGATGCTGGTGAGGTTGTTGTGTTTGAGGAGTTCTTTACGGCTGGTCTACGCTTTTTGGTTGCTTCGTTTGTGACTTCGGTCTTGTGGAGGTTCAACTTGAGGTTTCACCAACTCACCCCATCGTGTTTTACGAAGCTTTCTGTATATGTCTGGGCGTGCCGTTCCCAGGGCGTTGTCCCAAATGTCGAAGGTTTTGTCCGGATGCACCGTGTGCATATGCAGCCGCGCAAGATAGTGGATGGTGAAGGTAACACCAGTCTCGGTCAGTTTGCGGTATACACCTTTTGCTATCGTGCTGGATCAGAGTTGCCGGTGCAAGCTCAGAAGAACAAGTGGACCAGTGGATGGCAGGAGTTCTGGTTCTACTACAAGCTTGACGGTGTAGCCGAGCTCTGCGGCGAGCTTCCGCCCCTTGGTGATGCGAGTGCCAAGGCTAAGATGAGTGCCGAGGCGCACGCCGCAGTTGACTGCTTAAGGGTTGTTGCGCGTTCGCAGTGTGCTCGCGACTTGGTCGAGGAGTACTGCTGTGCCAAAGTGTGGCCCCTTAGCCGGAAACAAACATGGTTTTCTGTTGAGGATGACCCTATGTATGTGGGTAGGGATTTGAAAAAGCCTAGGTTGGAGCTGAACAAAGCTTGGGAGGCTGTTTTGAATAGGTTTCCCAGACGTGAAGATGGAGTCGAGGCTATTTACAAACGGGTTCAACAGAGAGCTGAAGATCTTGTTGGCAAGCTTTCTACGCTTGAGGTTAAAGCCATCCATGGCTTGGTGGGTAGCGGAGGTCGAGTTAATAGGATTTTTGATATTCTTGAGATCCAGTATGCTGATTGGCCCGCACCTTCGAGTGAGGATGCGTCGAAGAAGAGGAAACACGCTGCAACCGAGGATAAGGGGCTTGCCTCGCGGCCGAAAAGGGGTCGTGGCCGAGGCCGCGGTGGGGCCGGTAGCCGGGTGAAAAAGCTTGCGACGAAGGTCGCTGTGGGTTCGGGTGCTGCCGGCACTTCATCCTCTTTGGCCGTTGTTTCGTTGCCGAGCGACCGAGGTCTTGCGAAGGTCGGAGGGCGGGTACCTCGCGTCGGCGGGATTGGTGCGCTGAATCAAGTTTCGGATGATGAAGAAGTCTCCGACAGTGAAGAGAAGGAGGAGGAGAGGGAGGCAGAAAAAGAAGGTGATACTGAAGACGACTCATCTGATGATGATAGCGACTCTTCCAGTGGCGAAGATGATTCCGATGATGAGGTTTCCACCGGTGATGACCGTGGGAAGGCAGTTGTTTCAACTGGCGCAGCTGCTCGAAGTATCGATGAGATTATCCGGGACTTCGAGCCTGAGAGTCCCCTGCGAGGGTCGATTCCTGAGTTCGCTGGGTCACATTTCTGGGTTAATGGGTTCGAGGTAGCCGGTGACCATGAGTCGGAGCGAGTTCCTAGGAAGAGACCGTATGGCGAAGCCAGTCGATCAAGCCTTCCTTATTTTGCTAAGAAGATCGGTGTTTCGGACCCTAAGACAGAGCTTTTCACTAGTCCGAACCTTCGGGAGTGCCACTTGCAATGTGCTCCGGAGGAAAGGCGTTTTCTTGGCCGGGTGTTTGGTCGGATTTGTGTGCCAGAGGCGGAGCTTCGACTGGTCAACCAGCCTTTGGACGAACTTCATGATGACATAGATGTCAAGCTGGCTGAACTAATGCTCCTTAACCGCTCGGCTCGCCGGAGGGCGAGTTATAATCTTAACTATTTGAATGACCGGTTGGCCGAGGTCAAGAAAGATAATAAGGACCTTCGGCAAAGTTTGGAAAATAAAGAGATTGAGCTCAAAGCTGCTTTGGAAAAAAACAAGAAGTCCCGAGAGGAGGCTGTGGAGTTAGCGAAGCGGAACGCAGATCTAATTGCGGCGAACAAGGAGAAAGATAAGGCGTTGATGTCTGCAGAGGATCGGATTACCGATTTGAAGGGGTCGTGGCGAGCCAGTATGGAGAAAATTAAGAGTAAGCTCGATGGTTGCTTAACTGAAGCCGGTGGCTCGGCCGCAGAACCACTTCCTGTTGATACTAGTGCGGAGGTTTCAACCGATTGGCTCTGCGGGGAGCTTGATGTTTTTAGTTTGTTGGTTGAGAACGCGGCTGACTTCGGCGGTTATGCCAGAGCTTTGGCTATGTCTAGCACCCTTTAACAAGCTGATTGCGACCATCTTCGCAAAATTAAGCGGCCGAACCATGTTTTCCCTACAGTTGATGAAGTTCGAGCCTTGAAGATCGACGACGCAGATGTTCGTAATTGCGCAATGCATTTTTTGCGAAGATTCTGGATAGCTGGCGGAGGTTGAGCCCTGGCTTTCGAAGAGGCCGCCGAAGCTACTCGTCAGGTGTGCATTGCATGAGATGTCTGTTTCATGTTTTAATCCATGGATGAAAATGTTGATATTTAGTGTTGTGTTCTGTTTTGCAGGCTCGGAAGGACGCGCTGCCCTCGCCGACTGCGACCGAAGACGTTGCGGGTTGCTCGAAGTCTGCTCCTGTGCACAATTCCGCGGAAGTTCCACCAGTCGAGGTCGCACCCTCGGCTGAGGAGGCTCCGGTCACTGGGGAGGCCGACGTGGAAGAGGCGGCAACGGATGAAGCGCCTGCTGCTGAACCTTCTGTGACTTTGGAGAGTTTGGATGATGCGACCGGCGAGGATTTGGGTGCTTCAGCTGGCGAAGCTAGGGTGGAGGAGCATGTGGATGACGAGCAGGTGTGAAAACTGGGGATAGTTTTAATCATGAGGGTCATTTTGTAATATGTTGGGTGTTGGGGATGACTAGGTGACGCTAAGACACTTTTTTATTGCTATGAAAAATGCAGGTTCCTAATGGAACCGTGCTAGAAGTATTTGATGTGACACCTCTGACGCTAAATTATCAAGATGTTTTTATAACTGGTGAATCATGGGCTCGAGCTAAGTTTAAGCATCCTTCGCAATCTTTTGAGCGTTTTTGGTGGTCGAAGGTGCGAAGGTACGATTTGAAGAATAGTCGATGAAGCCTCTTTTGGCATGATGCGGATTATACTGATCGGCAGGCTACGAGAGAGTTGTTTGGTTCTTCTTCTTCCTCGCAGCCTGTTGTTGATGATGATATCGATGAAAAAACAGCTTTGGATTATTTCCTGTTTGGTCATAGCAACCTCGACCTGGGTCCGGATGGTTCCATTGTGATTCCGAAGGAGGAGCCTTCGGAAGTTGTTGATGTGGGTCGGAGATATATGTATAGGGCAAGGGTTTTGCCCGGTGAACTGCCGATTGTTCCCGCGGCTCCTTTGTTATGGGGACCCGTGGTTCCTGTTGGACTAGGATTTGAGGAAGAGGGTTACGAAGGTTTTGACGATTTAATGTTGATTGAGGACTATGACGGTTCCTTGTAATTTTATAATTTTTATTGACTGTGAGACGTTGTGAAGTTGTTTTGTATGTAAACGGGGGGAATTGTGTGATTGTTTGGTGTAAATACGATTGATTTTTGTAATTTTTATAGTGGATGCTTGGTCCTTGCTGAATATTGGCGAGGTCCGTTAGCTGTTTGGTTTTGCACTGCTGGTTGCGTATGATGTTCAGTAAAACAGCGATGCCCCCCTTTCTTTTTGGCGAGGCTCGCTTTTTGTTGAAGAGAGATGTTTTAGTAAAACAGCGACGCCCCCTTTCTTTTTAGCGAGGCTCGCCCTTCGTTAAACAGAGATGTTTAGAAAAACAGCGACGCCCCCCTTCTTTTTAGCGAGGCTCACCTTTCGTTAAACAGAGATGTTTAGAAACACAGCGACACCCCCCCTTCTTTTTAGCGAGGCTCGCCTTTCGTTAGACAGAGATGTTTAGAAAAACAGCGACGCCCCCCCTTCTTTTTAGCGAGGCTCGCCTTTCGTTAAATAGAGATGTTTAGTAAAACAGCGACGCCCCCTTCTTTTTAGCGGGGCTCACTTTTCATTGAAGAGAGATGTTTAGTGAAAACTGAGTGTTTTGCGAGGTTGCTCGACTTTTTGTACTTCACGCCTCCCCTTGTCTTAGGTGGAGGTGAAGTTTGCTTTGCGAGCCCCTAGCGTGTTTCGCGAGGGTGCTCGACTTTTTGTACTTCGCGCCTCCCCTTGTCTTAGGTGGAGGTGAAGTTTGCTTTGCGAGCCCCTGGCATGTTTTGCGAGGGTGCTCGACTTTTTGGACTTCGCGCCTCCCCTTGTCTTAGGTGGAGGTGAAGTTTTCTTTGCGAACCCCTGGCGTGTTTCGCGAGGGTGCTCGACTTTTTGGACTTCGCGCCTCCCCTTGTCTTAGGTGGAGGTGAAGTTTGCTTTGCGAGCCCCTGGCGTGTTTCGTGAGGGTGCTCGACTTTTTGGACTTCGCGCCTCCCCTTGTCTTAGGTGGAGGTGAAGTTTGCTTTGCGAGCCCCTGGCGTGTTTCGCGAGGGTGCTCGGCTTTTTCCAAGTTTGTTTCGAAAAGGTTTGTTTTTCGAAGCAATATTTGGGTTGTTTTCATCGATTATAGCGCTCTTGAAAAAGAGTTGCTTTTTTCGATGTTTGTTAATAAAAGTAACAATTTAGAGTTTTGCTTTTTTCGGGGGTTCTAGCCTGTATTAAGGATTTGGATACTGCCTCGTTAAAAAACCTTACGCCCCTTCGTAAGGAAAAAGAGTGCAGCTCCTCTGTTTTTGTTACAAACATAGAATTGAAAAAAGACAAGGGAGAAAACAAATTACATGTTGCGAGAGCTCGCTAAGGCTTCGCTATGGATAATATTTGCGAAGATCGTCAACATTCCAGGTGTGAGGCAGGTTGTTTCTGTTAACACTAGATTTTCGCACGCATGAGGATATGACAGGTGGACCCAACCAGCAGAGAAGAAAGGATTCGGCAAGCAATCAGACGGCTATTTGGTCCTCAAAGATTTGGATGAATGTCTGTGCGGTCGGCTATCTTGCAGAGAGATGGTTCCATTCGGGAAATGGATGTTGCAGATGAAGCCGGCTTGCATGGGAAGGCATATGGCTATGAAAGATGCCGAGAAGATTAGGAATAGATTTCGTATCTTTCCATATTTTTATCGTTGTAAATCGTAATCGTCTAGGACTCGTATTTCGTCCAGGGTATAAATATAAGCCCTCGACCATTGTAAAATTGTACACAACCACATCAATACAAACCGGCCCCTTGCCATCTTCGAGTCCCTAAGTCGTGTCGTCGAGTTCTTCGAGAGGAAACATCGATCCTTCGACCTACGTAAGTACTGGCAACCTTGTTATCATGTCTAGTATCATGCGGTGGATTTAGATATGATGCAAGTAGTCACGTATGTTAAGCTTAGTATCGTGCGGCGGATTTAAGCTTATGACGAGAAGTTTTTGCTTGTGCCTTGTATCGTGCGGTGGATTAAGACATGAGTAAAAATAGTTATCGGCTCTATTAGATTTGGCAGATCTAGTAGATTCATTAAGTTATCATGTGTTATGTGTTTTATTTATTTAATTCCTGTAACACTCTTTTGCCCAATCTAGATTGATCTCTATTCGGCCTTGTTTCACAAGTTTACTTGTGCTTTGCTAATCATAAGATCATGATAGCCGGATCAGTTTTCAATCTAGGTTGTTACATGTTGTGGGTTCATACATGTCAATCATGTTTATGTTTATGCTTTGATAGAACTGGGTGTCGTGCGGCAGATACAGGTTTTAGATTAGTTTGATCATGTTTGCTTGTATGTTTCCTTCCTCATGGACCCCAACTCGGCTAGTTTGCCGATTTTGGTCAAGCTTACACGAGTAATGAGCTCTTATAGATCTGTACAGATATATGCATGCTTTTAGCTTGTTATAATTAGATTGTATCATGCGGTGGATTGATCTAATTATAAGAAGTGGTATAGACTTATAGCAAGTGGTATCATGCGGTGGATTAGCTTCGCTTAAGTTTATGCTTGACGGGTTTTTGAAGACTAAACGTGCGGCAGATTAGTTGGATTAGTCTATGCATGTATTATTTGAACAGATCTATTCTTGGAAGTTGCCTGTTTATAATATCTTTGATTCGTTCAAGCATGTCTTTCATTTGCATTCGGCAGTTAATATGCTTCACACACTCTGTTCTCATACTTGCCGAATAGCTTTGTAAACATGCTCTGACAGACAGCTTTTGTAGCTGTGTGCCGTCGCGATTGGCTTTCGAAGCCGTACATATGGAACTGTCTGGTTTTACCCAGCATGTTCCAGAGGTATTCTCATGTTTTATCCCTTGTTGGTTTTCAGGTCAAACCGACTAGCACGTCTCCGGATTCAGCACACTCCGGGCACCCGATTGAAGCTAGCCTCGTTCGGCTTGCTGTGTGTCTTGGCGCAAGCTGTCACTTTTTGCGTCAACACACTTTTTGGCACGCTCGGTGGGACAAGACTCTCCGCTTCAAGATGACTGAGATCAACGACGATCAGATTCTGGATGTAACTATGGACGACTTGTCGCCAGATCTGAGAGCTTCAGTACAAGTGCCTGATGTCCTTTTCCAAGAACAAGAGTGGCAAGATTTACCAGAAAGAACCATTCCCAAAAATTCTTCCTCACCATCAACCTGATATCCCCAATGAAGAAGAAGCTATTCGGAAGATGACTGAAATAATGCATAAGGTTGTATCAGAAGCCGTGACCAATCATCAGTCGGCTTTCTTGAACACTTTTCGTGCTATCATAGTCAATACTTTCGGTCCAGCCATGGACAAATGCTTTGAAGAAGCTGTTGGTCCGATGCAGGGACCGTTGTTGTTTCAAGTACCTCAACGTCGAAAGATTACCGGAGACAGTGGAGCTGGTATGAGCACAGGGGGAATGGTTCCTCATGAGACACAACATCCACCCACAACCTATGGCCAGCTCGCATTCAGCACGACAGGGAATGTCCCGCAATCTGCTTCTAAAGTGTCTCCTGCAGCAAATAGGATACAGAAGAATATGTTTGGAGATGGATATCATGAGTTCATCGATTATAGCTCAATTAATGCTCTTCCAAATCCAGGCTATAAGAGTTCGGCAGGGCTACATCCTGGGGGGCAGGCACAAGCAGCTCCTGATCCGAATGTTGACCTCATCATGCATAAGATGGCTGATATGATGCAGAATCAATTCGGCCTGAAACCTAAGAATCAAACTTACACATACAAGTCCCCTTATCCAGAGTGGTACAATTGGGTAGCTCTTCCTCCAAGGGTGAAGCCTCCTACTGATTTCACCAAGTTTTCAGGCTAGGATGACACTAGTACTATAGAACACATCGGCCGCTACTTGATGCAACTCGGAGAAGCATCTACAGATGAGGCTTGGAAGATTCGGTACTTCCCGTTGTCATTAACAGGACCAGCCTTCTCGTGGTTTTCTTCTCTGCCGGCAAATTCTATCAATACATGGGCAGAGCTAGAGCAGAAATTCCACTCGTATTTCTTTACGGGTACCAGCGAGAAAAAGTTGGTCGATCTCATGAGCCTAAGGATGAAACCTGGCGAGACGCCACAAGAATATCTACGCCGATTCAGGGAGACCAAGAATCTTTGCTATTCTCTGAATTTGCCGGATGATCAACTGCTGGAAATAGCCATAGCTGGCATGTTGCCGAGTATCAAAGATAGGCTATTTGGCATGGAGTTTGATGACCTCGGGCAGTTATCACAAAGGTTGGCAACGATGAGTAATCAAGCCCAGATATTCAAGAGGAATAATCAGTTCCAAAAGGGTGATGTGGCTGCCAAGATGTATCAGGCTTTCCTAGAAGAAGCGACTGAGTACAATGATGAAGATGAAATAGCTGCAGCCGAGATAATCTGGGATAAAGAACCGACTCAAGTCAACCAGCGATGGCTGAGGCAGCAGAATGGTACTTATGACTTTGATGTTTCCAAGTCAGATAAATTATTTGAGTACTTGTTGAAGGAAGGACGCATCAAGTTGCCGGAAGGTCATCCTATGCTGCATCCTGAAGGGGTCAAGGACAAAAAATATTGTGGTTTTCACAATACTAGATCCCACTCCATAAACGATTGCCGAGTGTTCAGAATGCGGATCTAGAAAGCTATCCAGGACGGGCATCTGAGGTTTGATGGGAAGATGAAAATTGATGGTAGCCCTTTTGGACAGAATACTGTGTCCTTCTCTGTTAACATGATCAACGCAGCTGATCCCAGGGATAAGAGCAAAATGAAAGTTTTAACCTCTGATAGAGCAAGGGAAGCTGGTGCCATTGACCCTAATCGGCATATTACAAAGAGAGAGCTTCAGCAGAGGGTTCGGTTCCAAAATAGCCGAACTGAGACGGGTGAAACTTCCAGACCCAGGGTCACAACGCGCATCTTGTTGAATAAATGGCGTCGGGAGCAGGAACGATACCAGAAGCAGAGACTTTATGAAGAATGGAAGTTCCTGGAAAAACAACGAAGGTACGAAGAACAGATGTACCGGGTAGAACGGGAAGATACGAAGGAGCAGGAACAGTCTCATTGGGAATGCTCGTTCTTCCAGTATTGTTGGAACGAAGGCTTGAAGCTGCCTGTTAAGAACAACTGCCCTGAGTGCAGTAATCAGTACTCAGAGTATAGGCAGTCTCGAGTCAACCACCGATCTGTCCATGAGAGGCTTGGGGCACGAATCCCTGAGGACGATCGACACGTAAAAATAAATAATTCCGAAGATCGGCAGGGAAGAGGATTTGCCGATCAAAGTTGGGCTCGCACCAAAGAAGAAGAGTACCACGAGTATGTCTGGCAGAGAGGATAGTGGTGTCCACTAGGATTGAGGAGAAGCCAGAAAAGGAGGGTGCAGCACCTAAGAAATAGAGAGTTAGAACAAGCAAATGCCAAAGTAAAGCGAGTTTGGCGCCCCAAAGAGAAGCCGGATGGGGGTGATCGTTCGGCTGACGCATGCATGGCTTTCTTTCTTCCATCAGAATTTATAGCTCCCGAAGAACAGGATATCCAAGATGAAGTGTATTCAGATTTTGATGAAGATGAATTCCAAGAGTTATTGGCTCATCTTGTCTTGGCTCAAAGTGCAGTATTCGATAAACCAGCTAAGCATCGACACCTGAAGCCATTTTATATGAGAGGCTATGTTAATGGCAAGCCATTGACTAAGATGTTCATTGATGGAGGGGCTGCCATAAATATCATGCCGTATACCACCTTCAGAAAACTTGGGATGGCAAGTGAAGACTTGCTGAAGACCGACATGGTGTTGAGAGACTTTGCTGGCAATTCTTCTGATACTCGAGGAGCAGTCCATGTTGAGTTGACGATCGGGACTATGACCTTGATCACTACCTTTTTCGTCATTGATGGCAAGGGGGCATACAGTTTGCTATTGGGAAGAGATTGGATATATGCAAACTGCTGTGTGCCGTCAACTATGCATCAGTTCCTCATCCAGTGTATTGGAGATGACATCGAAATCGTCCATGCTGATGATTCGGTGAGTGTTGCTAATACAGAACCCATCTACTGGGAATATGATGGCGTTGAGTGCTTTTCTGGAAGAGCTTGGGAAGCGGGTCCTGTAAATGTTTTCAATGAGGACCAACAGCCGATTCAGACAATCGGCTCTCAGAGCAATTTTTAATGAGTAATATAAGTGAGGTAACGGAGAAGAATTGAGGCCAAGTTTCGTGTCGGCTGACAAGGAATAAAGTGTTGATAATGAAGCCGAAATAGGACCAATGTATGCAAGTCTGGGTCTCGAGCATCTTTTGAAGTTAACGAACTTTTGAGGGTTCTGCTTATTTCTCCATTGCCGAAGCAAATGGAAGAACAAGAGTTCACATAAGGTGACGTACAACAGAGGGTATTGGAAAGTATGAGGGCACTTCTGCAACTTGGTAATTGTTTCAAGTTGTACGTGACGGCCGATAGCCTTGCAATAGGATCGACCCTTATTTTAAAATTTAAAAGATAAATAGCAGCTAGCTTTAGCCGAAAATGTTAGACCCAGAGAAGGGTATTCGGCTGTAAAGAGGTTTTGATCATATGCACGTCACTCGTGGACTAAGCTTCGGCACTACTTGTTAAGAGCCGAACGCATGGAAATTATGTAACTTGAGGAATACTTATATACAGCCGATGTAAAGCATCGCCTTTAGCAGAAAAAAATGTTCCAAGAATTCAAGTCATAGCCGATATTATTTATATCGCCTTTAGTACAAGATATTTATGACCCTGGTGGCCCTAGCATTTTTTGAGTTGGTAGGTTTATTGGAAGAAGAGGAAGATGAAGTGCAGTAAGTGCAGTGCCAGGTGACATGACATATCGGAGATAAGATCTAGTCGGCTAAGATAACGTCATACATTCGACAAACGTTCTTCTGAAGAGATGTTGCGAATAGAGAAGGTCACTGAGGGATCGAAAAATGCAAATAAGCATGATTTAGAGGAGAATAAGTTTCATATATTGCAAGCCTCATTCATAGATCCATCCTAATACAAACTACCATTGAAATAATTTGGTCACAATGGATTGCGGGTCAGTAATCTCGGCAATGGCAGCGGCATGGTTATCATAGATCTCGAGGTCTTCAAATTCATCCGGATCCCCGCCTATGAAACCAACTGGTAGGAAGGAATAATCTTCTTTCGTCCAAGAACTCATTGCTGATAGCCCAAGGGAAACTCCGGCGTGCACACCTTGGATGATGGCCTGATCTATGCGAACATCCATGGCGTCAAGACGGGCTTCAGCTGAGTCCCCATGAGCATTCACTTTGAGGGCAATTTTGTTCGCTGCCATTTTCAAATGGTCATTCTCTGCAGAAAGGGCTAACAAAAGAAGGGATGCGTCAAGTAAGGCAAACTCAACCAGAAGAAGAGAACCAAGGCTCTGCTAACCTGTGATGAAGTTGCAGAGTTGCTTCCGTTGGTCTGCCCACTCAGCTTCCTCGATACTATGCTTCTTGGATGCGTTTTCCAATTCCTTCCAGGCCTTATCCTTTTCCTCGCGGTATCGAAGAGCATCCAGAGGAACTCGAGCTTGGTTGGATGAAGACCCCACCCTGAGAAGGACGACAGATCAGGGATGGATGAGCAAGAAGAACTATCGCAAGGGGGCAGGGGACTAGTCTTTTACCTATGGCACCAGTGAGTTAATGCTCGACTTCCTCCTGCTTCGTCTGTGTCAAGGTGCCTGCCGTGGCCACCTTTGCCTGTCATTGGTGGAAACGCAAGCAAGAGATTTTCTTTCTGGCTTGAGCTAGAAGCTGAGAAATGGAAATTTTTGCGAATCAAACTATTTGACTGGAGATAAGAGTGACAGCTTGTGTAGGGTCATATTTATAGAACCATGACTTGCACACTGGAGGACCAAGCATCGAAGTAGGGTTTTCACGGCTTATGGGCCGTTATTGGGCCAGGCCGGATTTTTGACGATTGGAAGAGGTCATGACTCCAGAGTCAGAAAGCTGATAGGATTCGGCTAAGAGTCGTTCAGTTTTAACTAGTAGTCTGGGAACTCATGTTACCGATTGACATTGAGAGCAGAGAGCTGAAGATCGAAAAGTCCTTTAAGAGATACTACCTTAATGTCATCATGGATCGGAAGGCTAAGAGAAAGCTGGAACTTTGAATCTAAGATGACCGATTACAACAAATTGTCTGCAAGGCGAAGATATCTGATGTTATTATCAGCAATGGCCGATGTAGTATACATCGTCGTTGAAGTAAAAGAAAAAAAATCAAATCAGTGGCTGATGCGCAAAAATGGAGCATGCATTGATCTTGAAGGATCAATCGCAGATTGATTTCAAAGCCGGACGAACGAAAGGAGCTTCTTATTTTACAGAAGGAGGGTTCAAGTTTACAATAGAAATTAGTTCGTCCATCCTATCCTCTGTCTGATCGGGAGGTCATGATCGAAGGAATTAGCCAGATCTGTTCCAGCTTCTTTCATATCATCTACGGAGTGTGCTACCCTGTACTCTAGTCCTCGCTCGCAGACATCGAAATTGCGGTAATCGGCTCCAGAGTGAATCCGTACCGCGTTGAAGGCAAGTGTTGCGCCATATCCCATACCAACTCTGGAAATGTCGGGGAGGGCTCGGTTGACTTCGTTTACCCGCCTCAAGGCTGTTGTACCCGGTACGTTGGCCGTGATGGCAAGGTTAGCAATAGCTGCTTCGAGAGAATGAAGTTTGGTCTCCAGAGCTAAAAGGGGGAAGAGTCGGTAAAAGCAGAAAGGAAAAAAAGGAAGATAATGAAAGGATGCTTACCGGCAGCCCGTTCCCGAGCGACATCACGCTCTCGAGAGATTCGGTTGATCTCCCGATCCTTCTTCTCCAAATCGAATTGAAGATCTACAATCTTCTGGAACAGGACCTCAGGGAGGTCGTCTCCGGTCCTCCTAATGAAAGTGGTGAGGTAAGAACAACTACTTCGTTTTGAGACAAAAGAAAGAAGAGAACAACCTCCTTATAGAGGTGCTAGAAGCACCAAGCTCGGAACTATGGCGACTCGCTGCGGAAGACATCCTCCAGAGTGAGATAAGAGAAGAGGGTTTTTTGAGTCTAAGCAGAGGAGTTCAGAGTACACAAGTCAAAACAGGGCGAAAGAGGGTTTTAAAGAATCCCAGAGGGCGCATCGGGAGATGAGTCGACAGGTATAGCAATTATAGCATGTGAAGACGAACGCTTCTGGAGGCTCCACGTTAAAAAGGAATTTTGGAATAAATATTTATCCCAAAATTAGGGGGCATGTGTTAACACCAGATATTCGCACGCATGAGGATATGACAGGTGGACCCAGCCAGCAGAGAAGAAAGGATTCGGCAAGCAATCAGACGGCTATTTGGTCCTCAAAGATTTTGATGAATGTCTGTGCGGTCGTCTATCTTGCAGAGAGATGGTTCCATTCGGGAAATGGATGTTGCAGATGAAGCCGGCTTGCATGGGAAGGCATATGGCTATGAAAGATGCCAAGAAGATTAGGAATAGATTTCGTATCTTTCCATATTTTTATCATTGTAAATCGTAATCGTCTAGGACTCGTATTTCGTCCAGGGTATAAATATAAGCCCTCGACCATTGTAAAATTGTACACAACCACATCAATACAAACCGGCCCCATGCCATCTTCGAGTCCCTAAGTCGTGTCGTCGAGTTCTTCGAGAGGAAACATCGATCCGTCAACCTCCGTAAGTACCGGCAACCTTGTTATCATGTCTAGTATCATGCAGTGGATTTAGATATGATGCAAGTAGTCTCGTATGTTAACCTTAGTATCGTGCGACGGATTTAAGCTTATGACGGGAAGTTTTTGCTTGTGCCTTGTATCGTGCGGCGGATTAAGACATGAGTAAAAATAGTTATCGGCTCTATTAGATTTGGCAGATCTAGTAGATTCATTAAGTTATCATGTGTTATGTGTTTTATTTATTTAATTCCTGTAACACTCTTTTGCCCAATCTAGATTGATCTCTATTTGGCCTTGTTTCACAAGTTTACTTGTGCTTTGCTAATCATAAGATCATAATAGCCGGATCAGTTTTCAATCTAGGTTGTTACATGTTGTGGGTTCATACATGTCAATCATGTTTATGCTTTGATAGAACTGGGTGTCGTGCGGCAGATACATGTTTTAAATTAGTTTGATCATGTTTGCTTGTATGTTTCCTTCCTCATGGACCCCAACTCGGCTAGTTTGCCGATTTTGGTCAAGCTTACACGAGTAATGAGCTCTTATAGATCTGTACATGTATATGCATGCTTTTAGCTTGTTATAATTAGATGGTTGTGACGGAACCGCCCAATAATGTGGCCCACTTGCACACGTCATCGTCATAGGGAGCCCAATGACTGTGCAAATGAAACACGTTACTGGAAAGATCCGTCGGGTGTCCCCGAGAGGACCCCGAATTACTCACGAGCCACAGGACCATCATCATGAAGGTTGGAATAATTACAACATTACAACAGTTGATACAAAATACCATCGGAGTGCGGAAGCAAGATAGATAAACTTTACAAATTATGAAGATGTTACTTTTTACATAAAAATAACTGGTATTGCGGAAGTAGAGTAGTATGACAGAACCACACTTAGGCGGAGTACCTAAGTTGGAGAAGAGGAACAACCAGATCACGTCAAGCCCACTGACATGATCATGATCAACACCACCTAATAGAAACCTGCAACAGGGGATTAACAAACCCTGAGTACTGGGGTACTCAACAAGACTTACCCGACTAAAGAAAAAGGGAGAAGACTCAGGAATGAAAGGCTTAGGGTAGTCAAGGTAAGGCTTAAGTATTTTGCAGAAAAAGCATTTTGTAAACCTTGTTTTATTTTGGAAAGATTCAAGCATTTCTCAATTCTTCATTGTCCATGATTCATTTTACATTTCAAAACATACCTAGTTGAGAACCACTCTCCGTTGACAGTCAGTGACCAAGTCTCCATAACCGAGGAGCAACGTTAATCCGGATAAATAATACTCAGCTGAGGATCCCTATCCACACTGCATATGTAGCACCCAAGCTTGCATATGCCAACTCGTCTACCACGATTCCTCCAAGATTGGGCCCGGTCCTACGCCACCCGAAAGTACAGTACACCACTCCTATCCAGGTACGACGACCACGTGGGTACATGCTACTTCCGCCATCTCTCCACTCCCAGTGCGCGGTTGTCGGTCCAATAAAGGATTCCTCGGAGCCAGAGCTTTCCGTAGTATGTGAATAGTTGCAAGTCTTGGCCAGCAGGCCCCCATACGGATGGTCCCTAATTTTCCAGCCAGAACTATACCTTGGTCATATCTCACCCAAGCGTAATAGTCCTGTCAGTTTTTCAACCCTGTCCCGGTCGGTGTCAACTGTTGAGTCCCGGACTACAACATGACGGCACCGTACGCGCGGACAACCTCTTCTCGACAATGACCACATGCTAGCTAGGCAAGCAGTCATCGAACGGGAAGTAAAGCCAAATTCCCATAAAGATTCTTTCAGTGATCACACTTTTGAAAATGGCATTTTATTGCAAATCTATAGTATAGCATCACTAAGCATTTTGCAAATAGTTTTAAAGCAGGGCTGGTGGATCTTCTGGTGGAGGTAAATAATGCAGGTAATAGGTCATCACACAACTCCTATAACCTAATGCAGTAGTTTAACTCAAAAGCATTTAAGGAAAACATTTTATAAATCCAAGGAAGGGTTAAATGCACCGGGGCTTGCCTTCGTTGCAGGGAAGATAAGATCCAAGAAAGATTGACACAAGTTAGTTCGTTTGCTGCTTGAAGTTAAGTCTTTTTCGACGAAGCCTGTCCAACAAGAACCCTCCTCCGAGGCTCGTTCGACAATGGTGAACACCAGAGCTTGATCAACACGACTTCAACACTCTTGGATACTACACGTGGATAAATGATGTATGCTTTAACATGATGCCATGGAATGCATGCTAAGGTGCAGGACAAGACTACTGATTCTAGAGTACAACTTTCTAACATGTGAGTAACTTCTAGGATAGACATAAAGATTAATTATCCTTATCTTTTTAAGCAAGACTAAACAAACTTATTAAGCATTATTTACAAAACATTGCAAGGCATCACAATCATCATAGACCAGAGGGGTGGGGTCTATGAACAGCAAACAATCCAAAAGGTCACACCATGATTACTTTTCTGTTTTTCCTAATTTATTTTAAAAGATCATTTTATACAGTTGTCCCAAAATTTACCAAATTAATCTCATAGGTTCATCATGGTGTAAATAGATGACAAAACAAATTTCATGACCTTTGGAGCTATACATGTTTTACTAAAAACCTAAAACTATCCATTTATTAATTAAAAGGAGGATTTTTCATATTTTAAACTTTGCAGAAAAGTAGAGTTTCTTATTTTTCTAAAATACTACACAGAGCAAGGAACACACAACATTTATCTCAAGATTTTTAGAACAACAGATTAAACCTCACAAAAAGAAGAAAACAAAACACTATTTATATTTTTAAAAGAAAAGGAAAACTGTGCTTCTCTCGAGGCTCGGCGCGCTTGCCTGTAAGGCGGACAGCGGACCGGTCTCTCGAGGTCTCGGCTGGGAAGGCAGAGGGTGGGGATAGCTTCGCGGGCTCACCAGGAGTTGGAAACGAGGCTCGGCGAGGCGGTGCAAGGGTCGGAGGCGGGAGCTCGATGGTGGCGAGGCCTCGGCGGAGGCTCGGCTAACCTCTCGAGGGTAGCCTCGGCGTGCTCGAGGCTCAGTCCGAGGGTGGCTGCGATTCGCCCGAGGCTGAGGGTGGGGCTCGGCTGCTTCGAGGGGGCGCGGTTCGCAGGCGTGCTCGAGGGTGAGGCTCGAGGGGACGCTCGAGGGTGAGGCTCGAGGCTGGCCTTGGCATGTTCGAGAGATGCGGCTCGAGGGATGTGGCTCGAGGGGACGCTCGAGGGTGTGCGGTTCGAGGGTTGGCTCGAAGGTTGGCTCGAGGGTGAGTGTAACAGAACCGACCAATTTGCACCAGATTAAGCACCGAATCGCTGCTTTCACAGAGATTACAGGTACTTAAGCTCGTACAAACCCGGTAGTCCGGAAATCTCGAAGGATTTCAAGTCATTCAACTTTAACCAAGATCGTAATAGATTAGCGTACATGCCCACAAGGTACATTCAGTTCGCACATAGTTCAAATACATCGGAGTTCGATAGTTATTACAAACCATAGTTTTGAATTCAAAGCGGAAGCAACATAGTTTTGAAACACAAGTCCTTAGTTCACGATACGGTGCCATATGCCTGATCTGTCCTTAGTTCAGGAAAGATAAGGATTGACCATGCCCATGGTCTAGTCACTGCCCTCGACGGGATACAGACAGTTCTCGCAGTAGCCGAAGAAACATTGCCCATCTGCAACAACAAGGGATAGCACCCTGAGTACGAGAAGGTACTCAGCTAGACTTACCCGTCATAAACCAGAAATAATTGACACCAAGGATTATGCAAGGCTGTATCTGAGGTTGGCCACACTTACCTTTTCGCATAAAAGCATTTTATTATTAAATATTCAACATTAGAGCATTAGCAGTCACTTTTATGTAATCAGCCTGATTATCTAGATTTGCACCTGATCTAGAGCAAACACTTGACTACTTACTCAAGCAAGAGTGACTATTTCATCAATAGCCTTTCAGATTCACCAACCATAACCATATTTAGTTCCATATATTACTACGGTAACACATGCTCAGTCAAGTTACTCACTAACCAGGAGCGATGGCGATTATAATCGATTCCTACCAGCTGGGGATAAAATGTCGCACACTCGCCCGACACACCCTGCCAGGTGGCCGTTGGCGACCACTCAGGAGGTTCGAGAACCCAAATCGCGGGACGGCTATGGACCCTTCTACACCGAGGGTTATCTCAATGCCAGGTCGCTCAAGCTATTAACTGCCCACGGTCATGCCAGGTCGATCAGGCCCTGCCTGCCCTCGGACCATGCCAGGTCGATCAGAATAGTTGCCCACGGTACATATAAGGCCCTGGGTGTTAGGCGTCAACGTCTCCGTCACCGGCTCGAAACACCTTACTCGGCTTCACGGGAGGTACCCGCACCTGCTCCGTTAAGTGATTGACGCGTTCAAAATGACTGAGGTGTGCCTTCGTCGGGTCCTAATCGACACAGACGGGAGACTACTAGCACACAGGATCCATGTCCTGCTGCTCCTACATCCCGCCCGGTCTCAGATTAATTAACACATGGTTCTCTCCATGATAGCACCAGGCTAAACATGTTTAGTATCCACCTATATGCGGGAGACAGGAAATCACCCGACTTTTACCGGTCTAAGCAGGGCTAAGCATGTAATCGAGCCTAGACCTAACAGGGATCACAAGATAATATTTGCAGGTGGACAAGGATAATTAATCAATGCAGCAACGGTATCACACAACTCCTATAACCTAATGCAACAATCATATCAGGTTAACTTGTAAACGGTAATTTGCAAACCGTAGGAGAAAAAATGCTCCGGGGCTTGCCTCGCTCGAAATCGGCGGGGCGGTGATCACGACACTCCGGCAGGTCCTCAGCGTCTCCTTCCGGGATCCCCTCCTCGGTTGTCTCCTCCTGACGCTGCTCCTCCGGCGTGTCTTGGGCTTCCACTACCGACCCTGCATGATGCGGTACATGAATGAATAACATGAATGCACATGGGATGCACGGTGATGCAACATGGAGTAACAACTCAGGAGATAAGCACATGTCATCTACTGCTACTCTTCAACAAGGTAGTCAACATCATCCCAACTATTTAACCTATCAGGATCAACTTGTTAAGCGATGTCGCCACCACATCAAAGTCTAATTAACGAGCTCATTACTCTCTAATTACTTGCTGAAATAAATCTATTTACACATGCTTTAAACAGCAACCTAACCTAGACAGCTTCAGAAAAAATCTACAGAAATTACTGGGAGTTAACAACACCTAATCTAGCTCCCTGTCCAAATTTCAACTCATTTGGACTTAAACTCCATCCTCTATGAAAAAGACAAATTCTATCATGAAAGGTGCTTTGAACTACACACCCTAGCAAAAAGTGTCAAACAACAGATTTCTTATTTTTCTGCTGTGCTTCCTAGTACAAGAGCAGTGTGCTTAAATTCTCAGGTTCATATTCCTCATATTTTAATTACTACAAAATAAATAAGAAAACAACATTTAACCATTTTACAAGCTACTGCTAAACTATTTCACAAAGCAACCTCATATTATATTTTTCTCTGAAACTACTCACCCATGCAAACCTAACAAAACTGGAATTACATTTTTCTGACTTATACATAATTAGTTATGCATTTCCCAAGTTATCAGCACTTTTCTAAATTAAATGCATCTACACATAAAAGTATTACCAACAATGCATTTAACATACTTCACAGATGGATCTAATCATGCTTAACACAACAAAATTTGTTTCACAGGATTTGGACTTAAAATGAGCCTTGCATGAATTTTTGAAGCCCTTACATGGATTCTGCAAAACACATTTAAAAGAAAACTCAACCTAACACACGGACTTCGGCCGAGGCGCAAGACACGGCTTCGGCACACCCGGCGCGACTCGTCCGAGGCTTCGAGGCAAGGCTTCGGCACGTTCAGCGCGATTCGGCTGAGGCCCGAGGCTCAGACACAGTTTTTCCGATTCGCCCGAGGCATACTGGCAGCCGAGGCTAACCTATTCAGCCGAGGCTACTGACTCAACCGAGACTAACTGACTCAACCGAGACTAACTGACTTGGCTCGACTCGACCGAGGCTTACACAACCGACCCGATCGAGGCTCGAGGCGAAGGCTCGGCGCTTCCGGCTTACCGAGGCCTTCAACCCTCAAGCTCTTCCCTTTCTCTCTTCCTTACTGCCAGTCGGGGCCCGCTGGTCAGGGTGACCAAGCTTCCGAGGCCAGGCTCAGCACGTTACCGCGCGAGGCCAGGCTCGGCAGTCAACGGCGGAGTTTGGCGCCGTGGTCGTTGACCGGCCCTAGCTCGTCGACGGCGACACTTCTGGCGACGCTGAGACCATTATTGGGTGCGGGTTTGCGAGGCGAACACAACTAACCGACTCGCTAAGCCAGAGGAATACCGGAGCAAGCTCGACGGCGGCCATGGCGGAGCGGCGGCTCTGCGACTCGGCGGCGGAACTCTTCCCGGCGGCTTTGCGACTCGGCGAGGTTAGCACTAGCCTAAGCAAGTCACAAGTGACCTATTGGAGCAACTCCCAGGCTTCGGCATCCCCGGCATTGTCCGGCGCGATGCACGGCGGCTGTCCCCGACGGACACAGCGCGACTGGCCCGCGGTCCGGCGGACTCAGGGCACGAGAGAGGGCTCCATTTGACTCTAAGCTACTGCGGCGGTAAAGAAGACTAGAACATGGCTCAGCTTAGGGTAGCATGGCCGGAGATGACCGGTCCACGTGAAGGTCACGGTGGCGGCTATGGCGGAGCTTGCGGGTGGCGTCCGCTGTTCCGGCAGCTAAGAGGAAGAGAGGGGAAACCAACCCTTACCGGAGAAGGAGAAGATTAGGGCGGAGAAGCTGGCGGGAGGAATCGAACGGCGGTGAGCGGTGGAGTGAGCAATCGCTCGCCGGAGTTCGGCGGCAATGGCGGTTCGGGCTAACTGGAGAAGATGGTGGAGTGACTGGCGCGCTGGTGAGCGAACGCTCTCTGGCTTGCAAGCGCAAGGCGGACGAAGGCAAAAGGAACAAGTGCCTGGGTGCATTGCACCTGGCCAGTTCCCGTCGGGGGAGCTCCCGACCGGGCGCGGCGGCGTCAGGTGTCGCGCTCCACGCGGCAAGCATGCCCCGAGCTCCTAGGCGACGTGGCGAGCTTGCAGAGAGCGAGGGGGCGACATGGCGCACGCGGCGCAAAACCGCGGGCGGCGATGCAGGTGGTTTTGCCGGCCAGCGAGGCGGTCTCGCGGCGGCGGCAGGCTCGGTCGGCGCGGAGGGAGCGGCGCGTGCGCGGGGAAGAAGAGAGAGAGGACTGACAGACCGGGCCCACTAGGGTTTAACTAATGAAGTTTGGTTACAAACTTTGATGCTCCATAACTCCTACTAAGCCGAATCTAGGAAAAGTCCTAAACAGCAAAGTTGCTTAGAATTTTGTAAGGAAACATCATCCTTAAGGCTCCAGTCCAAATTCTGTTGTTTAAAAGAAATTTAGTGCTAAACCATTTTTCTAATGCAAGAAATCCTAACTCATAAGCTTTTTCTGAGAAAGTGCTTTAAAGCAAAGTTGTTCCCTTCAACAAGATCTACAACTTTGTTATAAGGCACTTGGTCAGAAACAGAAAGCATAACAAGGTTACACTAGATACCAACCAAGGACTTAAGCATTCAACAAACATATGCACATGAAATGATGAGATGCTATGCTTTATGCCATGCCAAATTATGCATTTAGGGATTGCTTAACACCGGGTGTTTACAGCCCTCCCCTCCTTAAAGGAATCTCGTCCCGAGATTTGAGTTACTAACCATTCCTTATAAAACTGTGGATATACTTCCTTTAGATAGTCTTCCGTTTCCCAAGTGGCATCTCGGTCGTCTTGCTCACTCCAGGATACTTTATATTGCTTCACGACCTTTCCGCGAGTCACTCTTTCTTTCTCATCGAGTACTCGATATGGCTTCACGGAGTAAGTAAGGTCGGATTGTAACTTGATATTGGCCGGTTGTACTTCCTCTTCTGGAACTCGAAGACATTTCTTTAATTGTGACACATGGAATACAGGGAATATAGCCTTCAAATGTTCAGGTAACTGTAGTTGATAAGCCACTTTTCCCCTCCTTTCCATTATCCTGTAGGGTCCCACAAACCTTGGCGCTAACTTTCTTTTCACGCCAAACGTTTTTAACTCCTTTCATGGGTGATACTTTCAAGTACACATAGTCACCTACTTCGAATTCAAGCGGCCTTCTTCGCTTATCGGCATAGCTCTTCTGTCGGGACTGTGCCGCTGCGATATGTTGAACTATTCTAACTTGTTCTTCTGCTTCTTGACAAAATCAATTCCATAGTAACGACGTTCTCCTGGTTCAACCCAACTTACTGGTGTTCTGCATCTTCTGCCATACAGAGCTTCAAAAGGTGCCATCTGAATGCTTTCTTGATAACTATTGTTGTAAGCAAATTCTGCTAATGGCAACCACTTCTCCCAAGATCCCTTTGCTGAAATTACACAGGCTCTTAACATATCCTCTAAAATCTGATTTACTCTTTCAGTTTGCCCTGATGTCTGAGGATGGTAAGCTGAGCTATGGATTAACTTAGTGCCTAACTCTTTTTGCAGTTTCTCCCAGAATGGTGCAGTAAACTGCGTTCCACGATCCGAAACTATGACCTTGGGTATACCATGTAATCGTACAATCTGATTGATATAAATCTCCGCATAGTCCGGTGCTCGATAACAAGTTTTAACTGGTATGAAATGAGCGGTCTTGGTGAGACGATCTACAATTACCCAAATCGAATCGTTTCCCTTCTGAGTGGTAGGCAAACCGGTGATAAATCCATACTCACTTCTTCCCACTTCCATTCAGGTATTGATAAAGGTTGAAGTGTTCCGGCTGGCTTCAGGTGAATAGCCTTCACCCGACAACACGTGTCGCATCTGGCTACATATGCGGCAATTTCCTTCTTCATTTTGGTCCACCAAAATCTTGGACGCAAATCTTGATACATCTTAGTGCTCCCGGGATGGATAGACAATTTAGAAAGATGAGCCTCGTCCATGATCTGATTTTTCAGTTCCCTATTCTTGGGTACCACTAGGCGATTATCAAACCATAACACTCCCTTATCATCAACTCGAAATGTTTTACGGGTTCAGTGGCAGCCCTTAGCTTTTCTTTGATATATAGATTCCCTTGTCTGTTTTCTGCCCTTCTAGAATCTGGTCAACTAAGGTGCTCTGCAGCTCGATGTGACGCAGATCACAGGGTGTACGAGACTAAACTCGTCCTCTGGTTGTAACCTCAAGTTATTACAATGCGACTTCCGACTCAGAGCATCAGCAACCACATTTGCTTTTCCAGGGTGATAATGTATCTGCAAATTGTAATCCTTAATCAATTCAAGCCATCTTCTCTGCCTCATATTCAACTCCGGTTGAGTGAAGATATACTTGAGACTCTTATGATCAGTGTACATATTGCAGACATTTCCTAGCAAATAGTGCCTCCAGATCTTCAGAGCGTGCACCACAGCAGCTAATTCCAAATCATGCGTAGGATAATTTATCTCATGTTTTCTCAACTGTCGTGAAGCATAAGCAATCACTCTGCCTTCTTGCATAAGAACACACCCTAAACCAACCTTTTGATGCGTCGCAGAAGACATCAAACGGCTTCTCGATATCTGGTTGAGCTAAGACAGGGGCAGTGGTTAACAGTTTCCGCAAGGTACAGAAAGCTGTTTCACACTTCTCTGTCCACTCAAACTTCTGATCCTTCTGAAGCAAACTTGTCATGGGCTTGGCAATTTTGGAGAAATCGGGAATGAAACGACGGTAATACCCTGCTAAACCGAGAAAACTCCGAATCTCCCCAACTGAAGTTGGAGCTTCCCAATCCATTACTTCTTGTACTTTGCTAGGGTCCACAGAGATTCCTTCTTCTGACAGGATGTGACCAAGGAATTGTACTTGCTTCAACCAAAATTCACATTTGCTAAACTTAGCATAAAGTTTGTGCTCTCGTAGCCTTGTCAGAACAACCCTCAAATGTTCTGCATGGTCGTCCGGGTTCTCCGAATAAACCAAAATGTCATCAATGAACACCACTACAAACTTATCTAGTTCTGGCATGAATACCGAGTTCATCAAACTCATAAAGTAAGCCGGAGCATTTGTCAATCCAAAAGACATGACTAAATACTCGTATAGGCCATATCTGGTTGAAAAAGCAGTCTTTGGAATATCTTGTGGTCGGATTCTAATTTGATGATAACCGGATCTCAAATCGATCTTGGAGAACACCTTGGCTCTGGATAACTGGTCAAACAAAAATCTATCCGTGGCAACGGATATTTATTCTTAACGGTCACGGCATTAAGCGGTCGATAATCCACACACATTCTCAAGGACTTGTCCTTCTTCTTAACAAACAAGGCTGGACATCCCCACTCTGACACACTAGGTTGAATGAACCCTTGTCCAAAAGTTCCTTGATCTGAGTTTGAGTTCAGCTAACTCATTGGGCGGCATGCGATAAGGTCTTCTCGAGATCGGTGCAGTCCCTGGTAACAGCTCAATGGTAAACTCTACAGCCCGCTTGGGCGGTAAACCCGGCAACTCATCTGGAAAGACGTCTGGGAAATCCCGAACAACTGGAATTTTTGACAGGTCCTCTATAGATAAGGTGCAAGATAGATCAACAAAATCAGCCCCTCGAGGAAGAGAGATACGTAACTTGTTGTTCCTCCTTGGATCGGTCAAGGTAAGAGTCCTATCTGCAGTGTCTAACACTGCTTTCCACATACTCATCCAACTCATTCCTAGGACTACGTCCATACTGAGCCCTGGCAAAACTACTAAATTAGCCCCAAACTTATGCCCTCCGATGTCGATGGTTGCATCACGTACCATCTGCCTAGACAACACACTACTCCCCACAGAGCTTACGCGAAACCCATAATCCATTTCAGACACCTCTTGATCATGCTTTTGTGCAAATGCTTTACTCATGAACGAATGCGATGATCCAGTATCAAACAAAACGACTGCAGGATGATGATTAACAAGGCACATACCAGCAGTCACGGGCTCTCCAGCACGAGCTTCTTCAGCGGTCATGTTGTGCAGGCGTGCGGGGTAATTGGCCTGTTGCTTCTTTGGTAGGGACAATATCTTGCGAAGTGCCCCTCTTGGTTGCAGTTGTAGCATGGTCCCCGAACTATAGGTTTATTTCCTGAAGAACTGCCTTGACCTCCACGAGCCTGAGCAGCAGCTATCTTGTATGGCTTCTGATTGCGCTGAGCTTGTGGCTGATTCTTCTTCTTCTGCGGCGGCCTAAAACGTGCCCCCGGCGCTGGTGGTCGATACTGATTTCGCTGAGCTGGTGGTCCTCTGGGTTGTGATGATCCTGATTCAAAGGTCTCTTCCGGGCCTTGCTAGCAGCATGCTTGTTGTTATGATTCTCTTGAATCAGACAGTCACTTAGAAGTCATTGAAATTGGTACGAGAAGACGTACCCACTGACTTTCCCATTTTAGTGTTCAAGCCTCTCTTGAAACTAGCAATCTTCTTAGCGTCTGTGTCAACGAAGTCTGGGATATAGCGAGCCAACGAGTTGAACAGATGATGATACTCTGTGATAGACCGAGTTCCCTGAGTCAGATTCATGAACTCTGCCACTTTCATCTGGGTCAAGCCTGGCGGAATGAATGACCTCGAACAGCAGCAGTAAACACTCTCCAAGTGATAGGAACATTGCAGGATAGGTGGTACGATGATGTCCCCACCAAATCCCGGCTGGTCCCTGCAACTGGTGTGCGGCATATTTCTGCTTTAAGCTCCTCTGTGAGCCTCAGCAAACGAAACTTCTGCTCCAGAGTATGCAGCCATTCTTCTGCCTCCAACGGTTCTATAGCTTCCTTGAAGATAGGCGGTTTGGTATCCAGGAAATCCTTGAAGGAACTATACTGGTTTGGCTCTTGGCGTTGGTGTCCTTGCGCCAAGTTCTCCCTCAGCAAGCTTCAATGTTGCGCTGGCTTCCAAGAAATTGAGCAAAAAGTTGCTCAGCCGTTGGTGGTGGAGGAGGTGGTGGATTGCGGTTTTCCCTGGGGTCCTCATTTCCCCCACTACCACCGCCCGCTCCACTACGAGTTGTCGTCATCTGCATATAGTATAGTAAGCGACCATTAGGCGAAGTTGCAACTTGTAGAGAACAATAAATCATACCCACTGAATTATTCGGAAACGATTCACCAAACAATGACAGAGGTATAATAAATTTCAGTCCACATCGCATCAACACATAACAAGATCACTTAACACATCATGCAAAAGATAACATAACATCCAAGTTTTGCCCATACATATGGGACTTTCCAAGGTCTTACACCACATCACCTAGGTCCATACTCATGCTTACATCCAGCCACATAACAAACAAAAGATCGGGCGTGCCAACATACGCAAAAGATCTCTAGGTGCTAAGCATACGATCTAGACTACTCTCTAGCGATCTCACCAACGTCACCGTCCTCACTAGACATATCTGAAGAACTACTAGAAGAACTACTCGGCTCCGGATCCTCCTGGGGAAGGATGGGGTTCCTCTCATTCTCCCTGCGGTGGATCTCCTCGTGCAGACGATCGTTGTAGTCCTGGAGATGATGAAGTTGGAGCTCTAAATCTCCCACTTGCAACCTCAGAGAACCTGTTCTGCTCAGTCGCACGAATACCCTCGAGACAAACACGACGAAGCGACTCCTCAGTCTCCCCATGATGGTGGATAAGAAGTCGTCATACCCTGCTGGTCACTAAGCTGTTGTGCAGTCTCCTGCTCCCTCTGAAGTGCCTGGTCTCTCTCCACTGTCAACTGAGCTAGCTGTGTAGTGAGGAGGTCTATCTCTGTAGTATGCTCTGCTCCTCCTGCCGGCGATGCTGTGCAGCCATCTCCTTACTAAGGGTATGATCCAGATGACCGTAGCTGCGCGATAGGCACCCATAAGTAGCCATCAGAGCAGCCATAGCACTCCCTGCTGGTCCAGCACAATGCTCCCTCTCAAGAGAGCTAGCCTCAAGTACGGTAGCGCCTGGCTGACGCCACACTGCCTGGTAAGGGTCTGTCGTCGGGAAGATACTAGCAGTAGCCTGGGCAACCACCTCCGGATGGTCCTCCATGATGTCCCGAAGAGCGGTATAAGCAACCTGGTTGGCTGCATCCCAGGGGGTCCTCCCCTGCAAGGCAAACACCCGTCGACACCAGACGTGATCCTGGTCCTCACGGCTAGGCACGTCGACCTCCACCGTGTACACGTGGCGATCCTCTGACAACTGCACACGGTGCCAGTCGTACTGTGGCTCCTGGCCCTCCTGATATCCCACCAGGTGCAGAACTCTCCAAAGAATAGTGGGCATCCCAAACTCCTCTAGAAAGTCCTCTGATCCCTCATCAGTCCATGGCCCCAGCATGTAGTTAGGCCTCTTGCCTCCCGTGGACTTGCGAGCAGTGCGCTTGGTGCGTGCCATCTGTAAGAAGTTTATCCACACAGTTTTTAATTAGTTGAAACAACTTTTATTAGAAAAACGGGACGGAAACCATAAGGAAGGAAGTAAGATTAATGCAAAGTTGTATGATCATGATGCATGAGCGTAACATACGTCCTCACTGCCTAACAATCTATCGGCTAGACGGTGGCATACACGCTCACTCATAACGTTAACTAAACGTACTACACGTTCGCAAGTTAGCGTACCTGCAGAAAAACACATTTCAGCCCTTCCCACAGTATGAATATCATGCACTGCGAAAATTTAAATCTAATACTCTCTTAGGTGTACACCCGGTATACACGTAAGCAGTATATGCACCCATCATAAATTATTACTCCCACAATCAATACTTTCACATATACTTGTGTGGAACAGGTATACGCGTCAGTATCATAAAGCACTTTCCCTAGATTGGCGGTTGTCCAATCATGCTCTCACAACTCTCATTACCTTTAGCGTAGAGGCAATTGATCCATACATTACTATTCCGAGGAATAGCATCCATACAATTTCACCCTTGCCGTATGGACGACAGAATAACAGAAAATAAGTATGATGCACGACCCCCAAGTTAGTACTTAAATAGCCACCTAAGTTCCTATTGGGCATAAGGACTTGATCAATGGCACACCTTACTCTTGGTCAAGAGAGTTTTTTTCAAATCCTAATATAGCTATAAGTTCTTGTCAAATAGGAAATTTTTAATTGAAAATACGGTTTTTCAAATACACTTGTGAACAGTAACGCTAACCATGCTCCGATGCCAGCTGTAACAGAACCGACCAATTTGCACCAGATTAAGCACCGAATCGCTGCTTTCACAGAGATTACAAGTACTTAAGCTCGTACAAACCCGGTAGTCCGGAAATCTCGAAGGATTTCAAGTCATTCAACTTTAACCAAGATCGTAATAGATTAGCGTACATGCCCACAAGGTACATTCAGTTCGCACATAGTTCAAATACATCGGAGTTCGATAGTTATTACAAACCATAGTTTTGAATTCAAGCGGAAGCAACATAGTTTTGAAACACAAGTCCTTAGTTCACAATACGGTGCCATATGCCTGATCTGTCCACAAAAGCATCAGGAAATAAGGATTGACCATGCCCATGGTCTAGTCACTGCCCTCGACGGGATACAGACAGTTCTCGCAGTAGCCGAAGAAACATTGCCCATCTGCAACAACAAGGGATAGCACCCTGAGTACGAGAAGGTACTCAGCTAGACTTACCCGTCATAAACCAGAAATAATTGACACCAAGGATTATGCAAGGCTGTATCTGAGGTTGGCCACACTTACCTTTTTGCATAAAAGCATTTTATTATTAAATAATCACATTAGAGCATTAGCAGTCACTTTTATGTAATCAGCCTGATTATCTAGATTTGCACCTGATCTAGAGCAAACACTTGACTACTTATTCAAGCAAGAGTGACTATTTCATCAATAGCCTTTCAGATTCACCAACCATAACCATATTTAGTTCCATATATTACTACGGTAACACATGCTCAGTCAAGTTACTCACTAACCAGGAGCGATGGCGATTATAATCGATTCCTACCAGCTGGGGACAAAATGTCGCACACTCGCCCGACACACCCTGCCAGGCGGCCGTTGGCGACCACTCAGGAGGTTCGAGAACCCAAATCGCGGGACGGCCATGGACCCTTCTACACCGAGGGTTATCTCAATGCCAGGTCGCTCAAGCTATTAACTGCCCACGGTCATGCCAGGTCGATCAGGCCCTGCCTGCCCTCGGACCATGCCAGGTCGATCAGAATAGTTGCCCACGGTACATATAAGGCCCTGGGTGTTAGGCGTCAACGTCTCCGTCACCGGCTCGAAACACCTTACTCGCTACTTCTCACGGGAGGTACCCGCACCTGCTCCGTTAAGTGATTGACGCGTTCAAAATGACTGAGGTGTGCCTTCGTCGGGTCCTAATCGACACAGACGGGAGACTACTAGCACACAGAACCCATGTCCTGCTGCTCCTACATCCCGCCCGGTCTCAGATTAATTAACACATGGTTCTCTCCATGATAGCACCAGGCTAAACATGTTTAGTATCCACCTATATGCGGGGAGACAGGAAATCACCCGACTTTTACCGGTCTAAGCAGGCTAAGCATGTAATCGAGCCTAGACCTAACAGGGATCACAAGATAATATTTGCAGGTGGACAAGGATAATTAATCAATGCAGCAACGGTATCACACAACTCCTATAACCTAATGCAACAATCATATCAGGTTAACTTGTAAACGGTAATTTGCAAACCGTAGGAGAAAAATGCTCCGGGGCTTGCCTCGCTCGAAGTCGGCGGGGCGGATGATCACGGCACTCCGGCAGGTCCTCAGCGTCTCCTTCCGGGATCCCCTCCTCGGTTGTCTCCTCCTGACGCTGCTCCTCTCGGCGTGTCTTGGGCTTCCACTACCGACCCTGCATGATGCGGTACATGAATGAATAACATGAATGCACATGGGATGCACGGTGATGCAACATGGAGTAACAACTCAGGAGATAAGCACATGTCATCTACTGCTACTCTTCACAAGGTAGTCAACATCATCCCAACTATTTAACCTATCAAGATCAACTTGTTAAGCGATGTCCCACCACATCAAAGTCTACTTAACGAGCTTATTACCCTCTAATTACTTGCTGAAATAAATCTATTTACACATGCTTTAAACAGCAACCTTATCTAGACAGCTTCAGAAAAATCTACAGAAATTACTGGGAGTTAACAACACCTAATCTAGCTCCCTGTCCAAATTTCAACTCATTTGGACTTAAACTCCATCCTCTATAAAAAAGACAAATCTATCATGCGAAGGTCCTTTGAACTACACACCCTAGCAAAAAGTGTCAAACAACAGATTTCTTATTTTTCTGCTGTGCTTCCTAGCATAAGAGCAGTGTGCCTAAATTCTCAGGTTCATATTCCTCATATTTTAATTACTACAAAATAAACAAGAAACAGCATTTAACCATTTTAATTACTACTGCTAAAACTATTTCACAAAGCAACCTCATATTATATTTTTCTCTGAAACTACTCACCTGCAAACCTAACAAAACTGGAATCACATTTTTCTGACTTATACATAATTAGTTATGCATTTTCCAAGTTATCAGCACTTTTCTAATTTAAATGCATCTACACATAAAAGTATTACCAACAATGCATTTAACATACTTCACAGATGGATCTAATCATGCTTAACACAACAAAATTTGTTTCACAGGATTTGGACATAAAATGAGCCTTGTAGGAATTTTTGAAGCCTTTACATGGATTCTGCAAACACATTTAAAAGAAAACTCAACCTAACATACGGACTTCGGCCGAGGCACAAGACACGGCTTTGGCACACCCGGCGCGACTCGTCCGAGGCTTCGAGGCAAGGCTTCGGCACGTTCAGCGCGATTCGGCTGAGGCCCGAGGCTCAGACACAGCTTTCCGATTCGCCCGAGGCACACTGGCAGCCGAGGCTAACCTATTCAGCCGAGGCTACTGACTCAACCGAGACTAACTGACTCAACCGAGACTAACTGACTTGGCTCGACTCGACCGAGGCTTACACAACCGACCCGATCGAGGCTCGAGGCGAAGGCTCGGCGCTTCCGGCTTGCCGAGGCCTACGGCACCCAAGCTTTTCCCTTTTCTCTCTTTCTTACTGCCAGTCGGGGCCCGCTGGTCAGGGCGACCAAGCTTCCGAGGCCAGGCTCAGGCACGTTACCGCGCGAGGCCAGGCTCGGCAGTCAACGGCGGAGTTTAGCGCCGTGGTCGTTGACCGGCCCTAGCTCGTCGACGGCGACACTTCTGGCGACACTGAGACCATCGTTGGGTGCGGGTTTACGAGACGAACACGACCGACTAACTTGCTGAGCCAGAGGGATACCGGAGCAAGCTTGACGGCGGCCATGGCGGAGCGGCGGCTCTGCGACTCGGCGGCGGAACTCTCCCCGGCGGCTTGCGACTCGGCGAGATTAACACTAGCCTAAGCAAGTCACAAGTGACCTATTGGAGCAACTCCCAGGCTTCGGCATCCCCGGCATTGTCCGGCGCGATGCACGACGGCGGTTTCCGACGGACACAGCGCGACTGGCCCGTGGTCCGGCGGACTCAGGGCACGAAAGAGGGCTCCATTTGACTCTAAGCCACTACGGCGGTAAAGAAGACTAGAACATGGCTCAGCTTAGGGTAGCATGGCCGGAGATGACCGGTCCACGTGAAGGTCACGGTGGCGGCTATGGCGGAAGCTTGCGGATGGCGTCCGCTGTTCCGGCCGCTGGAGAGGAAGAAAGGGGAAACCAACCCTTACCAGAGAAAGAGAAGATTAGGGCGGAGAAGCTGGCGGGAGGAATCAAGCGGCGGTGCGGCGAGTAGCGAGCAATCGCTCGCCGGAGTTCGGCGGCAATGGCGGTTCGGGCTAACTGGAGAAGATGGTGGAGTGGCTGGCGCGCTGGTGAGCGAACGCTCTCTGGCTTGCAAGCGCAAGGCGGACGAAGGCAAAAGGAACAAGTGCCTGGGTGCATTGCACCTGGCCAGTTCCCGTCGGGGGAGCTCCCGACCGGGCGCGGCGGCGTCAGGTGTCGCGCTCCACGCGGCAAGCATGCCCCGAGCTCCTAGGCGACGTGGCGAGCTTGCAGAGAGCGAGGGGCGACATGGCGCACGCGGCGCAAAACCGCGGGCGGCGATGCAGGTGGTTTTGCCGGCCAGCGAGGCGGTCTCGCGGCGGCGGCAGGCTCGGTCGGCGCGGAGGGAGCGGCGCGCGCGCGGGGAAGAAGAGAGAGAGGCTGACAGACCGGGCCCACTAGGGTTTAACTAATGAAGTTTGGTTACAAACTTTGATGCTCCATAACTCCTAAACTAAGCCGAACTAGGAAAAAGTCCTAACAGCAAAGTTGCTTAGAATTTTGTAAGGAACAAATCATCCTTAAGGCTCCAGTCCAAATTCTGTTGTTTAAAAGAAATTTAGTGCTAAACCATTTTTCTAATGCAAGAAATCCTAACTCATAAGCTTTTTCTGAGAAAGTGCTTTAAAGCAAAGTTGTTCCCTTCAACAAGATCTACAACTTTGTTATAAGGCACTTGGTCAGAAACAGAAAGCATAACAAGGTTACACTAGAGACCAAACAAGGACTTAAGCACTCAACAAACATATGCACATGAAATGATGAGATGCTATGCTTATGCCATGCCAAATTATGCATTTAGGGATTGCTTAACACCGGGGTGTTACACACCCTTGTGGACGTCAGAGCAAACACTTGACTTAATAAGATAAACACTAAACTAACTAAGCAACCTATTGGCAAAGATCAAACACTAAGCTCACTAGAGATTAACTACTATGGCTAAGTGAATTGAACTGTAGGATAGCTAGGCACTCAAGCAATCAATCAAGTATACCACTCAATACTGATAAGTAGAATAAAGTAATACTTGAAATGATGAACTAGAATAAAGTAAAGTGCTTGAGTAACAAGAGCAAAACCTGAACTGTAGATGAAGGAAGACTCTTCCCAGCTCCAGGACCGGTCACTCGCACGCCTCTACTCTTGAGCTAAGCCTTGAGCAGCGTTACCGCGAGGGCAAAGATGCCTTGCTCAACTAGCTACCTACTTGCCTAAGCTCTCTGAGCTTCTAACCTAACTCTCACTTCTCTTGCTTGGAGTTGCTTTACTTGAGATGGTACGGGGTTGAATAAAGAGGTGCCTCTAGGGGGGTATTTCTAGCCCAGGTGAGTGAGGGGGGTACTTATAGGGGGGAGCCAGCCGACCTAGGGCTAACCCTAGTGGCGGGCGCCAGCCCTAGGTGGTGGCCGCCACCTCCCTCACCGTTGGATGCACCGCCTTGGCTTCAACGGCATCCAGGTGGTTGTCCGAGGCGGTTTGGAGGTCGGTTGCATGTCTGAGTAACCGCCCATCAGCCTTGATCCGCGCCACTCTCTCCTGAGCCGTCCGATGCCACTGACCTAGTGACCAAGGGCCAAGATTTGGCATTGGGGAGGTCACACGGATCGGTGACATGGCAGGGGGGTGAAGTTGGGCCAACCCAAGTGGCGGGCGCCACTTGGAGCTGGCGGGCACCACCTAGAGGTGGCGGGCGCCACTCCTATTAGGCCCATTTGGGCCCTGCCGAGTGGGCTTGTCTCCTGGTGGGTCAAAATGACCAAATTTGGTTCAAATCCTGCATTCAAATAAAATTCTATGGACATGTGGAATTCGGTTTCTATTATGATTTGTGTCGTTAGTTGACAATGCACTCATCAAGGGGGAGATTGCGGATACATGGGTGTATGCCGGGTCTCTGAGTGATGAGTGATTGTCAACTGGGATGATGCGCATGTTCTTTGGCTTGTGTTGTGCAGGTGTCGAGCATGGATGCAGTGATCGAAGGCCAGGTGGAGGTCAAGTAGAGACGTGTCGGGCCGATGGACCAAGAGTGGCGAAGGGCGGACGTGAGGCTTGGACTGAGGGACCAGAGGCTCGAGGAGCAGCTGTTGTGGCTGGCAGCCTGTGACGACAACAAGTGAAGAAGTGCGGTCATGTGTTGCCTGAGTCGTGGACTTGGGGACACGTGTCGGTGGACGGGGTGCACAGGAGGTGCATCCCATCTACAACGTCGGTTTGGTGGTAGAGCCAGGGAAAAACCATCGGGTGGACGGTTTCCAGGTTTGGGACTCAAAACCTGCGCGTGGATGGTTTCCGAGTTTGGCCACAAAACTCGGGCTGAGGGTTTCCGAGTTTGGCCTCAAAACTCGAGCTGAGGACGGTTTCCAGGTTTGGGCCTCAAAACCTGGGCGCTGAGGGTTTGCTGAGTTTGGCCTCATAACTCAGAAGCTGGTGGGCTGGTTTCCCGGTTTGGGCCTCAAAACCGGAGGTTGCCTGGAAAGGCTGGTTTCCCGGTTTGGGCCACAAAACCGGGGGTGCAGAGCGAGGGCGGCACATGGCGGCAATCAGAAGGTTGCGTCGAGGCAACGCTTCGATTTGTGCGGGCATGGCCGTCGGATACACCTACCACCGAGTTGGTCCAGAATAACCTTAGGGTTTAGCTGGTTCGCTGTTGACACTTACTAACGTCGCTACCAAGAGTAGAGATAAACTCTATCCCCGACAACGGCGCCATAAATGCTTGTTGGTATAAATTAACGCACACTCTACTTTATCTGCAAGAGTCTTCCTTCATCTCCAGCTCAGGTGTTGCTTTTTTTACTCAAGCACTTTACTTTATTCTAGTTCATCATTTCAAGTATTACTTTATTCTACTTATCAGTATTGAGTGGTATACTTGATTGATTGCTTGAGTGCCTAGCTATCCTACAGTTCAATTCACTTAGCCATAGTAGTTAATCTCTAGTGAGCTTAGTGTTTGATCTTTGCCAATAGGTTACTTAGTTAGTTTAGTGTTTATCTTATTAAGTCAAGTGTTTGCTCTACCAGGAGGAGATTCTGCAAGCGCACAGAACTATCGTAGTAGCACTTCACCTGGGAGTACAAGGTGTCGATTTATTTGATCCCAAGGGAAGGCTAGGGTGGTGTATGAGTTGAGTCAAGGAGGGGATAAGATTCGAAGAAAAGAGAAAAGAGAAAAGGGGAGAAGGGAAGATGAAAGGCTAGAAAGAATATATGGGTGGATAGGTAAGGATGAAATGGATGGCTAAGGTAAGGTGGATAGATAGGTAGTTGAAGGGAAATATGATAACTAAGGATAACTAATGATAACTAACTATTCCTAATAACTAATCCTAGGTAACCACTAAGCAAGATAACTATGAAGCAAGATAGTTACGAAGCAGGGCAGGCAAAAGACAATAAAGTAACTAAGTTGAGTAAAGTTTTAATCCTATCTTGTAAAGTATCGAGGCATATGTTGGTATAAATTAACGCACACTCTACTTTATCCGCAAGCGCACAGATAACGACTACCGATGTAGCACTTCACCGGAGTAACCCAGTTTTAATATCGAACCCAAAGGAACGGATAGCAGTGAGTCTCAAGTGTATAACCCCTGAGTGGCTAACAAGGACGGAGAATCTAGAAGCATAGAGGGGATCACTAAGGTTATCTAAATCCAACTTAAGAGTGATATGTTTATTATTCTTAATGGGGAAGTTGCCATAAAAGGTCACAACAGAGTATGATTCTTTTATGCAAATGTATAATCCTACCGAGCCTACACACGGGTAGTGGACTATAGAAGAATCAACAAGGCTATAAGAGTCACCCTTGCGAACTACCACTGTTACGGGCGTTATAGGAGGCATTTATGATGAGCTATCAAGTCTAAGCACCACGCTTACACTATCCAACTACTCTAATTCTAGAGCAACCTAGAATTAGAGTACTCAAAAGAGAGTCACAAACCTTAAGAATAATAAGAACAATAACTCAAACATAAATATAGACGTTGATTACCGAAACAATCGTTGAAGCAAGAGTGGTGCTTATCCTAATTGAGACGAATAATAAGACTAGGTTCTAATCCTAATTGAGGGGTATCTAGTCTTCTACTTGAAAGCTGGCTCTTGATTACAACTAGATGAACTAGATCTAATTCTAGATGAACTAGAAGAGATTCATCTAGAGGGACCTCTACTTCTACATTGGAACCCTAATTTCTGATGTGGATATGAATAATGAAGAGGGAGATGCCTGGAGAGGGGGGTCTGGGGGCTGTTTATATAGCCCTGGGCGATGAACCGTGGCCCTTGGATCAAACCGACTTCACGTAGGGCTGAGATGGATCCTCAAAGGCGGTGGAGGTAGCTTGCAGAAGACGGAAGGCAGCGGGCCCAGGGGGAGACCGGTCGGTCTCATGGTGGGACCGACCGGTCCCACCTGGCAGCCTCTCGCGGTGCCCCGCCTCGTGGTGTCCTTTGGTGTCCTCTAGAACCTTCTGGAATATCCCTGACGTGCCGGTTGCGTTATCTCGCGTCGGTTTCCTTCTAGGGGAAGCAATCAGCGCTGGTTTCCTGGTTTAGTCCCTGCAGAATCAAAATTCACCAAAACTCGTGGAATATTGTCAATCAAAACCCTAAACCTTTGTTGGTGATTGAATTCATGCCCTTTTCATATTTATTTATCCTTTAGTTTTGATGGATAACCAGTGTCAACAATTCCCCCAAGCTTACCCTTTGCTAGTCCCTTAGCAAAACCAAAAATTAACAATGGATCAGGAGTTGCTACAATATCTTCACTTCCAACAAGTATACCTGCCGTTAAACAAAAATTCTCCAAAATATATCATGTTATTCTTCATGGGGCTTATTACTCTTACCTTAGATCTTGAATAATGGAGAGATTGAACGATCAAATCAAGCACTATGTCTCTAGTTCTTTCACTTCACCTTTATCCCGGAGTTTTAATTAATTTTTAGAAAGCATTAATACATATGTTGTCAAATTAAACAATGGATCCAAAGAGAAAGTCAACCAACCATTGAATCAAGAAGTGCATGTGTATGGAAAAATGGAGTCGGATGCTCTCTTGAATATATTTACTCTCTTCTGCTTATCAGAGACATATGGCTATCAGGCTAATTCTACTATCGGGCACGTGCCCATTTTTTTTCTAATATTTTTTTTTCTTTTTTCTTCGAGGTTCTGGACACTTGTCCCTTTTTATTTCCTTGGGATCTATCTTTTTGAGGTTTCGGACACTTGTCTCTTTTTTATTTCCTCGGATCTCTTTTTTTTTCTTTTTTTTATAGCCACATGCTTCCAACAAACTTATGAGAGGGTAGCAACAGATAATTATGAGCATTTATATGGAAGATGGATGAAATGTGTAAGTGATCTCAATTCAATGGCAAGATAACATCTCACAGGGTCACAAAGCTTAATTTAACTCAATGCAATTATTAATCATGTTTATATTTAGAAATCTCCGGAACTCTAGTGTTGTTTAGAACAAGATAATAGCAGCTCAGATCATCACATGTCATACCTCAATTACCTAGATCTTAGATTAAGTATTTGCCAACCATGTATTTAATTTTATTTTAAGGCATCATTATTAATGAGGAGAACTCATGCTTTGAAGACTAGGTACTTGAAGGAAATTAGGTAGAGCAACTATTCATCATTTTCATGCAAAAGATTAGAGAGAGGAAGTTCTTCTTTAGTCATCAACTTCTTAAAAAAACCTAGACAGACTATTTTATTTATTTAATCTAACACACTTTAATAGAAGCTAAGAATAATAGTAGTAATAGTAATAATAAAGACATACCTGAATCGCGAAGATAATGGGGGTGCGTCTCCCCCAAGCTGGTTCCCTTAATAGCGTTGAGCCTTAATGTGCCCATATATTTTTGTTCTTCTCTTTTTAAGGGTGAGCCTTCATGTCCCCACATATTTTTGTTCTTTTCTTTTTAAGGGTGAGCCTTCATGTGCTCACATTTTTTTGGTGTTTTCATTTTTAAGAGTGAACCTTCATGTGCTCACATATTTTTGGTGTTTTGAATTTGTTTATGAAAAACATAAGAGGATAAAGATACTTACGTGGATACATGGGGGTGCCTTCCCCCAAGCTGAATGTTGACGTAGTCGTTCGATCTTGCAATGTAGCAGACTGGTAGTGGATATGTTCTTCCTCAATTAGAGCTTTGGTTGATGTTGATGTTTGTTGAGACAATGCTCCAACAGTGGATGGAACACTCACTTGCTCGTCAGCTTTTCTTGGCCTTTCAAATCCTGTGAAACTCAAATAGACAACAAAACTTGTGGAACAGATTAAGCGTTAGTGGTTGGCCACTTAAGCCTTAGTTGTCCAGAATTTCAGTAAGATCTCTTTCTCAATATTTTTATATTTTTATATTTTTATTATGCAAGAGAAAATGCAACAGGATGAATGCATGCATATTTATTTTTTTATGCCACCACGGTGAACATTCCTATGGGTTTTTACACGCCATAGAATTATTCATATGAGGCTTTATGATGCAGTGAAATATTTTTATTTTGTTTTCTAATGTAATGCAAAAATTAAAATGTTTGTGAATTAAATATGATGATGCAATAAATGATTGAGAAATATGTAGAAAAGTAAATATGAGGATAACTACCGATTTTTACCTTTTGGCGAAGGTTCGGATATTTAGGTCCGACGAACCGGACCTTGCCTTGGTTCAGACCACCCAAGGTATGTCAGACGTTTGGAAAGTTGTTATTGACTGTACCTCTGAGGTGTAGACTTTTTCTTTCATACTTTCTTGGTCTGAATCTTCACTTCCTTTGGTTCACTATCTTGAGGTTTTTCTCCTTTCTTTTCTGGACAGTGGCAATAGCTTCTTCATCATGATTGGCCTCTCTATTCTTGATAGGTTGTCTTCTTTGGCGTTAAGAGCGGCGTCTTTCACTTCTATTTTTCTTAGGTGCTTCATTAGGCATTTAGTTGATGAAGTTGCATCGTGCCTTTTCTTCAGGAAAGTGAAAATGGATTTCCTCTTGTAGATGATTGTACTTGTAGTGTAGAGGAATGATCTTCCTAGGATGAGGTGGACATCATTGTCTTCTCCCATGTCGAGGATCAAGAAGTCTGTGGGGACTTAATGACCTCTAATTCTGACTACGACGTCTTCCATCATTCCTTCTTGTTTATGCCTCTTGATATGGTGTCACTCATGTTCTTCGTTTTCCCAGCAGTTTGAAATGAAGCGTTAATTATGGAAGCTGGCATCATCTTGCTCAGTGTGCATGTTCTTATAGATCTAGGACCTTCACTCTGTAGAATTTGGGAGTGACAAACTTCTCCATGTTTTGCTCAAGAGTTTGTCCTGCTCATAAAGACAAGGTAGAGATCAAGTGCATGGGCTCTGTTGGTGGAAAAACACCAACAAAACCAAAAGTTTTGTTTATTCCTCTCTAACCTTAGGCACATTGCACAAGACAAACTTTTTGTTTATGTGTTATGTTCAATTTTAACATGAGTGATAGGATCAGAGGATGAGCATAAAAGTAGCATCTTAAAATATTTAACAGATTAAATTGTTTAACCTAAGGAAGGATAATCTATGCATAAAGTGTCGATCTTTTCATAATTGAGATATATCATCTTCCAGAGGTTGGATGCACAACATTTTAGTTCATTTCGTTAAGATAGTGAGATTCAAGAGAGTAAAGCTTTGAACAAAGATCAAAGGACTGAACATGTTGAGTTGATTAGGTTGAATCAAGTGAGATGCAGCTTAAACATGTTTAGTTCTTTATTTATGTTCATACTAGAATCAAGAAGAAGCTTTTAAAGAGATGGTTACTTACCTTGAAATATTACTTTGTCATTGGAAAGTGATTGTGCTGAACCATCTTGTGGAAGCTTCTCTTGTCTAGCTAGCTTGTCTTCTCTTGCTCGTCTCATAGTGTGATTGAGAGGAGGAAGATCACAGTGGAATCATCTTTATAGGTGTCGACCTCCCTTCTCTAAGTGTCGACTTATCGGTGAAGCCACATTGTTCCTCGAGTATGCTGTCTTCGATCCTCTCTCTTTCTTGTATTAATTCTGTACTATGAGGATGTAGGGACAGTTCCACATTCTTCTCTTGTCAACCTTTCTAATTTTCCTTTAATCATTGTGTTGGCAAGAGGATTGAATTTAGAGCTACTACTCGAGTGCCTCTATGATAGTCTTTTGTCTTTTAATGTCACAACTGAGACTTGTCCTCTCAATAGTGTCTAGATGATAGAGATCTTATCGGCTGTTCTTCTTGATTTGCTAGCTCAGGTAATCTCTTCATCTTCTAACTCTTGCGGTGCAGTGGCTTCATCCTTCGTGATGCCCTCCTCAATTCTTGGCAGTTGGTTCTCCCCTTGATGTCTTCTATTGGTCGTCTTTGGCCGCTCATAAGTGATGTAGTTGTTGAAGAATCAGCAAAAGATCCAAAAGTTGACTTCTCCAGGTCCGACAAAGATGATAACATTGATGGTGTTCAAGAACGATCTTCCAAGAATGAGTGGTGGATCATATTCTTCTTCTCGACTGGGACAGCATCTAGTGGTTTGTATTGATCAAAGTGGTGAGTAGGAGATCAATATGCTTGAAGTTGGGTTTCTCCTTCCTCCCTTTGATTGTGAAACACATCTAGACAACGAAATTGTCTCTCCCAGGCTGGCTTGTGATGTAGATGGACTCCCAACAATATGTTAATGTGTTTGACTTGTAGATCTTGCTATTGCTGTAGTGGTACCATCTTGTTTCCCAAGCTAGCTCTTGGTTAGAACAGAGGATAACTTCCCACTTCCTGTCTTGATGTCTTGGGCAATGATGGTTGCAGGCATAGGTTGTCTCATATGAGGTAAGTTGCATCCTGTTTGTCATCAGCGCCCAGGCAAGACTCAAAGCTAGGCTAGCACCATTTGTGATCTGAGAGTAGGTTTGTGTGTTTATGGTTTGGGTTTTGGATCTTCAATGTTTAGACCAAACCATGGATGAACAAAATCTCTCTCCTGCATAACGTTAATGGATATATATACCCGAAGGATTGCAAGAATTTGAAGCATGGGTTGTTTATCCATAACTTATGTATTTTGCATCTATGCTAATAAAAAGATGTTTTTAGGATTGTTTTAGCATAGACTAGTATTTTATGTGTTGGCTGCACTTTAACATGATTTAAGGCAAAAGATAGCTTGCAGTAGAAGACAAAATAATAAACTTTGATACTCACAGTTCTTTCATCCATGATGAATGAGCTGAGTCCTCATTGTGCAAGAGTTGTTGAAGTTCATGTGTACGCCTTGCTTCATCTCTAGTGTGAGTTCATCTCAGGACTTTCCCAAATTGATATCGAAAGTTTTCCTGCAGGGGTTAGTCCAACAAAATATCCAACATCTACTATAGCATACTATCAGTTCAAAAATCAACCTAGACACCACTTCTAATTTAACTTAGGAAGGTATTCTAACCTAAGCACCATGCTCAATTTAAAAGCCTTTAGAGGTAAAATCAGCACACCTTTTAGCTCAAGAATCAAACAAGACACCATGTCTTACATTAATTCATGTTAACAGTTAAACTAAGCTCCATGCCTAATTTAAAAGGTGTATGAAAATACTTCAAAACCGAAGAATATACTATAGCAAATAAAGATAACAAGAAAGTGAAGGACCGAGAAAGCACACACAAGGCGACCAGAGGGGGGGTGAATGGGAGCCAAACAAATTTCTTTCGAAACTTTGGCCAAGTGTCCCAAATTCAACCCCAACAAGCACGAACCCAAAGCGTGATGCTCTCGACCCTTGGAAGAGGGTGGATGATCTCTAGGATCACAGCGGAGCACCACCGAACACAAGCGAAGCAGAGACCCAAAAGCTCCGGCACAAGTTTGACCCCCAAAAACCAAGTCCCAAACGTAGATAGACGGCTACGTCGAGAAATCCCCAAATACCGATGCTAACGAGTAGCAAAGATACCTAGAGAAGTTCCTTGGTGAACTCTAGGGCCAAACGAGAAGTCCGGAAAACAAGCGAGCAAGCCGGGAGAGCAAACGCACTATAGCGCAACCTACAGCAGGATCCCGGACAGTCCGCCGTCAGGCTCTCGGACTGTCCAGTATGAGCCGGACTGTCCGCGGTTCCTTCCCGGACAGTCCGCCGGCCAACACCGCCAACCAGCAACTCTGCTGGAATGTCCCTGCTCGACTCGCGGACAGTCCGCGCCTACCAACGGCGGACAGTCCGCCGGTCACCCGAGGGAAAAACACCGAGGGGAGGCAGCCACTGCTCCGGCTGACCCCCGACTCGCGGACAGTCCGCGGTCTAGGGGGCGAACAGTCCGCCACCACACAGTGAGGGCGAAATTGGTCGCCCTTCACCCAAATCTTCCCAAAATCGATTCAAACCAAAATCCCTTGATCCCAAACTTGGAGGAGATGATCACGGGGTAGTTAGGAGACTATCCCTAAGAAATCATCCGCTCAAATCAACTCAATCAACGGAGAATCGAAGGGGAAGGTGTATGAACCAAAAAGCGCCACGAAAACGAAATCGACCCGATCTATTCGATCATGAGGAGTTAGATGAATTCCTTTGGTCGAAATGACCTCCTCACTGATACGAACAAATTGGTTCAAACGGATTTCGCAAAGACGCACCGGAGAGGGAGATCGAGTGACGGGAAAATCGTGGAGAAACGAAGAACGCGAAGAACAACGACGAACTCGAATCAAAACACGAATCGACACACGATCTGCAAGCCGAAGCGCAAACACACGCTACGATAAGGAGGTTACGGCCTCCTTTCCTCAGAATCACCAGTACACAGAGTCAAGTCTCTCTGCGGATCTCAGCTAGCTACAACAGGGGATTGGGAGAGCAGGAAACCCTAAGTGCGAAAGAGCAAATGACAGAGATAGGGGAGGAGGGTGTCTCCCCTGACTACTTAACCTATTCTAGACTAAGTCTATTTCCTACTCTACCCCTCTCTATTCTAATTACAGAGCGAACCAGCTAAACCCAAGGGTTATTCTGGACCAACTCGGTGGTAGGTGTATCCGACGGCCACGCCCGCACAACTCGTCCGCGTTGCCTCCACGCAACCTTCCGATTGCCGCCACGTGCCGCCCTCGCTCTGCACCCCCAGTTTTGTGGCCCAAACTGGGAAACCAGCCTTTTTCAGCCAACCCCCGGTTTTGAGGCCCAAACCGGGAAACCAGCCCACCAGCGTCTGAGTTTTGAGGCCAAACTCAGCAAACCATCCGCGCCCAGGTTTTGAGGCCCAAACCTGGAAACCGTCCTCAGCCCGAGTTTTGTGGCCAAACTCGGAAACCCTCAGCACCCAGGTTTTGAGGCCCAAACCTGGAAACCGTCCACCGGTGGTTTTTCGCCGGCTCAGCCACCAAACCGACACTGAAGAGGGGATGCACCGCCCGTGCACCCCGTCCACCGACACGTGTCCCTAGGTCCTCGACCCGAGCAACACCGTGCCCCGCAAGTCTCCGCTCGTCGCTGTCCCAGGCTGCCAGCCACCACAGCTGATCCTCAGGCACTCCGGTCCCTCAGTCCAAGCCTCACGTCCGCACTTCACTGCCCGATCCATCGGCATGGCACGTCCGCCGCACGGCACGCCCATCCTTCATCGCACCCAGTCCATCGGCACGACACATCTCAACTTGACCTTCACCTTGCCCTCGATCACTGTCTCCGTGCTCGACACCTGCACAACACAAGCCAAAGAACATGCGATCAAACCCGTTGACAATCACTCATCACTCAGAGACTCGGCATACACCCATGTATCCGCAATCTCCCCCTTGATGAGTGCATTGTCAACTACTCACACAAATCATAATGAAAGAAAGAAGAAGGAAGAAGGAGAAGAAGAGAACTCGACCAAATGACCCAAAAGCATAGCAAAGCCGAAGAAGGTCAAGTGGAAGAAGCAAAAACTTGGTCCCCAAAGACATGGGCAACGGCTCGACGCAACCAAGCAAAGCAAAGCTAGCCCTCAAGAAGAGGTAGAACAGGCTCAACACCGCTAGCAAAATACCAATTGAAAATCAGAGCTAAAAATGGCAAAATGCTAGTCCCTCAAGATAGTGGCACAGAGGCTCAACACAACTAGCACGAAAACCACTCCGAACCAATTGGAAAACAAACGAAAGGTCTCCGAACCAATCAAAATCAACCTCGACGCCAAATGAGGAAAATGTTTGCTAGTCCCTCAAGATAGAGGCAACGGCTCAACACAACTAGCAAACTCCCCCTCGATAAGTGCAAGCAACCAGGGACTCCCCCTTAGGTCCAACAAGAGAAGAGCATAAAGATTTGAAAATCCCCCCCTTAGCAAAAACTCCCCCTTAGTTGAACGCCAGGAGACATATGATTAGCAAAAACTCTCCCCCTTAGTTGAAAATGCACTTATCAAGCACAAACTCTTCCCTTGAGCCAACACAACTCCCCCTTCCAAAATGCATATGAAGTCAGAAATGCAAGTTAGCAGCTTCAGGCATATAATCAAAAGAGTGCAAAAATGCTCTAATCGGTATAGCTCCAATGGCACAACTAAGCACTCAAATAGCGAAGGCTCAAACTGATCACACAAACGAAATATGAAGCATATGAGCAAGTGAGCAGTTTTTAGCCAAAAAGATAGTCACCATCAAAATAGCACTACACATGTATAGATAGGAATCCAGACAAGTGCTAAACTTGTATACAAGGTGAACTACCCCTAGCAAAGTTCAATCATCATGCATAGGAATGAAACATATACTTGTGATTTCAGTTTTATATCGGAGTTGCAGCGGTAAAGAATTCACAAGTTCAATTATTTAGCATGTGATTGCGAGAGGTTGAAAGCTTGTCTTTGCCTAACTTTTCAACCGAGCGAAGCCTATGCCGAAGCAATCAGAAGCTTAAAGCTACGATTTCGGTCATACACTACACGGCTCAAGTTTAACTCAAAGTGCAATGAGAAACAGTCTCGATACCATGAGGTGTTGACAAGCAATCCCATCTCGATCTTCTCAATTCACTAAAACTTGGTTCAAATTTCAAACATGATATGAACAGACCAAGCGAGTGAATGACTCATAGCAAGAGACATAGAAACCTAGCATATATGAAAAGCAGGAATGGACTCAACACACCCTACACATGCTAGTTGCATATCTCAATGGTGAACATTTTCAGATTTTATATACATTAAGCAAATTCACCATTCAAAAATAGCTCAGCTCATAACATGTACTAATGATCAGAAAGAGCATAAGCTACAAGTATCAACATAAGCATCGGAGCATACTAAACAGAGCATAGTTACATTCTAGTGATTATAAACATGAAGCTCAGAATGTAAATGCGTATGCTAAAATGCAACAGAAAAGAAGATCAAAGTAAAAGAGTCAAACTAGGATACAACTCAAACTGCTTCTCCCATCTAAAAGGAGAAACACACACCAAGCTCACCCCTCAACCTATTAAAGGTTGATTCGTCTAAAGGCTTGGTGAAAATATCAGCCAGTTGGTGATGAGTATCGACATGGCGAAGGTCGATATCACCCTTCTTCTGGTGGTCTCGCAAGAATTGAAAGCGCACATCAATGTGTTTGGTTTTCGAGTGAAGCACGGGGTTCTTAGCAACGCTAATAGCACTCGTGCTGTCACAAAGCAAAGGCACTCGAGAAAAACTCAAACCAAAATCACGCAAAGTGGCCATCATCCAGAGCAACTGAGAACAACAGCTAGCCACAGCAACATACTCAGCCTCCGTGGTAGACTGGGCGACACTAGACTGCTTGCGAGAAGACCACGAAACAAGAGAAGATCCAATAAATTGGCAAGTCCCAGAAGTGGACTTGCGCTCAATGCGACAACTAGCAAAATCGGCATCGGAATAACCGCAAAGTGAGAGGGTGGAGGAAGCAGAATACCAAATCCCGAACTCAGGTGTGAAACGAAGGTACCTGAAGATGCGCTTCAGCGCCTGACGGTGAGAAGTGCGCGGCGACGCCTGAAAGCGCGCGCACAGACACACCGCGAACTGAATGTCCGGGCGTGTCGCTGTCAGGTAGAGTAGCGACCTGATCATGCTGCGGTACTCCTTCTGGTCCACTGCTTCTCCATCCACATCCGCATCTAGGGCAGTCGTCGTCGACATGGGTGTTGGAAGAGGCTTGGCCTCACCATATCGAACCGCTTCAGCAAGTCCTTTGTGTACTTGCCCTGGTGCACAAACGTCCCCTCCCGGGATTGCTTAATTTGCAACCCGAGAAAGAATGTCAGCTCGCCCATCATGCTCATCTCGAACTCCCTGCTCATAGTATCTGCAAACTTGGCAACCAAAGCATGAGAAGAACCACCGAAAATGATATCATCCACGTAAATCTGGACCAAGAGCGTGTCTTTGCCTTGCCGGAGGAGAAAAAGCGTCTTATCTACACATCCCATTTTAAAACCCTTAGCAAGCAAAAAGGTTTTTAACCTATCATACCAGGCTCTAGGGGCTTGTTTCAAACCATATAAAGCTTTATGAAGTTTAAAAACATGGTTTGGAAACTTGGGATTTTCAAAACCGGGGGGTTGCTTAACATAAACCTCCTCCTCTATGTAGCCGTTTAAGAAGACACTCTTGACATCCATTTGAAAAAGTTTAAAACCTTTGAATGTAGCAAAAGCCAAGAGTATCCTAATAGCCTCCAAACGAGCTACAGGAGCAAACGTTTCCTCATAATCTATCCCCTCCTTCTGACTATAGCCTTTCGCTACAAGCCGGGCCTTGTTTCTAACAACGTGGCCATCCTCTCCTTGCTTGTTTTTGAAAACCCATTTTGTCCCAATAGGCTTACAGTCAGGTGGAGGTGGAACTAGAACCCAAACCCGATTTCGCTCAAAGTTTTCTAACTCCTCATGCATGGCATTGACCCAATCCGGATCCGTCAAGGCGTGTCCAACATCTCGGGGCTCAAAATTAGCAACAAAAGCAGAATGAGCGAAGAGAGAGATGTGCTGTGACCTGGAGCGAGTGACTCGCTCGCCGATGTCACCGATCATCAGCTGAGGGGGGTGCTGGAGCTGGATGTGTCGTGGCGCCTCCCGGGATGAAGTGACCTCCCCCTCAACAGCAGCTGGTTCCACCCCGGGTACAAAAGGTACCGCACGAGGTGGAGGATCCCACGGCCCCCAGGAAGAAGAGGTGTCGGGGCCGTGAGTCGTCGTCGAGGCCGCTCTTTGCGGCGCGGCAGGTGGAGGGGGTGCTGGATCATCCATACCTTCAGCACCCTCGTCCTCGTCATCAAAAAGAGGCTCTCCAACCTCATGATCATCTGCACGCTCAAAACGAGAAGAAGGAGAAACAAGAGTCTCGTCGAAGGTGACATTTGATGTCTCCATGACTCGGTTATTATCAAGGTTAAGTACACGATATGCTCTAGTGTGAGTGCCATAACCCAAAAATACCCCGTCAGAAGATCGAGACTCAAACTTGTCCAGGTTGCCCTTTTTCAAAATAAAACAGTGGCAACCGAAGACTCTAAAATAACTCACCTTGGCTGGCGACCAAAACGCAACTCATAAGAAGTCTTCTTCAAAAAGGCTCTCAGAAAAATGCAATTTGAAATGTAGCATGCAGTGTTCATAGCTTCGGCGCAATAGCGCCTGGGAGTCCTATGCTCATCGAGCATCGTCCTGGCCATCTCAATAAGGGTCCGATTCTTCCTCTCTACAACACCATTTTGGGGTGGTGTGTAGGGGGAAGAAAACTGATGCTCCAAACCAAGGTGGTTACAAAACTTCTCAAAATCCGAATTTTTGAATTCGGAACCATTATCACTTCTAATGGCTCGCATTGAGTTCAAAGGGAACTCGTTCTGAAGATGCAAAATCAGATTACGAGCGAAGGAGAAAGTCTCAGTCTTCTCAGTCAAAAAGAAGACCCACGAATACCTCGAAAAGTCATCAACAACAACCAAAACATACCACTTGCCACCAACCGAGCTCACCCGAGCCGGACCAACAAGGTCCATATGTAAAAGCTCTCCAGGGTGCGAGGTCATGACCTTAGTCACTGGATGGTGGGGAGCGGCAACCATCTTCCCATGTCTACAAGAATGGCACACTAGATCCTTCTCCATCGAAAGCTTGGGCAATCCTCGGATTAGGCCAAGTGAGCTAAGTCTTGCAAGCAAGTCGAAGCTTAAATGACCGAGCCTCCTATGCCACTTCCAAAGATCGGAGGAAGAAGGACTAGCCAAAAGGCAGCGAGAAGATCCAAACGACTCCGATAAATTCGCTCGAAAGACTTTCCCAAAGGGCGAAATCAGACATACAAGATCGCCCTGAGGATCTAAGATGCGACTAAGGTTCGGTTTAAAACGAATCTCATAGTCATCATCAAAAAGTTGCGAAACAGAAAGCAAGTTAAAATGCAAGTTAGAAACAAGAGCAACATCGCGCAACACAAAGTGCTCATTAACCCGCACCGATCCGCGAGAGACAACACCTTACCTTTACTATTGTCGCCGAAGGTTATGTACTCCTTTCCGGCGACCGGGCTAAGGCTGGAGAACCACTTGGCATTTCCGGTCATGTGCCTCGAACAACCGGAATCCACCAACCAAATGTCCTCCAACCGTCTTACCTACATCAATAGAAAGACATAGGGTGAGCATACGGTCCAACACTGGGGTTAGTGAAGAAAGGGGAATACCAGTGTTGGGCCGGCTGCTCAAAAGAACGGTTAGAAGAAAAACCATTCCTAGGACGTCTACGGGGGTAGCGATCACCACGCACAGGAAAACATGGTCCGCTAGGGAAGGAGCGCTCACCGCGATACTCAAAACGCGGTGGGGGAAAGCGCTCAACTACAAAGCCTCCGCCACGGGGTCCATAGCCTACAACTGCAGGCTCCCGCCGGGCACGCTCTCTACGAAGCCTACGCCTAGGAACTTGAGGTTCAGGACCTATAGGCCTAGCCTCTCTCCTCGGGGCTCTCCTCTGGCTAGGCCTGGGAACTTGAGGTTCTAGACCTCTGGGCCTAGCAGCTCTCCTCTGGACGTTCGGCACATGCACACCATGGAAAGGGTGGTACATGTCCGGGTTGTCCATCTCCCGAGCACAGCGCGCCTCTCTCTTGCGCCGAAAGCAGAACTCGCTCAAGTGACCATCTCTCCCACAAAAGTCACACTGATAACTCACCGCACGCAAAGGGGGTTGTTGGTACGCAGGGCTGTGGGTATGGCTCACTTTGCCCTTCTGAGGCAAGCACTCCTCCTGAATGGGTGGCATTGTGTCAAGCTTATTCTTGAGGTGGTTTGGCTTGGGTGCCCACACTTGGTTCTTGGGTGGAGCTCTCAGAGGTTCCTCAAACACCCCATCCTTGGTGGTAGGCTTGGTAGGCTCTTTGGGTGGAAGCTTGGCAAGTTTGGGAGTAGTGGTGGAGTTGGGCTTCTCACTAGGGTTCAGACCACTCGACTCTCCAATCTTCCCAAAAGCAGAAAGATCAACACCCTGAGCAAAACCAACACCAGGACCTCCAGCAGCTCGCTTAAATTGGGAGATCATCATCCCGAGCTGCGGCTCACTACAAGAGACCCATGACAAGATGGTCCGAAGGTATGTGTTTTCTTCCTCGGTTTGCATCTTGCCATGCTTCACATTAGCAATCTCCATCTCCAACCCCTCGCACAAAGCACACCTCGTGACACAAGTGCTATCCGAGCTGGCCTTCTCTAAAGACTCAATCTTGACATTCTTCTCTGCCAACTCGGATTGCAAGACAGGACAAGTCTTGCACGCACCCAACAGTTGCGGCCTAGCACGGAGCTAATCCACCTCTCCAACCAACGCAGCATACTTTCCTCTCAAAGTGAGAAGGTCAGTCATGTGCGCGGTGCACGACTCACACTCAACCTCCTCCGACACAACCACGGTGGACCGAGTGAACTCAAGCTCTCTCACCGTGTCCTCCCACTTCTGCCTAAAGTCCTTGCGCTCTCTAGCGGCACGCCTAAGCAACTTATCTTGACTAAGGAGCGCGGCAGTAAGTTTCTCAACCTCGGAAGAAAGCTCGTCGTAGGTGAGAGATACCTGGGAGGTGTCGTCGTCGTCGTCGTTCCGAGGGGTGTGCTCCAGCTCGCCTCCGACCTCATCTCCGAGCGCCATGGTGCAGAGGCCTCCGTCGTCGGCGAAGAAGCAGAGTCCGTTCAGCTTGTCCTCGATCCTCTTCTTCTTCTCGGACTCGTCATCGCTTGAGCAAGCGGAGTCGTCATCCGAGCCGTCGACGTCGCTGAGCGTGGCGAAGAACGCACGCTGCTCAACCTAGGCCTTCTCCAAGTACTTCTTCTTGATGTACTCCTTATCGAAGCCGCCCCTCCGCTTGTGCCTCGCGGGGACGTACTTCTCCTTACGCTTGCCGGAGTCGTACTTGTGCCCATGATCGCCCTTCCTCGAATGCTTGTTCTTCTTGGGGCAGTTGGCGATGAAGTGGTCGGGGTCGCCGCACTCGTAACAGCCCGAGCGTCCTCCTCCGCGGCGACGGTTCATGCGGTTGTTGTGGAACCGCATGAACCGGTTGGCGAGCATTGCCAACTCGTCATCCCCCAATGACTCAAGCTGGTCCTCTGTGACAGAAAAGAGAGATGAAAGAGCAAAGCCACTAGAGGGGTTAGCAGAAGAGCCAGAAACCAAAGCCATGGTCGGGCCAGAAGGATTCGCATAAGAAGCCCTTGACATGGCGTCAATCTCACTGGACTTGAGCTTACTAAAGAGCTCGTCGCAAGTGAGGGTCTCATAGTTAGGCGATTCGATGATCACCTGGACCTTTGAGTCCCACACCGACCGATCGAGAGTGTGCAAAAGCTTCAAAGCTCTCTCATGATCGTCGAAAGGCAACTGCTCCTTGTTAGCCCTCATCCTGTTGACAATCACCTGAAAGCGAGCGAATAAACTCTCTATGCTCTCGCCAGGCTGATGTCGAAAGTTCTCATACTCTCTCTTGTACGACTCGTAGAGTCGGGTTTTGACTTGAGAGGTGCCCTCATGAAAGCGCATGAGGGTGGCCCAAATCTCCCGAGCCGTAGAGAGGTGAGAAACGCGATCAAACTCTCCAGCGCTCAAACACGAAAAGAGAGCATTACGGGCTCGGCTATTGGCATCGTGCTCATCGATCTGATGCTGAGTCACACGAGCAGCCAAGACCACATAATTAGCAGAGTTGCAAATATCCCAGATGGAAGCACCCAAACTCTGCAGATAGGCCGACATGTGTATCTTCCAATACGCATAGTTCGTCCCATCGAAAAACGGCGGTTTGCCAACGCCGCGATCCATGTCGCCTTCTGTGGATCTGGAACCGGCTAAGGTGAAAGATCCTTAACCTGCTCCGATACCAATTGAAGGACAGAGAAAGCACACTCAAGGCGACCAGAGGGGGGTGAATGGGAGCCAAACAAATTCCTTTCAAAACTTTGGCCAAGTGTCCCAAATTCAACCCCAACAAGCACGAACCCAAAGCGTGATGCTCACGACCCTTGGAAGAGGGTGGATGATCTCTAGGATCACAGTGGAGCACCACCGAACACAAGCGAAGCAGAGACCCAAAAGCTCCGGCACAAGTTTGCCCCCCAAAAACCAAGTCCCAAACGTAGATAGACGGCTACGTCGAGAAATCCCCAAATACCGATGCTAACGAGTAGCAAAGATACCTAGAGAAGTTCCTTGGTGAACTCTAGGGCCAAACGAGAAGTCCGGAAAACAAGCGAGCAAGCCGGGAGAGCAAACGCACTATAGCGCAACCTACAGCAGGATCCCGGACAGTCCGCCGTCAGGCTCTCGGGCTGTCCGGTATGAGCCGGACTGTCCGCGGTTCCTTCCCGGACAGTCCGCCAGCCAACACCGCCAACCAGCAACTCTGCTGGAATGTCCCTGCTCGACTCGCGGATAGTCCGCGCCTACCAACGGCGGACAGTCCGCCGGTCACCCGAGGGAAAAACACCGAGGGGAGGCAGGCACTGCTCCGGCTGACCCCCGACTCGCGGACAGTCCGCGGCCTGGGGGGCGGATAGTCCGCCACCACACAGTGAGGGCGAAATTGGTCGCCCTTCACCCAAATCTTTCCAAAATCAATTCAAACCAAAATCCCTTGATCCCAAACTTGGAGGAGATGATCACGGGGTAGTTAGGAGACTATCCCCAAGAAATCATCCGCTCAAATCAACTCAATCAATGGAGAATCGAAGGGGAAGGTGTATGAACTAAAAAAGCGCCACGAAAACGAAATCGACCCGATCTATTCGATCATGAGGAGTTAGATGAATTCCTTTGGTCGAAATGACCTGCTCACTGATACGAACAAATTGGTTCAAACGGATTTCGCAAAGACGCACCGGAGAGGGAGATCGAGTGACGGGAAAATCATGGAGAAACGAAGAACGCGAAGAACAACGACGAACTCGAATCAAAACACGAATCGACACACGATCTGCAAGCCGAAGCGCAAACACATGCTACGACAAGGAGGTTACGGCCTCCTTTCCTCAGAATCACCAGTACACAGAGTCAAGTCTCTCTGCGGATCTCAGCTAGCTACAGCAGGGGATTGGGAGAGCAGGAAACCCTAAGTGCGAAAGAGCAAATGACTGAGATAGGGGAGGAGGGTGTCTCCCCTGACTACTGAACCTATTCTAGACTAAGTCTATTTCCTACTCTACCCCTCTCTAATCTAATTACAGATCGAACCAGCTAAACCCTAGGGTTATTCTGGACCAACTCGGTGGCAGGTGTATCCGACGGCCACGCCCACACAACTCGTCCGCGTTGCCTCCACGCAACCTTCCGATTGCCGCCACGTGCCGCCCTCGCTCTGCACCCCCGGTTTTGTGGCCCAAACCGGGAAACCAGCCTTTTTCAGCCAACCCCCGGTTTTGAGGCCCAAACCGGGAAACCAGCCCACCAGCGTCTGAGTTTTGAGGCCAAACTCAGCAAACCATCCGCGCCCAGGTTTTGAGGCCCAAACCTGGAAACCGTCCTCAGCCCGAGTTTTGTGGCCAAACTCGGAAACCCTCAGCACCCAGGTTTTGAGGCCCAAACCTCGAAACCGTCCACCGGTGGTTTTTCGCTGGCTCAGCCACCAAACCGACACTGAAGAGGGGATGCACCGCCCGTGCACCCCGTCCACCGACACGTGTCCCCAGGTCCTCGACCCGAGCAACACCGTGCCCCGCAAGTCTCCGCTCATCGCTGTCCCAGGCTGCCAGCCACCACAGCTGATCCTCAGGCACTCCGGTCCCTCAGTCCAAGCCTCACGTCCGCCCTTCACTGCCCGATCCATCGGCATGGCACGCCCATCCTTCATCGCACCCAGTCCATCGGCACGGCACGTCTCAACTTGACCTTCACCTTGCCCTCGATCACTGTCTCCGTGCTCGACACCTGCACAACACAAGCCAAAGAACATGCGATCAAACCCGTTGACAATCACTCATCACTCAGAGACTCGGCATACACCCATGTATCCGCAGAAAGCATTGTAGAGATTTATTCAGATGGTGATGAAAGAGTATGATTAGTATATGAGCATATCCTAAAGGTAGGGACAACCAACATAGCAACATGGCGAGAGATGCTCTTAGAAAGTCTATTCCCCAAGCTTGGGTTTTGCATAAATCAAGATTAGATGAATGTGATTCAATGTTACATGATGACTGGTAGGACATACCTTGTGTTTGTTGTTCCTTCGTTCTTTTCTGCTTCAGACATGGGAAGGTTAGTGACAAAATACCCGAAGGAATATTTTCATAATTATATTTCTATGCTCATTACAAGGACAGTGCAGCAGAAAGGTCGGCATAGCTAATAACCAGGTATTCTGATGGGGGTATAAGGATTCTACTGGTTATAGCTTGCTCATGGGGTAGTGATAGATAAGAGTGGAATTCAAAAACAACATTCATAAGAATGAAAACAAAAATAATGAAAAGACTGGGACAAAAAGGAAAAAGATAAAAGTATGATTACAAGGTTAAACTTAAGACGTAAAATGATCTACCGTTCCCCGGCAACAGCCCCAGAAATGCTTGTTGACACTTACTAACGTCGCTACCAAGAGTAGAGATAAACTCTATCCCCGGCAACGGCGCCAGAAATGCTTGTTGGTATAAATTAACGCACACTCTACTTTATCCGCAAGCGCACAGATAACGTCTACCGATGTAGCACTTCACCGGAGTAACCCAGCTTTAATATCGAACCCAAAGGAACGGATAGCAGTGAGTCTCAAGTGTATAACCCCTGAGTGGCTAACAAGGACGGAGAATCTAGAAGCATAGAGGGGATCACTAAGGTTATCTAAATCCAACTTAAGAGTGATATGTTTATTATTCTTAATGGGGAAGTTGCCATAAAAGGTCACAACAGAGTATGATTCTTTTATGCAAATGTATAATCCTACCGAGCCTACACACGGGTAGTGGACTATAGAAGAATCAACAAGGCTATAAGAGTCACCCTTGCGAACTACCACTGTTACCGGCGTTATAGGAGGCATTTATGATGAGCTATCAAGTCTAAGCACCATGCTTACACTATCCAACTACTCTAATTCAAGAGCAACCTAGAATTAGAGTACTCAAAAGAGAGTCACAAACCTTAAGAATAATAAGAACAATAACTCAAACTTAAATATAGACGTTGATTACCGAAACAATCGTTGAAGCAAGTCGATGAAAAACTTGAATCCACAGGTACAAGATGAAGAAGTTGATCCGACAGGCCGGAGCTTCCTCTTGATCTCTTCCTCTCTCTCTCTCTTCTAGTTCTAATATAAGACTAGGTTCTAATCCTAATTGAGGGGTATCTAGTCTTGTACTTGAAAGCTGGCTCTTGATTACAACTAGATGAACTAGATCTAATTCTAGATGAACTAGAAGAGATTCATCTAGAGGGACCTCTACTTCTACATTGGAACCCTAATTTCTGATGTGGAGATGAATAATGAAGAGGGAGATGCCTGGAGAGGGGGGTCTAGGGGCTGTTTATATAGCCCTAGGCGATGAACCGTGGCCCTTGGATCAAACCGAATTCACGTAGGGCTGAGATGGATCCTCAAAGGCGGTGGAGGTAGCTTGCAGAAGACGGAAGGCAGCGGGCCCGGGGGGAGACCGGTCGGTCTCATGGTGGGACCGACCGGTCCCACGTGGCGGCCTCTCGCGGTGCCCCTCCTCGTGGTGTCTTTTGGTGTCCTCTAGAACCTTCTGGAATATCCCTGACGTGCCGATTGCGTTATCTCGCGTCGGTTTCCTTCTAGGGGAAGCAATCAGCGCTGGTTTCCTGGTTTAGTCCCTGCAGAATCAAAATTCACCAAAACTCGTGGAATATTGTCAATCAAAACCCTAAACCTTTGTTGGTGATTGAATTCATGCCCTTTTCATATTTATTTATCCTTTAGTTTTGATGGACAACCAGTGTCAACATTTGCTCTGTAATTGGAGAGGGGTAGAGTAGGAATTAGAAATTAGGATAAGTAGAGGGAGACACCCTCCTCCCTTCCAATCTCAGTCATTTGCTCTTTGCGATCGATGTGTTGATTCGCATTTTGGTTCGTGTTCTTCGCATTCTTCATTTCTCCACGTTTTTCCCGTCACTTGATCTCTCTCTCTCTCCCGTGCGTCTTTGCGAAATCCATTTGAATCAACTTGTTCGTATTTGAAAGGAGATCACTTCCACCGAAGGAATTTATCTATCTCCCTACGAACAAGTAGATCGGGTTGATTTCATTTTCATGGCGCTTTTCGGTTCATCCTTCTCCCCTTTCGATTTCCCGGAGTTTGATTTGATTTGAGTGGATGATTTCTTGGGGATAGTCTCCTAACTACCCTGTGATCATCTCCTCCAAGTTTGGGAACGTGGGATCTTAAGTTGAATCGATTTGGAGAAGATTTGGGAGAAGGGCGACTAAAATCGCCCTCCCTGAGTGACCGCCGATAGTCCGCCACTCAGGGCGCGGACAGTCCGCGAGTCGGGCTCCAGCCAGACCAGTGGCTGCGCAGCTCGCTCGGACAAGTCCTTTTTGAACCGCGGACAGTCCGCCGTTGTGCTTGGCGGACAGTCCGGGATCATCCAGGGACTTTGCAGCAACCTTGCTGTTTGGCGAGTTTTGCCGGCGGACAGTCCGGGACTTGACCGCAAACAGTCCGGCCTTGGGCGGACAGTCCGAGACTCCAGGTCCGGACAGTCCGGGAATCGCCTGTAGCCTCCGGTCTTGTGCATTTGCTCTTCCGGGTTCCTCGCTTGGTTTCCGGACTTCTCGTTTGGCCTTGTAGTTGACCAAGGAACCTCTCTAGGTATCTTTGCTACTCGTTAGCATCGGTATTTGGGGATTTCTCTACGTAGTCGTCTATCTACGTTAGGGACTTGGTTTTTGAGGTCGTGTTCGAGCCGGAGCTTTTGGAGTTTGGTTTGCTACTTCCTTGTGGTGCTCCGCTGTGATCCTAGGGATCATCCACCCTCTTCCAAGGGTCGGAGCATCACGGTTTCGGTCACTATTTCTCGGGGTTGATTTTGGGACGTTTGGTCAAAGTTTCTGAAGGAAATTTTTGAGCTCCCATTCATCCACCCTCTGGTCGCCTTGCTAGTGCTTTCTCGGTCCTTCAGCAAGGATCTTGTTTATGCTAAATCTGAAATAGCCTTGCTTAGGTCAAAACCTTCTTTACCATGTGTTTCTTGTGAGTCTTTACTTGCTGAAATTAATAAACTAAAATTGACTCACACCACATGTGTAGATGAACTTGAGCATGCTAGGGCTGAAATTATTGAGATAAATGCTAGGCCTTGTAGCTTGTGCTCTTTGAATAAAAATGCATGCCTTACTTCTTGCGCTATTCATGATTCTTTGCTTGTGTGAATGGTGATGTCTCTTCCACCGATTTCATGCGCACATCATGCATTGATTTGAAAAAAATAAGTTTTGGCCTTGAAAGTTTTGCGCGATGATATGAGCGCCAAGTTGGTCGAGCATAATGATATGAGTGCCAACCTTGAGAAGGAAATTGAACTCTTGCGTACCACATATGCCGAGTGCATTAGAAAGGAGATGGAAAATTTGAAAAATGCTCCATGTGGTACTTGTGATCGCCTCATGTTTGAAAATGAGGTTTTAGCCAAAAGATGCAAGAGTCTTTGTGCTAAGTCTTTTGATTCACGCACTTCTTGCAACTCCGATGTTGATGCTTCTAAAATTGCTTCTTTGCAACCGAAGTTGAGTTCTTGTGTTGCGCGTGAGTCTTTTGATGATAGCACTAGTGTCAAGGTTTCGGATAGCTCTTTCATAGCTACTCCCAACCTTGCTGTTTCTTCGGATGATGTCCAAGGGACTTCTCTTGATAAGGGTGCTTCTCATATTTTTGGGACTCGTGCTCCCAATCCAGTTTTCCATTGCACGTTTTGCAAGAAGGATAGACACTCATTCGACTTTTGTTTCCGCCGTGTCAAACACGAGCCACGAATTCAAGCTAAGGCTTTTAGGAAGCCGCGTAGCCTTTACCATGGCACGTGTGCTCCTTGTGTTGGCACCAAGTTGGTAGTTGATGCCTCTTGTTGTAAGTCCCAAGGGACTTCTCACTTGTCAGAGAATGGTGTGCCTTCCAGTAGGGCTTTGTACCATTGCTCTTTTTGTGAGAAAGATGGGCATCAAGAAAGCTTTTGCTATCAGCGTGCCAAACGTTTGCGCCAAGCTCGCTCTTCTAGGAAGTTGGTGGTTCATGCACCTTCTCATGGCATGAACGCTTGTGTTCCTAGTAAGAAGCCCCTCTTTGTTGATGGGTTTTATGATTCCTTTTCTAGTGGGATAGGTCATGGTCGTGGACATGCTTCTAGTGCTTCTTCTCTTGGTCCACGTCATGCTTTTCATGGTGCTTCTATTGGTTCTTCTACAAAAACCTTGGAAGTTGTTTGCCTCCTTCCCGTGGTACGACTCGTTCTTCTCCTCGAGTTGTTCTTTTGAGGAATGCTGCCGAGGGTATTTCTCAAGTGCATTTGAACCAACATTTGCATCATGCTAACTCAATAGATAAGTTGAGATTTGTGACCAAGTCCTGGATTCCCAAGTACATGCTTAACCCTTCGGGATCCAAGGCTCAATTTACTTTGTCCTCTTGTGTGTAGATATGAGGACGCGTCGTGGAGAATATGCGCCTGATGGAGATTGATCTTTTAAATGTGATCAAGAGTTGATGGTTCTCTACACCCCGCTTAGATTTGCCTCCAAAGAGGCTTTTGCAATTTGGGAGCTTTCTCTTACACTCATACCTTGTACATCCATGTTCTTTTTATTGTGGTATGGGATGGATCATCATGTGCTCACTTGTGTAGTTCTTACATGTACATTTTTCATTTGTATCATGTTTTGTTTTAGTCTAGCATGTGCTACCTTTTGTATCATATGTCATGCTAGCTTTGTGTATAGCTTTTGTGGAATATCCACTTTTCATGCTAGTCTGTGATCCTCATGAACATTATGCCATGCTTTTCATACTTCTCTATGAGCCTTACTTGTAGAGGTATGATGTTCCTTAGGTATCACTTTTCAGGTGCTAGTTTTGGTTAGCTACATGTATCCTGTTGATATGATTTGTTTTAAGCACTAGCCTTTCCACAATTTTATCATGTTACATGCTTTTGGATCTATTGCTATCATTATCTTGCATTGTAGCATGTGTTGAGGTTTAGGCTGTGTTTGGGATTGATCATGTCTTTAGGTTGCATTTTGCTCCATAGTGCTTTATCCTGTTGCATGGTAGTGTAGGCTAGTTTGAGTTCAGATCTCCTTGCGGTATCATTCATAGGTAGGCCTTTTTTTGTTGAGAGATCACCTTGAGGTCACACTAGACGAGACAATGCCTTGTGCTTTCTTCTGCTTTTGAGTTTGCAGGAGAACAGGAGCCTGGAGAGAGGATTTGGCTCACGGACCCGATCCCACGACTTGGGGTTCCGTTCGAGCAGCTCTATAGCAAGCACTAGTAGCACCTGTGTGAGCGACAGCATCAGGCAAGGGGGAGACGACTCCAGCGAGGCAGGCACCCCGGAGTTCAGCAGTTTCAAGCGTCCCCTCGAGTATCACACCAGCAGGAGGTCATGCGCTTCATGAGGTACCTCCGACACACTTCTGAGTTCGGTTTTGGGTACTCCTCTTCTTCGACCTCTTTCTGCTGTGCGGATACATGGGTGTATGCCGGGTCTCAGTGTGATGAGTGATTGTCAACGGGTTTGATCGCAGGTTCTTTGGCTTGTGTTGTGCAGGTGTCGTGCCCGGAGACAGTGATCGAAGGCAAAGTGAAGGTCAAGTAGAGACGTGCCGTGCCGACGGACCAGGAGCGGTGAAGGGCGGACGTGAGGCTAGGACTGAGGGACCGGAGGGCCTGAGGATCAGCTGTGGTGGCTGGCAGCCTGGGACAGCGACGAGCGAAGACTTGCGGGGCACGGTGTTGCTCGGGTCGAGGACCTGGGGACACGTGTCGGTGGATGGGGTGCACGGGTGGTGCATCCCTTCTACGGCTTCGGTTTGGTGGTTGAGCGACAGAAAAACCACCGGTGGACGGTTTCCAGGTTTGGGCCTCAAAACCTAGGTGCTGAGGGTTTCCGAGTTTGGCCACAAAACTCGGGCTGAGGACGGTTTCCGAGTTTGGGCCTCAAAACTCGGGCGCTGCGGGTTTCTGAGTTTGGGCCACAAAACTCAGGCGATGGACTTGGAGGCTGGTTTCCCGGTTTGGGCCTCAAAACCGGGGGTTGGCTGGAAAAGGCTGGTTTCCCGGTTTGGGCCACAAAACCGGGGGTGCAGAGCGAGGGCGGCACGTGGCGGCAATCGGGAGGTCGCGTTGAGGCGACGCTACGAGTTGTGCTGGCGTGGCCGTCGGATACACCTACCACCTGAGTTGGTCCAGAATAACCCTAGGGTTTAGCTAGTTCGCTCTGTAATTAGATTAGAGAGGGGTAGAGTAGGAAATAGACTTAGGCTAGAATTAGGATAAGTTGTCAAGGAGACACCCTCCTCCCCCTATCGCAGTTAGTCATTTGCTCTTGCTTCCTAGGGTTTCCTGCTCTCCCAATCCCCTGCTGTAGCTAGCTGTGATCCGTAGAGAGACTCACCTCTGTGTACTGTTGATTTTGAGGAAGTGAGGCCGTAACCTCACTGTCGTAGCGTGTGTTTGCGCTTCGGCTGCAGATCGATGTGTTGATTCGTGTTTTGGTTCGTGTTCTTTGCGTTCTTCATTTCTCCGCGATTTTCTCGTCACTCGATCTCCCTCTCTGGTGCGTCTTTGCGAAATCCGTTTGAATCATTTTGTTCGTATCATTGAGGAAGTCATTTCGACCAAAGGAATTCATCTAACTCCTCATGATCGAATAGATCAGGACGATTTCGTTTTCGTGGCGCTTTTCTGGTTCATCCACCTTCCCTTTTGATTTCCCGTTGATTGGATCGATTTGAGCGGATGATTTCTTGGGGATAGTCTCCTAACTACCCCGTGATCATCTTCTCTAAGTTTGGGAACTTGGGATTTTGATTTGGATCGGATTTGGGAAGATTTGAATTGAGGGCGACCAAAATCGCCCTCTCTGCAGGGCTGCGGACAGTCCGCGCCTGGGACCGCGGATAGTCCGGGCATCGGGCACGAGCCCGACCAGTGGCTGCGGTGCACGTTCGGACAAGTCCAAATTTGTACCGCGGATAGTCCACCATAGTGTTTGGCGGACAGTCCGGGACTCGTCCAGCAGAGTTCAGCAACCTTGCTGTTTTTGGGTTTTGACCGGCGGACAGTCCGCCGTTGCTGACAGCGGACAGTCCGCGAGTGTCCAGAGACACTTCAGCAACTTTGTTGTTTTTGGGTTCTTGCCGGCGGACAGTCCGGCAGGTGATCGCGGACAGTCCACCCCTGCCACGGACAGTCTGGGACTGGGGGTCCGGACAGTCCAGGACCCTGCTGAAGGTTGTTTTTCAGTGCAATCTTTGCCCCGGTTTTTTCGCTTGGTTTTTGGACTTCACGTTTGTTCCTAGAGTTAACCAAGAAACATTTCTAGGTATATTTGCAACTTGTTTGCATAGGTATTTGGAGATTTCTCGACGTAGCCTCCAATCTACGTTCGGGACTCGGTTTTCTCAAGGGAAACTTGAGCCGAAGCTTTTGGTCTTTGCTTCGCTTGTGTTTGGTGGTGCTCCGCTGTGATCCTAGGGATCATCCATCCTCTTCCAAGGGTCGTGAGCATCACGGTTTGGGTCCGTGCTTCTCGGGGTTGATTTTGGGACAATTGGCCAAAGTTTCGAGAGAAATTTGATTGGCTCCCATTCACCCCCCCTCTGGTCGCCTTGCTTTTGCGTTCTCGGTCCTTCAATTGGTATTGGAGCGGGTTAAGGATCTTCCACCTTAGCTGGTTCCAGATCCACCGAAGGCGCCATGGATCGCGGCGTGGGCAAACCGCCATTTTTCGATGGGACGAACAATGCGTATTGGAAGATACGCATGTCGGCCTATCTGCAGAGTTTGGGTGCTTCCATCTGGGATATTTGCAACTCTGCCGATTACGTTGTCTTGGCTGCTCGTGTGACTCAGCATCAGATCGATGAGCACGATGTCAATAGCCGAGCTCGTAATGCTCTTTTCTCTTGTTTGAGCATGGGTGAGTTTGATCGCGTTTCTCACCTCGCTACGGCTCGGGAGATTTGGGCCACCCTCATGCGTTTCCATGAGGGAACCTCTCAAGTCAAAACCCGGCTCTACGAGTCGTTCAAGCGAGAGTATGAGAACTTTTGACATCAGCCTGGCGAGAGCATAGAAAGTTTATTCGCTCGCTTTCAGGTGATTGTCAACAGGATGAGGGCTAACAAGGAGCAGTTGCCTTTCGACGATCATGAGAGAGCTTTGAAGCTTTTGCATACTCTCGATCGGTCTGTGTGGGACTCAAAGGTCCAGGCGATCATCGAATCGCCTAACTATGAGACCCTCACGTGCGACGAGCTCTTCAGTAAGCTCAAGTCCAGTGAGATTGACGCCATGGCGAGGGCTTCTTATGAGAATCCTTCTGGCCTGACTATGGCTTTGGTTTCTGGCTCTTCTGCTAACCCCTCTGCTGGATTTGCGCTTTCATCTCTTTTCTGTCACAAAGGATCAGCTGGAGTCTTTGGGAGACGAAGAGTTGGCTTTGCTTGCCAACCGGTTCACGCGGTTCCACAACAACCGCATGAACCGTCGCCACGGAGGAGGACGCTCGGGATGTTTCGAGTGCGGCGACCCCGTCCACTTCATCGCCAACTGCCCCAAGAAGAACAAGCATTCGGGAAAGGGCGATCATGGGCTCAAGTACGACTCCAAGCGCAAGGAGAAGCACGTCCCCCCAAGGCGCAAGAAGAGGGACGACTTCGACAAGGATTACATCAAGAAGAAGTACTTGGAGAAGGCCCAGGCTGAGCAGCGTGCGTTCTTCGCCACGCTCAGCGACGTCGACGGCTCGGATGACGACTCCGCTTGCTCGAGCGATGACGAGTCCAAGAAGATGAAGAAGATCGAGGACAAGCTAAACGGACTATGCTTCTTCGCCGACGACGAGGGCTTCTGCAGCATGGACCTCGGGAAGGTGGTCGACGGCCAGCTGGAGGACACTCCTCGGAACGACGACGACGATGACGACACCTCCTAGGTATCTCTCACCCACGATGAGCTTTCCGCTGAGGTTGAGAAACTTACTGCCGCCTTCCTTAGCCAAGATAAACTGCTTAGGCGTGGTGCTAGAGAGCGCAAGGAGTTCAGGCAGAAGTTGGAGGACACGGTGAAGGAGCTTGAGTTCGCTCGGTCCACCGTGGTCGTGTCGGAGGAGAGTGAGTGCGAGTCGTGCACCAAGCACATGACTGACCTTCTCACTTTGAGAGGTAAGTATGCTGCTTTGGTTGGAGAGGTGGACGAGCTCCGTGCTAGGCCCCAGCTATTGGGTGCGTGCAAGACTTGTCCTGTCTTGCAATCCGAGTTGGCAGAGAAGAATGCCAAGATTGAGTCTTTAGAGAAGGCCAACTCGGGTAGCACTTGTGTTACAAGGTGTGATTTGTGTGAGGGTTTGGAGATGGAGATTGCAAATGTGCAGCATGGCAAGATGCAAACCGAGGAAGAAAACACATACCTTCGGACCATCTAGTCAAGGGTCTCTTGTAGTGAGGCGCAGCTCGGGATGATGATCTCCCAATTCAAGCGAGCTGCTGGGGGTCCAGGTGTAGGTTTTGCTCAGGGTGTTGATCTTTCCGCTTTTGGGAAGATTGGAGAGTCGAGTGGACTGAACCCATGTGAGAAGCCCAACTCCACCACTACTCCCAAACTGACCAAGCTTCCACCCAAAGAGCCTGCCAAGCCCACCACCAATGATGGGGTGTTTGAGGAACACCCGAGAGCTCCACCCAAGAACCAAGTGTGGCAACCCAAACCAAACCACCTCAAAAACAAGCTGGACACAATGCCACCCATCCAGGAGGAGTGCTTGGCACAGAAGGGCAAAGTGAACCATACCCACAGCCATGCGTACCAACAACCCCCTTTGCGTGCGGTGACGTACCAATGTGACTTCTGTGGGAGGGATGGTCACTTGAGTGAGTTCTGTTTTCGGTGCAAGAGAGAGGCGCGCCGTGCTCGGGAGTTGGACAACCCGGACATGTACCATCCTTTTCATGGTGGGCATGTGCCAAACGTCCAGAGGAGAGCTGCTAGGCCTAGAGGTCCAGAACCTCAAGTTCCCAGGCCTAGGCAGAGGAGAGCTCCGAGGAGAGAGGCTAGGCCTAGAGGTCCTGAACCTCAAGTTCCTAGGCGTAGGCCTCGTAGAGAGCGTGCCCGACGGGAGCCTGCAGTTGTAGGCTATGGACCCCGTGGTGGAGGCTTTGTAGTTGAGCGCTTTCCCCCAACGCGTTTTGAGTATCGCGGTGAGCGCTCCTTCCCTAGCGGACCACGTTCATAGAAAGATTATTGCTAATTGCCCAAAGTGAGAAGCAAAAATGTTCTGATAAAGACGTTCCTCAGTAATATCATCATGACTTTTGAAATCATGTGTGGTAGCAATACCAAACCAAATACGACGAGTAGTGGGGTCCTGAGCTAAGCCTTGGCTAAACCTGGGAAATCTTAATTCCATAATGCCTTTCAAATCCTCCTAGCCACTATCCTACTGCAATAATTCTCGCTAAGAAGAATGCCCATGTTGTGGCAATTCCACCCAGAAGGTAATGGGTTACTCCTGGACTATTGCAAGCAGAACAAGCAGGGCGGGCTTTAGATGAATCGATCTATTATCGGGCAATCTTATTGGGAATAACAAGGGCTTCCCTGAATACCCAAAGTTTCATATCTGAAGCAAGTTTTCAAGAAACTGCTCGAGTTTTAGCAAAAGCTGCCCTACGAGGTCGTATTGATTGGTTGAAAGGCCTGAAAGAAAACGTAGTTCTGGGGGGGATTAGCATTGCGAAAAATGCAATTGCGAGTCTTCTTGTGAATCAGTGGGAAAAACGGCCATCCCGAGCGAGTTTTGCGACACCCTTCTGTCGGAAATGAATGTGTCAAAACCCCACCAAACATGAGTTTTGGGGCAAACGGAGATGATTGGGTGCGTCTATTGTGAAAAATTCAACTGCGAGTTTTTTTAGTGGATGAGTGGGAAAAATGGCCATCCCGAGCGAGTTTTGCAGCACCGTTCCGTCGGAAATGAAAGTTCCAAAAAGCCAACAAACATGAGTTTTGGGTCAAACGGAGATGATTGGGTGCGTCCGTTGCGAAAAATTCAACTGCGAGTTTTTTTTGGTGAATGATTGGGAAAAAAGGCCATCCCGAGCGAGTTTTGCGGCACCGTTCTATCGAAATGGAAGTGCCAAAAATCCACCAAACATGTGTGTTGGGTCAAATGGAGATGATTGGGTGCGTTTGTTGCAAAAAAATCAACTGCAAGTTTTTTGGTGAATTAGTAGGAAAAACGGTCATCCCGAGCGAGTTTTGCGGCACTGTTCCATCGGAAATGAAAGTGCCAAAAACACACCAAATATGAGTTTTGGGTCAAATGGAGATGATTGGGTGCGTCCATTACGAAAAATTGAACTACGAGTTTTTTTTGTGAATGAGTGGAAAAACGGCCATCCCGAGCGAGTTTTTTTGGTGAATTTGTGGGAAAACGGCAATCCCGAGCGAGTTTTGCGGCACCGTTCAGTCAGTAATGGAAATGCCAAAAACCCAGCAAACCTAGGTTTTAGGTCAAACAGAGATGATTGGGTGCGTCCGTTGCCAAAAATGCAATTGCGAGTCTTCTTGTGAATCAGCGGGAAAAACGGCCATCCCTAACGAGCTTTGCGGGACCGTTCCGTTGGAAATGAAAGTGCCAAAAACCCACCAAACATGAGTTTTGGGTCAAATGGTGATGATTGGGTGCGTCCGTTGTGAAAAATTCAACTGCGAGTTTTTTGGTGAATGAGTGGGAAAAACGGTCATCCCGAGTGAGCTTTGCGGCACCGTTGCGTCGGAAATGAAAGTGCCAAAAACACACCAAACATGAGTTTTGGGTCTAACAGAGATAATTGGGTGCGTCCGTTGAGAAAAATTCAACTACAAGTTTTTTTAGTGAATCAGTGGGTAAAACAGCCATCCCGAGCGAGTTTTGCGGCACCGTTCTGTCAGAAATGGAAATGCCAAAATCCCAACAAACCTGAGTTTTAGGTCAAACGGAGATGATTGGGTGCGTCCGTTGCGAAAAATGCAATTGCGAGTATTCTTGTGAATCAGCGGGAAAACGGCCATCTCTAGCGAGCTTTGCAGCACCGTTCCATTGGAAATAAAAGTGCCAAAAACCCACCAAACATGAGTTTTGGGTCAAACGGAGATGATTGGGTGCGTCCGTTGTAATAAATAAAACTGCGGTTTTTTTGGTTAATGGGTGTGAAAAACAGCCATCCCGAGCGAGTTTTGCGGCACCGTTCTGTTAGAAATGAAAGTACCAAAAACCCACCAAATATGAGTTTTGGGACAAACGGAGATGATTGGGTGCGTCCGCTGCAAAAAATTCACCTGCAAGTTTTTTGGTGAATCAGTGGGAAAAACGGCCACCTCGAGCGAGTTTTGCGGCACTGTTCCGTCAGAAATGAAAGTGCCAAAACCCACCAAACATGTGTTTTGGGAAAAAAAGGGATGATTGGGTGTGTCCGTTGTAAAAAATTCAACTGCGAGTTTTTTTGGTGAATGAGTGGAAAAACGGCCATCCTGAGCGAGTTTTGCGGCACCGTTCCGTCGGAAATGAAAGTGCCAAAAACCCAGCAAACCTGAGTTTTGGGTCAAACGGAGATTATTGGGTGTGTTCGTTGTAAAAAATTCAACTGCTAGTTTTTTGTTGAATGAGTGGGAAAAACGGCCATCCCGAGCGAATTTTGTGGCACCGTTCCGTCGAAAATGAAAGTGCCAAAAACCCACCAAACATGAGTTTTGGGTCAAACGGAGATGATTGGGTGCGTCCGTTGCGAAAAATTCAACTGCTAGTTTTTTTGGTGAATCAGTGGGAAAAACGGCCATCCCGAGCGAGTTTTGTAGCACCGTTCCTCGGAAATGAAAGTGCCAAAAACCCACCAAACATGAGTTTTGGGTCAAACGAAGATGATTGGGTGCGTCCGTTGCGAAAAATTCAACTGCGAGTTTTTTTGGTGAATGAGTCAGAAAAACGGCCATCCTGAGCGAGTTTTGCGACACTGTTCCGTCAGAAATGAAAGTGCTAAAACCCACCAAACATGAGTTTTGGGTCAAATAGAGATGATTGGGTGCGTCCGTTGTAAAAATCTCAACTGCGGGTTTTTTTGGTGAATGAGTGGGAAAAATAGCCATCCCGAGCGAGTTTTGTGGCACTGTTACGTCGAAAGTGAAAGTGCCAAAAACCCACCAAACATGAGTTTTGCATCAAACAGAGATGATTGGGTGCGTCTGTTGCGAAAAATGCAATTGCGTGTTTTTCTTGGTGAATGAGTGAGAAAAAGGCCATCCTGAGCAATCTTAGCGGCACTGTTCAGTCGGAAGTAAAAGTGCCAAAAACCCACCAAACTTGAGTTTTGCGTCAAATAGAGATGCTTGGGTGCGTCCGTTGTAAAAAATTCAACTGCTAGTTTTTTTTGTGAATGAGTGGGAAAAACAGCCATCCCGAGCGAGTTTTGCGGCATCTTTCCGTCGGAAATGAAAGTGCCAAAACGCCACTAAACCTGAGTTTTGGGTCAAACAGAGATGATTGGGTGCGTCCGTTGTAAAAAATTAAACTGCGAGTTTTTTTTTGAATCAGTGGGAAAAACGGCCATCCCGAGCTAGTTTTGTGGCACCGTTCTGTCAGAAATGGAAATGCCAAAAACCCAACAAACCTGAGTTTTAGGTCAAACGGAGATGATTGGGTTTGTCCGTTGCGAAAAATGCAATTGCGTGTCTTGTTGTGAATGAGCGGGAAAAACGGCCATCCCTAGCGAGCTTTGCGGCACCGTTCCGTTGGAAATAAAAGTGCCAAAAACCCACCAAACATGAGTTTTGGGTCAAACGGAGATGATTGGGTGCGTCCATTGTAAAAAATTAAACTGCGGGTTTTTTTGGTTAATGGTTGTGAAAAACAGCCATCCCGAGCGAGTTTTGCGGCACCGTTCTGTCGGAAATGAAAGTGCCAAAAACCCACCAAACATGAGTTTTGGTTCAAATAGATATGATTGGGTGCGTCCGCAACTGCGGGTTTTTTTTGTGAATGAGTGGGAAAAACAGCCATCCCGAGTGAGTTTTGTGGCACTATTCCGTCGAAAGTGAAAGTGCCAAAAACCCACCAAACATGAGTTTTGGGTCAAACGGAGATGATTGGGTGCATCCGTTGCGAAAAATGCAATTGCATGTTTTTCTTGGTGAATGAGTGGGTAAAAGGCCATCCCGAGCGATCTTAGCAGCACTATTCAGTTGGAAGTAAAAGTGCCAAAAACCCACCAAACTTGAGTTTTATGTCAAATAGAGATGCTTGGGTGCGTCCGTTGAAAAAAATTCAACTGCTAGTTTTTTTTGGTGAATGAGTGGGAAAAACAGCCATCCCGAGCGAGTTTTGCGGCATCTTTCCGTTCGAAATGAAAGTGCCAAAACCCCACTAAACCTGAGTTTTGGGTCAAACGGAGATGATTGGGTGCGTCCGATGTAAAAAATTAAACTCCGAGTTTTTTTTGTGAATCAGTGGGAAAAACGGCCATCCCGAGCGAGCTTTGCGGCACCGTTCCGTTCAAAATGAAAGTGCCAAAACCCACCAAACATGAGTTTTGGGTCAAACGGAGATGATTGGGTGCGTCCGTTGTAAAAAATTAAACTGCGGTTTTTTTCGGTTAATGGGTGTGAAAAACAGCCATCTCGAGCGAGTTTTGAGGCACCGGTCTGTCGAAAATGAAAGTGCCAAAACCCCACCAAATATGAGTTTTGGGTCAAACAGAGATGATTGGGTGCGTCCATTGCGAAAAATTCACCTGCAAGTTTTTTGGTGAATCAGTGGGAAAAACAGCCACCCCGAGCGAGTTTTGCGGCACTGTTGCGTCACAAATGAAAGTGCCAAAACCCACCAAACATGAGTTTTGGGGAAAAAGGGATGATTGGGTGTGTCCGTTGTAAAAAATTCAACTGCGAGTTTTTTTGGTGAATGAGTGGAAAAACGGCCATCCCGAGCGAGTTTTGCGGCACCGTTCCGTCGGAAATGAAAGTGCCAAAAACCCAGCAAACCTGAGTTTTGGGTCAAACGGAGATTATTGGGTGCATTCGTTGTAAAAAATTCAACTGCTAGGTTTTTTGGTGAATGAGTGGGAAAAACGGCCATCCCGAGCGAATTTTGTGGCACCGTTCGGTCGAAAATGAAAGTGCCAAAAACCCACCAAACATGAGTTTTGGGTCAAACGGAGATGATAGGGTGCGTCCGTTGCGAAAAATTCAACTGCTAGTTTTTTTGGTGAATAAGTGGGAAAAACGGCCATCCTGAGCGAGTTTTGCGGCACCGTTCCTCGGAAATGAAAGTGCCAAAAACCCACCAAACATGAGTTTTGGGTCAAACGAAGATGATTGGGTACGTCCGTTGCGAAAAATTCAACTGCGAGTTTTTTTGGTGAATGAGTGGGAAAAACGGCCATCCTGAGCGAGTTTTGCGACACTGTTCCGTTAGAAATGAAAGTGCCAAAACCCACCAAACATGAGTTTTGGGTCAAATAGAGATGATTGGGTGCGTTCGCTGTAAAAAATTCAACTGCGGGTTTTTTTGGTGAATGAGTGGGAAAAACAGCCATCCCGAGCGAGTTTTGTGGCACTGTTTCGTCGAAAGTGAAAGTGCCAAAAACCCACAAAACATGAGTTTTGGGTCAAACAGAGATGATTGGGTGCGTCCGTTGCGAAAAATACAATTGCGTGTTTTTCTGGGTGAATGAGTGGGAAAAAGGCCATCCCGAGCGATCTTAGCGGCACTGTTCAGTCGGAAGTAAAAGTGCCAAAAACCCACCAAACTTGAGTTTTGCGTCAAATAGAGATGCTTGGGTGCGTCCGTTGTAAAAATTCAACTGCTAGTTTTTTTGGTGAATGAGTGGGAAAAACAGCCGTCCTGAGCGAGTTTTGCGGCATCTTTCCGTTGGAAATGAAAGTGCGAAAACGCCACTAAACCTGAGTTTTGGGTCAAACGGAGACGATTGGGTGCGTCCGTTGTAAAAAATTAAACTGCGAGTTTTTTTTGTGAATCAGTGGAAAAAACGGCCATCCCGAGCGAGATTTGCGGCACCGTTCCGTTGGAAATGAAAGTGCCAAAACCCACCAAACATGAGTTTTGGGTCAAATAGAGATGATTGGCTGCGTCCGTTGTAAAAAATTCAACTGCGAGTTTTTTTGTGAATGAGTGGGAAAAACAGCCATCCCGAGCGAGTTTTGCAGCATCGTTCCGTCGGAAATGAAAGTGCCAAAAACCCAGCAAACCTGAGTTTTGGGTCAAACGGAGATTATTTGGTGCGTTCGTTGTAAAAAATTCAACTGCTAGTTATTTTGGTGAATGATTGGGAAAAACGGCCATATCGAGCGAATTTTGTGGCACCGTTCCGTCGAAAATAAAAGTGCCAAAAACCCACCAAACATGAGTTTTGGGTCAAACGGAGATGATTGGGTGCGTCTGTTGCGAAAAATTCAACTGCTAGTTTTTTTGGTGAATCAGTGGGAAAAACGGCCATCCTGAGCGAGTTTTGCGGCACCGTTCCTCGGAAATGAAAGTGCCAAAAACCCACCAAACATGAGTTTTGGGTCAAACGAAGATGATTGGGTGTGTCCGTTGCGAAAAATTCAACTGCGAGTTTTTTTTGAATGAGTGGGAAAAACGGCCATCCTGATCGAGTTTTGCGGCACTGTTCGGTCACAAATGAAAGTGCCAAAACCCACCAAACATGAGTTTTGGGTCAAATAGAGATGATTGGGTGCGTCCGTTGTAAAAAATTCAACTACGGGTTTTTTTGGTGAATGAGTGGGAAAAACAGCCATCCCGAGCTACTTTTGTGGCATTGTTCCGTCGAAAGTGAAAGCGCCAAAAACCCACCAAACATGAGTTTTAGGTCAAACGGAGATGATTGGGTGCGTCCGTTGCGAAAAATGCAATTGCGTGTTTTTCTTGTTGAATGTGTGGGAAAAAGGCCATCCCGAGCGATCTTAGCGGCACTGTTCAGTCGGAAGTAAAAGTGCCAAAAACCCACCAAACTAGAGTTTTGCGTCACATAGAGATGCTTGGGTGCATCCGTTGTAAAAAATTCAACTGCTAGTTTTTTTTGTGAATGAGTGAGAAAAACAGCCATCCCGAGCGAGTTTTGCGGCATCTTTCCGTCGGAAATGAAAGTGCCAAAACGCCACTAAACTTGAGTTTTGGGTCAAACGGAGATGTTTGAGTGCGTCCGTTGTAAAAAATTAAACTGCGAGTTTTTTGTGAATCAGTGGGAAAAATGGCCATCCCGAGCGAGCTTTGTGGCACCGTTCCGTCAGAAATGAAAGTGCCAAAACCCACCAAACATGAGTTTTGGGTCAAATAGATATGACTGGGTGCGTCCTTTGTAAAAAATTCAACTGCGAGTTTTTTTGGTGAATGAGTGGGAAAAACAGCCATCCCTAGCGAGTTTTGCAGCATCGTTCCGTCGGAAATGAAAGTGTCAAAACCCACCAAACATGAGTTTGGGGTCAAATAAAGATGATTGGGTGCGTCCGTTGTAAAAAATTCAACTGCGAGTTTTTTTGGTGAATCAGTGGGAAAACAGCCATCCTAAGCGAGTTTTTGGTGAATCAGTGGGAAAAACAGCCATCCCGAGCGAGTTTTGCGGCACCGTTCCGTCAGAAATGAAAGTGTCAAAAAGCCACCAAACTCGAGTTTTGGGTCAAACGGAGATGATTGGGTGCGTCTGTTGCGAAAAATGCAATTGCGAGTCTTCTTGTGAATCAGCGGGAAAAACGGCCATCCCTAGCGAGCTTTGCGGCACTGTTCCGTTCGAAATAAAAGTGCCAAAAACCCACCAAACATGAGTTTTGGGTCAAACGGAGATGATTGGGTGCGTCCGTTGTCAAAAATTAAACTGCGGGTTTTTTTGGTTAATGGGTGGGGAAAAACGGCCATCCCTAGCGAGCTTTGCGGCACTGTTCCGTTGGAAATAAAAGTACCAAAAACCCACCAAACATGAGTTTTGGGTCAAACGGAGATTATTTGGGGCGTTCGTTGTAAAAAATTCAACTGCTAGTTTTTTTGGTGAATGATTGGGAAAAACGGCCATCTCGAGCGAATTTTGTGGCACCGTTTCGTCGAAAATAAAAGTGCCAAAAACCCACCAAACATGAGTTTTGGGTCAAACGGAGATGATTGGGTGCGTCCGTTGCGAAAAATTCAACTGCTAGTTTTTTTGGTGAATCAGTGGGAAAAACGGCCATCCCGAGCGAGTTTTGCGGCACCGTTCCTCGGAAATGAAAGTGCCAAAAACCCACCAAACATGAGTTTTGGGTCAAACGAAGATGATTGGGTGTGTCCGTTGCGAAAAATTCAACTGCGAGTTTTTTTTTTGAATGAGTGGGAAAAACGGCCATCCTGATCGAGTTTTGCGGCACTGTTACGTCACAAATGAAAGTGCCAAAACCCACCAAACATGAGTTTTGGGTCAAATAGAGATGATTGGGTGCGTCCGTTGTAAAAAATTCAACTGCGGGTTTTTTTGGTGAATGAGTGGGAAAAACAGCCATCCCGAGCTAGTTTTGTGGCACCGTTCCGTCACAAATGGAAATGCCGAAAACCCAACAAACCTGAGTTTTAGGTCAAACAGAGATGATTGGGTGCGTCTGTTGTAAAAAATTGAACTACGGGTTTTTTGGTTAATGGGTGGGAAAAACAGCCATCCCGAGCGAATTTTGTGGCACCGTTCCGTCGAAAATGAAAGTGCCAAAAATCCACCAAACATGAGTTTTGGGTCAAACGGAGATGATTGGGTGCGTCCGTTGCGAAAAATTTAACTGGTAGTTTTTTTGGTGAATCAGTGGGAAAAACGGCCATCCCGAGCGAGTTTTGCGGCACCGTTCCTCGGAAATGAAAGTGCCAAAAACCCACCAAACATGAGTTTTGGGTCAAATGGTGATGATTCGGTGCGTTCGTTGCGAAAAATTCAACTGCGAGTTTTTTTGGTGAATGAGTGGAAAAAACGGTCATCCGGAGTGAGTTGCGGCACCGTTCCGTCGGAAATAAAAGTGTCAAAAACCCACCAAACATGAGTTTTGGGTCCAACGGAGATGATTGGGTGCATCCGTTGTAAAAAATTCAACTGCTAGTTTTTTTTGTGAATGAGTGAGAAAAACAGCCATCCCGAGCGAGTTTTGCGGCATCTTTCCGTCGGAAATGAAAGTGCCAAAACGCCACTAAACCTGAGTTTTGGGTCAAACGGAGATGATTGGGTGCGTCCGTTGTAAAAAATTAAACTGCGAGTTTTTTTGTGAATGAGTGGGAAAAATGGCCATCCCGAGCGAGCTTTGTGGCACCGTTCCGTCAGACATTAAAGTGCCAAAACCCACCAAACATTAGTTTTGGGTCAAATAGATATGATTGGGTGCGTCCTTTGTAAAAAATTCAACTGCGAGTTTTTTTGGTGAATGAGTGGGAAAAACAGCCATCCCTAGCGAGTTTTGCAGCATCGTTCCGTCGGAAATGAAAGTGCCAAAACCCACCAAACATGAGTTTTGGGTCAAATAAAGATGATTGGGTGCGTCCGTTGTAAAAAATTTAACTGCGAGTTTTTCTGGTGAATCAGTGGGAAAACAGCCATCCCGAGCGAGTTTTTGGTGAATCAGTGGGAAAAAACAGCCATCCCGAGCGAGTTTTGCGGCACCGTTCCGTCAGAAATGAAAGTGCCAAAAACCCACCAAACTCGAGTTTTGGGTCAAACGGAGATGATTGGGTGCGTCTGTTGCGAAAAATGCAATTGCGAGTCTTCTTGTGAATCAGCGGGAAAAACGGCCATCCCTAGCGAGCTTTGCGGCACTGTTCTGTTCGAAATAAAAGTGCCAAAAACCAACCAAACATGAGTTTTGGGTCAAACGGAGATGATTGGGTGCGTCCGTTGTAAAAAATTAAACTGCAGGTTTTTTTGGTTAATGGGTGGGGAAAAACGGCCATCCCTAGCGAGCTTTGCGGCACTGTTCCATTGGAAATAAAAGTGCCAAAAACCCACCAAACATGAGTTTTGGGTCAAACAGAGATCATTGGGTGCGTCCGTTGCGAAAAATTCAACTGCTAGTTTTTTTGGTGAATTAGTGGGAAAAACGGCCATCCCGAGCGAGTTTTAAAGCACCGTTCCTCGGAAATGAAAGTTTCAAAAACCCACCAAACATGAGTTTTGGGTCAAACAAAGATGATTGGGTGCGTCCGTTGCGAAAAATTCAACTGCAAGTTTTTTTGGTGAATCAGGGGAAAAAACGGTCATCCCGAGTGAGCTTTGCGGCACCGTTCCGTCGGAAATGAAAGTGCCAAAAACCCACCAAACATGAGTTTTGGGTCCAACAGAGATGATTCGGTGCGTCCGTTGAGAAAAATTCAAGTGCAGGTTTTTTGGTGAATCAGTGGGTAAAACAGCCATCCCGAGCGAGTTTTGCGGCACCGTTCCGTTAGAAATGGAAATGCCGAAAACCCAACAAACCTGAGTTTTAGGTCAAACAGAGATGATTGGGTGCGTCTGTTATAAAAAATTAAACTACGGGTTTTTTTGGTTAATGAGTGGGAAAAACAGCCATCCCGAGCGAATTTTGTGGCACCGTTCCGTCGAAAATGAAAGTGCCAAAAACCCACCAAACATGAGTTTTGGGTCAAACGGAGATGATTGGGTGCGTCCGTTGCGAAAAATTCAACTGCTAGTTTTTTTGGTGAATCAGTGGGAAAAACGGCCATCCCGAGCGAGTTTTAAAGCACCGTTCCTCGGAAATGAAAGTGCCAAAAACCCACCAAACATGAGTTTTGGGTCAAACAAAGATGATTGGGTGCGTCCGTTGCGAAAAATTCAACTGCAAGTTTTTTTGGTGAATCAGGGGGAAAAACGGTCATCCCGAGTGAGCTTTGCGGCACCGTTCCGTCGGAAATGAAAGTGCCAAAAACCCACCAAACATGAGTTTTGGGTCCAACAGAGATGATTGGGTGCGTCCGTTGAGAAAAGTTCAAGTGCAGGTTTTTTGGTGAATCAGTGGGTAAAACAGCCATCCCGAGCGAGTTTTGCGGCACCGTTCCGTCAGAAATGGAAATGCCGAAAACCCAACAAACCTGAGTTTTAGGTCAAACAGAGATGATTGGGTGCGTCTGTTATAAAAAATTAAACTATGTGTTTTTTTGGTTAATGAGTGGGAAAAACAGCCATCCCGAGCGAATTTTGTGGCACCGTTCCGTCGAAAATGAAAGTGCCAAAAACCCACCAAACATGAGTTTTGGGTCAAACGGAGATGATTGGGTGCGTCCGTTGCGAAAAATTTAACTGGTAGTTTTTTTGGTGAATCAGTGGGAAAAACGGCCATCCCGAGCGAGTTTTGCGGCACCGTTCCTCGGAAATGAAAGTGCCAAAAACCCACCAAACATGAGTTTTGGGTCAAATGGTGATGATTGGGTGCGTTCGTTGCGAAAAATTCAACTGCGAGTTTTTTTGGTGAATGAGTGGAAAAAACGGTCATCCGGAGTGAGCTTTGCGGCACCGTTCCGTCGGAAATGAAAGTGCCAAAAACCCACCAAACATGAGTTTTGGGTCCAACGGAGATGATTGGGTGCGTCCGTTGAGAAAAATTCAACTGCGAGTTTTTTTGGTGAATCAGTGGGTAAAACAGCCATCCCGAGCGAGTTTTGTGGCACCGTTCCGTCACAAATGGAAATGCCAAAAACCAAGCAAACCTGAGTTTTAGGTCAAACAGAGATGATTGGGTGCGTCCGTTGCGAAAAATGCAATTGCGAGTCTTCTTGTGAATCAGCGGGAAAAACTACCATCCCTAGGGAGCTTTGCGGCACCGTTCCGTTGGAAATAAAAGTGCCAAAAACCCACCAAACATGAGTTTTGGGTCAAACGGAGATGATTGGGTGCGTCCGTTGTAAAAAACTAAACTGCGGGTTTTTTTTGGTTAATGGGTGGGAAAAACATCCATCCTGAGCGAGTTTTGCGGCACCGTTCTGTTGGAAATGAAAGTGCCAAAAACCCACCAAATATGAGTTTTGGTTCAAACGGAGATGATTGGGTGTGTCCGTTGCGAAAAATTCACCTGCAAGTTTTTTGGTGAATCTGTGGGAAAAACGGCCACCCCGAGCGAGTTTTGCGGCACTATTCCGTCAGAAATGAAAGTGCCAAAACCCACCAAAATGAGTTTTGGGAAAAAAGGGATGACTGGGTGTGTAAGTTGTAAAAAATTCAACTGCAAGTTTTTTTGCTGAATGAGTGGAAAAAACGGCCATCCCGAGCGAGTTTTGCGGCACCGTTCCGTCAGAAATGAAAGTGCCAAAAACCCAACAAACCTATGTTTTTGGTCAAACCGAGATTGTTGGGTGCGTTCGTTGTAAAAAATTCAACTCCTAGTTTTTTTGGTGAATGAGTGGGAAAAACGGCCATCCCGAGCGAATTTTGTGGCACCGTTCCGTCGAAAATGAAAGTGCCAAAAACCCACCAAACATGAGTTTTGGGTCAAACAGAGATGATTGGGTGTGTCCATTGCGAAAAATTCAACTGCTAGTTTTTTTGGTGAATCAGTGGGAAAAACGGCCATCCCGAGCGAGTTTTGCGGCACCGTTCTTCGGAAATGAGAGTGCCAAAAATCCACCAAACATGAATTTTGGGCCAAACGAAGATGATTGGGTGCGTCCGTTGCGAAAAATTCAACTGCGAGTTTTTTTGGTGAATGAGTGGGAAAACAACCATCCCTAGCGAGTTTTGCAGCATCGTTCCGTCGGAAATGAAAGTGCCAAAACCCACCAAACATGAGTTTTGGGTCAAATAAAGATGATTGGGTGCGTCCGTTGTAAAAAATTTAACTGCGAGTTTTTTTGGTGAATCAGTGGGAAAACAGCCATCCCGAGCGAGTTTTTTGTGAATCAGTGGGAAAAAACAGCCATCCCGAGCGAGTTTTGCGGCACCGTTCCGTCAGAAATGAAAGTGCCAAAACCCCACCAAACTCGAGTTTTGGGTCAAACGGAGATGATTGGGTGCGTCTGTTGCGAAAAATGCAATTGCGAGTCTTCTTGTGAATCAGCGGGAAAAACGGCCATCCCTAGCGAGCTTTGCGGCACTGTTCTGTTCGAAATAAAAGTGCCAAAAACCAACCAAACATGAGTTTTGGGTCAAACGGAGATGATTGGGTGCGTCCGTTGTAAAAAATTAAACTGCAGGTTTTTTTGGTTAATGGGTGGGGAAAAACGGCCATCCCTAGCGAGCTTTGCGGCATTGTTCCATTGGAAATAAAAGTGCCAAAAACCCACCAAACATGAGTTTTGGGTCAAACAGAGATCATTGGGTGCGTCCGTTGCGAAAAATTCAACTGCTAGTTTTTTTGGTGAATTAGTGGGAAAAACGGCCATCTCGAGCGAGTTTTAAAGCACCGTTCCTCGGAAATGAAAGTTTCAAAAACCCACCAAACATGTGTTTTGGGTCAAACAAAGATGATTGGGTGCGTCCGTTGCGAAAAATTCAACTGCAAGTTTTTTTGGTGAATCAGGGGGAAAAACGGTCATCCCGAGTGAGCTTTGCGGCACCGTTCCGTCGGAAATGAAAGTGCCAAAAACCCACCAAACATGAGTTTTGGGTCCAACAGAGATGATTGGGTGCGTCCGTTGAGAAAAATTCAAGTGCAGGTTTTTTGGTGAATCAGTGGGTAAAACAGCCATCCCGAGCGAGTTTTGCGGCACCGTTCCGTCAGAAATGGAAATGCCGAAAACCCAACAAACCTGAGTTTTAGGTCAAACAGAGATGATTGGGTGCGTCTGTTATAAAAAATTAAACTACGGGTTTTTTTGGTTAATGAGTGGGAAAAACAGCCATCCCGAGCGAATTTTGTGGCACCGTTCCGTCGAAAATGAAAGTGCCAAAAACCCACCAAACATGAGTTTTGGGTCAAACGGAGATGATTGGGTGCGTCCGTTGCGAAAAATTCAACTGCTAGTTTTTTTGGTGAATCAGTGGGAAAAACGGCCATCCCGAGCGAGTTTTAAAGCACCGTTCCTCGGAAATGAAAGTGCCAAAAACCCACCAAACATGAGTTTTGGGTCAAACAAAGATGATTGGGTGCATCCGTTGCGAAAAATTCAACTGCAAGTTTTTTTGGTGAATCAGGGGGAAAAACGGTCATCCCGAGTGAGCTTTGCGGCACCGTTCCGTCGGAAATGAAAGTGCCAAAAACCCACCAAACATGAGTTTTGGGTCCAACAGAGATGATTGGGTGCGTCCGTTGAGAAAAATTCAAGTGCAGGTTTTTTGGTGAATCAGTGGGTAAAACAGCCATCCCGAGCGAGTTTTGCGGCACCGTTCCGTCAGAAATGGAAATGACGAAAACCCAACAAACCTGAGTTTTAGGTCAAACAGAGATGATTGGGTGCGTCTGTTATAAAAAATTAAACTATGGGTTTTTTTGGTTAATGAGTGGGAAAAACAGCCATCCCGAGCGAATTTTGTGGCACCGTTCCGTCGAAAATGAAAGTGCCAAAAACCCAACAAACATGAGTTTTGGGTCAAACGGAGATGATTGGGTGCGTCCGTTGCGAAAAATTTAACTGGTAGTTTTTTTGGTGAATCAGTGGGCAAAACGGCCATCCCGAGCGAGTTTTGCGGCACCGTTCCTCGGAAATGAAAGTGCCAAAAACCCACCAAACATGAGTTTTGGGTCAAATGGTGATGATTGGGTGCGTTCGTTGCGAAAAATTCAACTGCGAGTTTTTTTGGTGAATGAGTGGAAAAAACGGTCATCCGGAGTGAGCTTTGCGGCACCGTTCCGTCGGAAATGAAAGTGCCAAAAACCCACCAAACATGAGTTTTGGGTCCAACGGAGATGATTGGGTGCGTCCGTTGAGAAAAATTCAACTGCGAGTTTTTTTGGTGAATCAGTGGGTAAAACAGCCATCCCGAGCGAGTTTTGTGGCACCGTTCCGTCAGAAATGGAAATGCCAAAAACCAAGCAAACCTGAGTTTTAGGTCAAACAGAGATGATTGGGTGCGTCCGTTGCGAAAAATGCAATTGCGAGTCTTCTTGTGAATCAGCGGGAAAAACTACCATCCCTAGGGAGCTTTGCGGCACCGTTCCGTTGGAAATAAAAGTGCCAAAAACCCACCAAACATGAGTTTTGGGTCAAACGGAGATGATTGGGTGCGTCCGTTGTAAAAAACTAAACTGCGGGTTTTTTTTTGGTTAATGGGTGGGAAAAACATCCATCCTGAGCGAGTTTTGCGGCACCGTTCTGTTGGAAATGAAAGTGCCAAAAACCCACCAAATATGAGTTTTGGTTCAAACGGAGATGATTGGGTGTGTCCGTTGCGAAAAATTCACCTGCAAGTTTTTTGGTGAATCAGTGGGAAAAACGGCCACCCCGAGCGAGTTTTGCGGCACTGTTGCGTCAGAAATGAAAGTGCCAAAACCCACCAAAATGAGTTTTGGGAAAAAAGGGATGACTGGATGTGTAAGTTGTAAAAAATTCAACTGCAAGTTTTTTTGCTGAATGAGTGGAAAAAATGGCCATCCCGAGCGAGTTTTGCGGCACCGTTCCGTCAGAAATGAAAGTGCCAAAAACCCAACAAACCTGAGTTTTAGGTCAAACAGAGATGATTGGGTGCGTCTGTTATAAAAAATTAAACTATGGGTTTTTTGGTTAATGAGTGGGAAAAACAGCCATCCCGAGCGAATTTTGTGGCACCGTTCCGTCGAAAATGAAAGTGCCAAAAACCCAACAAACATGAGTTTTGGGTCAAACGGAGATGATTGGGTGCGTCCGTTGCGAAAAATTTAACTGGTAGTTTTTTTGGTGAATCAGTGGGCAAAACGGCCATCCCGAGCGAGTTTTGCGGCACCGTTCCTCGGAAATGAAAGTGCCAAAAACCCACCAAACATGAGTTTTGGGTCAAATGGTGATGATTGGGTGCGTTCGTTGCGAAAAATTCAACTGCGAGTTTTTTTGGTGAATGAGTGGAAAAAACGGTCATCCGGAGTGAGCTTTGCGGCACCGTTCCGTCGGAAATGAAAGTGCCAAAAACCCACCAAACATGAGTTTTGGGTCCAACGGAGATGATTGGGTGCGTCCGTTGAGAAAAATTCAACTGCGAGTTTTTTTGGTGAATCAGTGGGTAAAACAGCGATCCCAAGCGAGTTTTGTGGCACCGTTCCGTCAGAAATGGAAATGCCAAAACCAAGCAAACCTGAGTTTTAGGTCAAACAGAGATGATTGGGTGCGTCCGTTGCGAAAAATGCAATTGCGAGTCTTCTTGTGAATCAGCGGGAAAAACTACCATCCCTAGGGAGCTTTGCGGCACCGTTCCGTTGGAAATAAAAGTGCCAAAAACCCACCAAACATGAGTTTTGGGTCAAACGGAGATGATTGGGTGCGTCCGTTGTAAAAAACTAAACTGCGGGTTTTTTTTTGGTTAATGGGTGGGAAAAACATCCATCCTGAGCGAGTTTTGCGGCACCGTTCTGTTGGAAATGAAAGTGCCAAAAACCCACCAAATATGAGTTTTGGTTCAAACGGAGATGATTGGGTGTGTCCGTTGCGAAAAATTCACCTGCAAGTTTTTTGGTGAATCAGTGGGAAAAACGGCCACCCCGAGCGAGTTTTGCGGCACTGTTGCGTCAGAAATGAAAGTGCCAAAACCCACCAAAATGAGTTTTGGGAAAAAAGGGATGACTGGGTGTGTAAGTTGTAAAAAATTCAACTGCAAGTTTTTTTGCTGAATGAGTGGAAAAAACGGCCATCCCGAGCGAGTTTTGCGGCACCGTTCCGTTAGAAATGAAAGTGCCAAAAACCCAACAAACCTGTGTTTTGGGTCAAACGGAGATTGTTGGGTGCGTTCGTTGTAAAAAATTTAACTCCTAGTTTTTTTGGTGAATGAGTGGGAAAAACGGCCATCCCGAGCGAATTTTGTAGCACCGTTCCGTCGAAAATGAAAGTGCCAAAAACCCACCAAACATGAGTTTTGGGTCAAACAGAGATGATTGGGTGTGTCCATTGCGAAAAATTCAACTGCTAGTTTTTTTGGTGAATCAGTGGGAAAAACGGCCATCCCGAGCGAGTTTTGCGGCACCGTTCTTCGGAAATGAAAGTGCCAAAAATCCACCAAACATGAGTTTTGGGCCAAACGAATATGATTGGGTGCGTCCGTTGCGAAAAATTCAACTACGAGTTTTTTTGGTGAATGAGTGGGAAAACAGCCATCCCTAGCGAGTTTTGCAGCATCGTTCCGTCGGAAATGAAAGTGCCAAAACCCATCAAACATGAGTTTTGGGTCAAATAAAGATGATTGGGTGCGTCCGTTGTAAAAAATTCAACTGTGAGGTTTTTTCGTGAATGAGTGGGAAAAACAGCCATCCCGAGCGAGTTTTGTGGCACTGTTCCGTCGAAAGTGAAAGTGCCAAAAACCCACCAAACATGAGTTTTGGGTCAAACGGACACGATTGGGTGCGTCCGTTGCGAAAAATGCAATTGCGTGTTTTTCTTGGTGAATGAGTGGGAAAAAGGCCATCCCGAGCGATCTTAGCGGCACTGTTCCATCGGAAGTAAAAGTGCCAAAAACCCACCAAACTTGAGTTTTGCGTCAAATAGAGATGCTAGGGTGCGTCCGTTGTAAAAAATTCAACTGCTAATTTTTTTGTGAATGAGTGGGAAAAATAGCCATCCCGAGCGAGTCTTGCGGCATCTTTCCGTCAGAAATGGAAATGCCAAAAACCCAACAAACCTGAGTTTTAGGTCAAACGGAGATGATTGGGTGCGTCCGTTGCGAAAAATGCAATTGCGAGTCTTCTTGTGAATCAGCGGGAAAAACGGCCATCCCTAGCGAGCTTTGCGGCACCGTTCCGTTGGAAATAAAAGTGCCAAAAACCCACAAACATGAGTTTTGGGTCAAACGGAGATGATTGGGTGCGTCCGTTGTAAAAAATTAAACGGCAGGTTTTTTTGGTTAATGGGTGGGAAAAACAGCCATCCCGAGCGAGTTTTGCGGCACCGTTCTGTCGGAAATGAAAGTGCCAAAAACCCACCAAATATGAGTTTTGGGTCAAACGGAGATGATTGGGTGCGTCCGTTGCGAAAAATTCACCTCCAAGTTTTTTGGTGAATCAGTGGGAAAAACGGCCACCCCGAGCGAGTTTTGCGGCACTGTTCCGTCAGAAATGAAAGTGCCAAAACCCACCAAACATGAGTTTTGGGAAAAAAAGGGATGATTGGGTGTGTACGTTGTAAAAAATTCAACTGCGAGTTTTTTTTGTGAATGAGTGGAAAAAAACGGCCATCCCGAGCTAGTTTTGCGGTACCGTTCCGTCGGAAATGAAAGTGCCAAAAACCCACCAAATATGAGTTTTGGGTCAAACGGAGATGATTGGGTGCGTCCATTGCGAAAAATTCACCTGCAAGTTTTTTGGTGAATCAGTGGGAAAAACGGCCACCCCGAGCGAGTTTTGCGGCACTGTTCCGTCAGAAATGAAAGTGCCAAAACCCCCCAAACATGAGTTTTGGGAAAAAAGGGATGATTGGGTGTGCACATTGTAAAAATTCAACTTCGAGTTTTTTTGGTGAATGAGTGGAAAAAATGGCCATCCCGAGCGAGTTTTGCAGGCACCGTTCCGTCGGAAATGAAAGTGCCAAAAACCCAGCAAACCTGAGTTTTGGGTCAAACGGAGATTATTGGGTGCGTTCGTTGTAAAAAATTCAACTCCTAGTGTTTTTGGTGAATGAGTGGGAAAAACGGCCATCCCGAGTGAATTTTGTGGCACCGTTCCGTCGAAAATGAAAGTGCCAAAAACCCACCAAACATGAGTTTTGGGTCAAACAGAGATGATTGGGTGTGTCCGTTGCGAAAAATTCAAGTGCTAGTTTTTTTGGTGAATCAGTGGGAAAAACGGCCATCCCGAGTGAGTTTTGCGGCACCGTTCCTCGGAAATAAAAGTGCCAAAAACCCACCAAACATGAGTTTTGGGTCAAACGAACATGATTGGGTGCGTCCGTTGCGAAAAATGCAATTGCGTGTTTTTCTTGGTGAATGAGTGGGAAAAAGGCCATCCCGAGCGATCTTAGCGGCACTGTTCCATCGGAAGTAAAAGTGCCAAAAACCCACCAAACTTGAATTTTGCGTCAAATAGAGATGCTAGGGTGCGTCCGTTGTAAAAAATTCAACTGCTAATTTTTTTGGTGAATGAGTGGGAAAAATAGCCATCCCGAGCGAGTTTTGCGGCATCTTTCCGTCAGAAATGGAAATGCCAAAAACCCAACAAACCTAAGTCTTAGGTCAAACGGAGATGATTGGGTGCGTCCGTTGCGAAAAATGCAATTGCGAGTCTTCTTGTGAATCAGCGGGAAAAACGGCCATCCCTAGCGAGCTTTGCGGCACCGTTCTGTTGGAAATAAAAGTGCCAAAAACCCACAAACATGAGTTTTGGGTCAAACGGAGATGATTGGGTGCGTCCGTTGTAAAAAATTAAACGGCAGGTTTTTTTGGTTAATGGGTGGGAAAAACAGCCATCCCGAGCGAGTTTTGCGGCACCGTTCTGTCGGAAATGAAAGTGCCAAAAACCCACCAAATATGAGTTTTGAGTCAAACGGAGATGATTGGGTGCGTCCGTTGCGAAAAATTCACCTCCAAGTTTTTTGGTGAATCAGTGGGAAAAACGGCCACCCCGAGCGTGTTTTGCGGCACTGTTCCGTCAGAAATGAAAGTGCCAAAACACACCAAACATGAATTTTGGGAAAAAAAAGAAATGATTGGGTGTGTACGTTGTAAAAAATTCAACTGCGAGTTTTTTTGGTGAATGAGTGGAAAAAACGGCCATCCCGAGCTAGTTTTGCGGTACCGTTCCGTCGGAAATGAAAGTGTCAAAAACCCACCAAATATGAGTTTTGGGTCAAAGGGAGATGATTGGGTGCGTCCGTTGCGAAAAATTCACCTGCAAGTTTTTTTGTGAATCAGTGGGAAAAACGGCCACCCCGAGCGAGTTTTGCGGCACTGTTCCGTCAGAAATGAAAGTGCCAAAACCCCCCAAACATGAGTTTTTGGAAAAAAGGGATGATTGGGTGTGCACGTTGTAAAAATTCAACTTCGAGTTTTTTTGGTGAATGAGTGGAAAAAATGGCCATCCCGAGCGAGTTTTGCAGGCACCGTTCCGTCGGAAATGAAAGTGCCAAAAACCCAGCAAACCTGAGTTTTGGGTCAAACGGAGATTATTGGGTGCGTTCCTTGTAAAAAATTCAACTCCTAGTGTTTTTGGTGAATGAGTGGGAAAAACGGCCATCCCGAGTGAATTTTGTGGCACCGTTCCGTCGAAAATGAAAGTGCCAAAAACCCACCAAACATGAGTTTTGGGTCAAACAGAGATGATTGGGTGTGTCCGTTGCGAAAAATTCAAGTGCTAGTTTTTTTGGTGAATCAGTGGGAAAAACGGCCATCCCGAGTGAGTTTTGCGGCACCGTTCCTCGGAAATAAAAGTGCCAAAAACCCACCAAACATGAGTTTTGGGTCAAACGAAGATGATTGGGTGCGTCCATTGCGAAAAATTAAACTGCGAGTTTTTTTGGTGAATGAGTGGGAAAAACGGCCATCCTGTGCGAGTTTTGCGGCATTGTTCCGTCAGAAATGAAAGTGCCAAAACCCACCAAACATGAGTTTTGGGTCAAATAGAGATGATTGGGTGCATCCGTTGTAAAAAATTCAACTGCGGGTTTTTTTGGTGAATGAGTGGGAAAAACAGCCATCCCGAGCGAGTTTTGTGGCACTGTTCCGTTGAAAGTGAAAGTGCCAAAAACCCACCAAACATGAGTTTTGGGTCAAACCGAAATGATTGGGTGCGTCCGTTGCAAAAAATTCACCTGCAAGTTTTTTGGTGAATCAGTGGGAAAAACGGCCACCCCGAGCGAGTTTTGCGGCACCGTTCCGTCATAAATGAAAGTGCCAAAAACCCACCAAACTCGAGTTTTGGGTCAAACGGAGATGATTGGGTGCGTCCGTTGCAAAAAATGCAATTGCGAGTCTTCATGTGAATCAGCGGGAAAAACGGCCATCCCTAGCGAGCTTTGCGGCACCGTTCCGTTGGAAATAAAAGTGCCAAAAACCCACCAAACATGAGTTTTGGGTCAAACGGAGATGATTGGGTGTGTCCGTTGTAAAAAAATAAACTGTGGGTTTTTTTGGATAATGGGTGGGAAAAATAGCCATCCCGAGCGAGTTTTGCGGCAACGTTCAGTCGGAAATGAAAGTGCCAAAAACCGACCAAATATGAGTTTTGGGTCAAACGGAGATGATTGAGTGCGTCCGTTGTGAAAAATTCACATGCAAGTTTTTTGGTGAATCAATGGGAAAAACGACCACCCCGAGCGAGTTTTGCGGCACTGTTCCGTCAGAAATGAAAGTGCCAAAACCCACCAAACATGAGTTTTGGGTCAAACAGAGATGATTGGGTTTGTCCGTTGCGAAAAATTCAAGTGCTAGTTTTTTTGGTGAATCAGTGGGAAAAACGGCCATCCCGAGTGAGTTTTGCGGCACCGTTCCTCGGAAATAAAAGTGCGAAAAACCCACCAAACATGAGTTTTGGGTCAAAAGAAGATGATTGGGTGCGTCCGTTGCGAAAAATTAAACTGCGAGTTTTTTTGGTGAATGAGTGGGAAAAACGGCCATCCTGAGCGAGTTTTGCGGCATTGTTCCGTCAGAAATGAAAGTGCCAAAACCCACCAAACATGAGTTTTGGGTCAAATAGAGATGATTGGGTGCATCCGTTGTAAAAAATTCAACTGCGGGTTTTTTTGGTGAATGAGTGGGAAAAACAGCCATCCCGAGCGAGTTTTGTGGCACTGTTCCGTTGAAAGTGAAAGTGCCAAAAACCCACCAAACATGAGTTTTGGGTCAAACCGAAATGATTGGGTGCGTCCGTTGCAAAAAATTCACCTGCAAGTTTTTTGGTGAATCAGTGGGAAAAACGGCCACCCCGAGCGAGTTTTGCAGCACCGTTCCGTCATAAATGAAAGTGCCAAAAACCCACCAAACTCGAGTTTTGGGTCAAACGGAGATGATTGGGTGCGTCCGTTGCAAAAAATGCAATTGCGAGTCTTCATGTGAATCAGCGGGAAAAACGGCCATCCCTAGCGAGCTTTGCGGCACCGTTCCGTTGGAAATAAAAGTGCCAAAAACCCACCAAACATGAGTTTTGGGTCAAACGGAGATGATTGGGTGTGTCCGTTGTAAAAAAATAAACTGTGGGTTTTTTTGGATAATGGGTGGGAAAAATAGCCATCCCGAGCGAGTTTTGCGGCAACGTTCAGTCGGAAATGAAAGTGCCAAAAACCGACCAAATATGAGTTTTGGGTCAAACGGAGATGATTGAGTGCGTCCGTTGTGAAAAATTCACCTGCAAGTTTTTTGGTGAATCAATGGGAAAAACGACCACCCCGAGCGAGTTTTGCGGCACTGTTCCGTCAGAAATGAAAGTGCCAAAACCCACCAAACATGAGTTTTGGGTCAAACAGAGATGATTGGGTTTGTCCGTTGCGAAAAATTCAAGTGCTAGTTTTTTTGGTGAATCAGTGGGAAAAACGGCCATCCCGAGTGAGTTTTGCGGCACCGTTCCTCGGAAATAAAAGTGCGAAAAACCCACCAAACATGAGTTTTGGGTCAAAAGAAGATGATTGGGTGCGTCCGTTGCGAAAAATTAAACTGCGAGTTTTTTTGGTGAATGAGTGGGAAAAACGGCCATCCTGAGCGAGTTTTGCGGCATTGTTCCGTCAGAAATGAAAGTGCCAAAACCCACCAAACATGAGTTTTGGGTCAAATAGAGATGATTGGGTGCATCCATTGTAAAAAATTCAACTACGGGTTTTTTTGGTGAATGAGTGGGAAAAACAGCCATCCCGAGCGAGTTTTGTGGCACTCTTCCGTTGAAAGTGAAAGTGCCAAAAACCCACCAAACATGAGTTTTGGGTCAAACCGAAATGATTGGGTGCGTCCGTTGCAAAAAATTCACCTGCAAGTTTTTTGGTGAATCAGTGGGAAAAACGGCCACCCCGAGCGAGTTTTGCGGCACCGTTCCGTCATAAATGAAAGTGCCAAAAACCCACCAAACTCGAGTTTTGGGTCAAACGGAGATGATTGGGTGCGTCCGTTGCAAAAAATGCAATTGCGAGTCTTCATGTGAATCAGCGGGAAAAACGGCCATCCCTAGCGAGCTTTGCGGCACCGTTACGTTGGAAATAAAAGTGCCAAAAACCCACCAAACATGAGTTTTGGGTCAAACGGAGATGATTGGGTGTGTCCGTTGTAAAAAAACAAACTGTGGGTTTTTTTGGTTAATGGGTGGGAAAAATAGGCATCCCGAGTGAGTTTTGCGGCAACGTTCGGTCGGAAATGAAAGTGCCAAAAACCGACCAAATATGAGTTTTGGGTCAAACGGAGATGATTGAGTGCGTCCGTTGTGAAAAATTCACCAGCAAGTTTTTTGGTGAATCAATGGGAAAAACGACCACCCCGAGCGAGTTTTGAGGCACTGTTCCGTCAGAAATGAAAGTGCCAAAACCCACCAAACATGAGTTTTGGGTCAAACAGAGATGATTGGGTGTGTCCGTTGCGAAAAATTCAAGTGCTAGTTTTTTTGGTGAATCAGTGGGAAAAACGGCCATCCCGAGTGAGTTTTGCGGCACCGTTCCTCGGAAATAAAAGTGCCAAAAACCCACCAAACATGAGTTTTGGGTCAAACGAAGATGATTGGGTGCGTCCGTTGCGAAAAATTAAACTGCGAGTTTTTTTGGTGAATGAGTGGGAAAAACGGCCATCCTGAGCGACTTTTGCGGCATTGTTCCGTCAGAAATGAAAGTGCCAAAACCCACCAAACATGAGTTTTGGGTCAAATAGAGATTATTGGGTGCATCCGTTGTAAAAAATTCAACTGTGGGTTTTTTTGGTGAATGAGTGGGAAAAACAGCCATCCCGAGCGAGTTTTGTGGCACTGTTCCGTTGAAAGTGAAAGTGCCAAAAACCCACCAAACATGAGTTTTGGGTCAAACCGAAATGATTGGGTGCGTCCGTTGCAAAAAATTCACCTGCAAGTTTTTTGGTGAATCAGTGGGAAAAACGGCCACCCCGAGAGAGTTTTGCGGCACCGTTCCGTCATAAATGAAAGTGCCAAAAACCCACCAAATTCGAGTTTTGGGTCAAACGGAGATGATTGGGTGCGTCCGTTGCAAAAAATGCAATTGCGAGTCTTCATGTGAATCAGCGGGAAAAACGGCCATCCCTAGCGAGCTTTGCGGCACCGTTCCGTTGGAAATAAAAGTGCCAAAAACCCACCAAACATGAGTTTTGGGTCAAACGGAGATGATTGGGTGTGTCCGTTGTAAAAAAATAAACTATGGGTTTTTTTGGTTAATGGGTGGGAAAAATAGCCATCCCGAGCGAGTTTTGCGGCAACGTTCGGTCGGAAATGAAAGTGCCAAAAACCGACCAAATATGAGTTTTGGGTCAAACGGAGATGATTGAGTGCGTCCATTGTGAAAAATTCACCTGCAAGTTTTTTGGCGAATCAATGGGAAAAACGACCACCCCGAGCGAGTTTTGCGGCACTGTTCCGTCAGAAATGAAAGTGCCAAAACCCACCAAACATGAGTTTTGGGACAAACACAGATGATTGGGTGTGTCCGTTGCGAAAAATTCAAGTGCTAGTTTTTTTGTTGAATCAGTGGGAAAAACGGCCATCCCGAGTGAGTTTTGCGGCACCGTTCCTCGGAAATAAAAGTGCCAAAAACCCACCAAACATGAGTTTTGGGTCAAACGAAGATGATTGGGTGCGTCCGTTGCGAAAAATTAAACTGCGAGTTTTTTTGGTGAATGAGTGGGAAAAACGGCCATCCTGAGCGAGTTTTGCGGGCATTGTTCCGTCAGAAATGAAAGTGCCAAAACCCACCAAACATGAGTTTTGGGTCAAATAGAGATGATTGGGTGCATCCGTTGTAAAAAATTCAACTGTGGGTTTTTTTGGTGAATGAGTGGGAAAAAGAGCCATCCCGAGCGAGTTTTGTGGCACTGTTCCGTTGAAAGTGAAAGTGCCAAAAACCCACCAAACATGAGTTTTGGGTCAAACCGAAATGATTGGGTGCGTCCGTTGCAAAAAATTCACCTGCAAGTTTTTTGGTGAATCAGTGGGAAAAACGGCCACCCCGAGCGAGTTTTGCGGCACCGTTCCGTCATAAATGAAAGTGCCAAAAACCCACCAAACTCGAGTTTTGGGTCAAACGGAGATGATTGGGTGCGTCCGTTGCAAAAAATGCAATTGCGAGTCTTCATGTGAATCAGCGGGAAAAACGGCCACCCCTAGCGAGCTTTGCGGCACCGTTCCGTTGGAAATAAAAGTGCCAAAAACTCACCAAACATGAGTTTTGGGTCAAACGGAGATGATTGGGTGTGTCCGTTGTAAAAAAATAAACTGTGGGTTTTTTTGGTTAATGGGTGGGAAAAATAGCCATCCCGAGCGAGTTTTGCGGCAACGTTCGGTCGGAAATGAAAGTGCCAAAAACCGACCAAATATGAGTTTTGGGTCAAACGGAGATGATTGAGTGCGTCCATTGTGAAAAATTCACCTGCAAGTTTTTTGGCGAATCAATGGGAAAAACGACCACCCCGAGCGAGTTTTGCGGCACTGTTCCGTCAGAAATGAAAGTGCCAAAACCCACCAAACATGAGTTTTGGGACAAACAGAGATGATTGGGTGTGTCCGTTGCGAAAAATTCAAGTGCTAGTTTTTTTGGTGAATCAGTGGGAAAAACGGCCATCCCGAGTGAGTTTTGCGGCACCGTTCCTCGGAAATAAAAGAGCCAAAAACCCACCAAACATGAGTTTTGGGTCAAACGAAGATGATTGGGTGCGTCCGTTGCGAAAAATTAAACTGCGAGTTTTTTTGGTGAATGAGTGGGAAAAACGGCCATCCTGAGCGAGTTTTGCGGGCATTGTTCCGTCAGAAATGAAAGTGCCAAAACCCACCAAACATGAGTTTTGGGTCTAATAGAGATGATTGGGTGCATCCGTTGTAAAAAATTCAACTGCGGGTTTTTTGGGTGAATGAGTGGGAAAAACAGCCATCCCGAGCGAGTTTTGTGGCACTGTTCCGTTGAAAGTGAAAGTGCCAAAAACCCACCAAACATGAGTTTTGGGTCAAACCGAAATGATTGGGTGCGTCCGTTGCAAAAAATTCACCTGCAAGTTTTTTGGTGAATCAGTGGGAAAAACGGCCACCCCGAGCGAGTTTTGCGGCACCGTTCCGTCATAAATGAAAGTGCCAAAAACCCACCAAACTCGAGTTTTGGGTCAAACGGAGATGATTGGGTGCGTCCGTTGCAAAAAATGCAATTGCGAGTCTTCATGTGAATCAGCGGGAAAAACGGCCACCCCTAGCGAGCTTTGCGGCACCGTTCCGTTGGAAATAAAAGTGCCAAAAACTCACCAAACATGAGTTTTGGGTCAAACGGAGATGATTGGGTGTGTCCGTTGTAAAAAAATAAACTGTGGGTTTTTTTGGTTAATGGGTGGGAAAAATAGCCATCCCGAGCGAGTTTTGCGGCAACGTTCGGTCGGAAATGAAAGTGCCAAAAACCGACCAAATATGAGTTTTGGGTCAAACGGAGATGATTGAGTGCGTCCATTGTGAAAAATTCACCTGCAAGTTTTTTGGCGAATCAATGGGAAAAACGACCACCCCGAGCGAGTTTTGCGGCACTGTTCCGTCAGAAATGAAAGTGCCAAAACCCACCAAACATGAGTTTTGGGACAAACAGAGATGATTGGGTGTGTCCGTTGCGAAAAATTCAAGTGCTAGTTTTTTTGGTGAATCAGTGGGAAAAACGGCCATCCCGAGTGAGTTTTGCGGCACCGTTCCTCGGAAATAAAAGTGTCAAAAACCCACCAAACATGAGTTTTGGGTCAAACGAAGATGATTGGGTGCGTCCGTTGCGAAAAATTAAACTGCGAGTTTTTTTGGTGAATGAGTGGGAAAAACGGCCATCCTGAGCGAGTTTTGCGGCATTGTTCCGTCAGAAATGAAAGTGCCAAAACCCAACAAACATGAGTTTTTGGTCAAATAGAGATGATTGGGTGCATCCGTTGTAAAAAATTCAACTGCGGGTTTTTTTGGTGAATGAGTGGGAAAAACAGCCATCCCGAGCGAGTTTTGTGGCACTGTTCCGTTGAAAGTGAAAGTGCCAAAAACCCACCAAACATGAGTTTTGGGTCAAACCGAAATGATTGGGTGCGTCCGTTGCAAAAAATTCACCTGCAAGTTTTTTGGTGAATCAGTGGGAAAAACGGCCACCCCGAGCGAGTTTTGCGGCATCGTTCCGTCATAAATGAAAGTGCCAAAAACCCACCAAACTCGAGTTTTGGGTCAAACGGAGATGATTGGGTGCGTCCGTTGCAAAAAATGCAATTGCGAGTCTTCATGTGAATCAGCGGGAAAAACGGCCATCCCTAGCGAGCTTTGCGGCACCGTTCCGTTGGAAATAAAAGTGCCAAAAACCCACCAAACATGAGTTTTGGGTCAAACAGAGATGATTGGGTGTGTCCGTTGTAAAAAAATAAACTGTGGGTTTTTTTGGTTAATGGGTGGGAAAAATAGCCATCCCGTGCGAGTTTTGCGGCAACGTTCGGTCGGAAATGAAAGTGCCAAAAACCGACCAAATATGAGTTTTGGGTCAAACGGAGATGATTGAGTGCGTCCGTTGTGAAAAATTCACCTGCAAGTTTTTTGGTGAATCAATGGGAAAAACGACCACCCCGAGCGAGTTTTGCGGCACTGTTCCGTCAGAAATGAAAGTGCCAAAACCCACCAAACATGAGTTTTGGGAAAAAAGGGATGATTGGGTGTGTACGTTGTAAAAAATTCAACTGCGAGTTTTTTTGGTGAATGAGTGGAAAAAACGGCCATCCCGAGCGAGTTTTGCGACACCGTTCCGTCGGAAATGAAAGTGCCAAAAACCCAGCAAACCTGAGTTTTGTGTCAAATGGAGATTATTGGGTACGTTCGTTGTAAAAAATTCAACTCCTAGTTTTTTTGGTGAATGAGTGGGGAAAACGGCCATCCCGAGCGAATTTTGTGGCACCGTTCCGTCGAAAAAGAAAGTGCCAAAAACCCACCAAACATGAGTTTTGGGTCAAACAGAGATGATTGGGTGCGTCCGATGCGAAAAATACAACTGCTAGTTTTTTGGTGAATCAGTGGGAAAAACGGCCATCTCGAGCGAGTTTTGCGGCACCGTTCCTCGGAAATAAAAGTGCCAAAAATCCACCAAACATGAGTTTTGGGTCAAACGAAGATGATTGGGTGCGTCCGTTGCCAAAAAATCAACTGCGAGTTTTTTTTGTGAATGAGTGGGAAAAACGGTCATCCTGAGCGAGTTTTGCGGCATTGTTCCGTCAGAAATGAAAGTGCCAAAACCCACCAAACATGAGTTTTGGGTCAAATAGAGATGATTGGGTGCGTCCGTTGTAAAAAATTCAACTACGGGTTTTTTTGGTGAATGAGTGGGAAAAACAGCCATCCCGAGCGAGTTTTGTGGCACTGTTCCGTCGAAAGTGAAAGTGCCAAAAACCCACGAAACATGAGTTTTGGGTCAAACGAAGATGATTGGGTGCGTCCGTTGCGAAAAATTAAACTGCGAGTTTTTTTGGTGAATGAGTGGGAAAAACGGCCATCCTGAGCGAGTTTTGCGGCATTGTTCCGTCAGAAATGAAAGTGCCAAAACCCACCAAACATGAGTTTTGGGTCAAATAGAGATGATTGGGTGCATCCGTTGTAAAAAATTCAACTGCGGGTTTTTTTTGTGAATGAGTGGGAAAAACAGCCATCCCGAGCGAGTTTTGTGGCACTGTTCCGTTGAAAGTGAAAGTGCCAAAAACCCACCAAACATGAGTTTTGGGTCAAACCGAAATGATTGGGTGCGTCCGTTGCAAAAAATTCACCTGCAAGTTTTTTGGTGAATCAGTGGGAAAAACGGCCACCCCGAGCGAGTTTTGCGGCACCGTTCCGTCATAAATGGAAGTGCCAAAAACCCACCAAACTCGAGTTTTGGGTCAAACGGAGATGATTGGGTGCGTCCGTTGCAAAAAATGCAATTGCGAGTCTTCATGTGAATCAGCGGGAAAAACGGCCATCCCTAGCGAGCTTTGCGGCACCGTTCCGTTCGAAATAAAAGTGCCAAAAACCCACCAAACATGAGTTTTGGGTCAAACGGAGATGATTGGGTGTGTCCGTTGTAAAAAAATTAACTGTGGGTTTTTTTGGTTAATGGGTGGGAAAAATAGCCATCCCGAGCGAGTTTTGCGGCAACGTTCGGTCGGAAATGAAAGTGCCAAAAACCGACCAAATATGAGTTTTGGGTCAAACGGAGATGATTGAGTGCGTCCGTTGTGAAAAATTCACCTGCAAGTTTTTTGGTGAATCAATGGGAAAAACGACCACACCGAGCGTGTTTTGCGGCACTGTTCCGTCAGAAATGAAAGTGCCAAAACCCACCAAACATGAGTTTTGGGAAAAAAGGGATGATCGGGTGTGTACGTTGTAAAAAATTCAACTGCGAGTTTTTTTGGTGAATGAGTGGAAAAAACGGCCATCCCGAGCGAGTTTTGCGACACCGTTCCGTCGGAAATGAAAGTGCCAAAAACCCAGCAAACCTGAGTTTTGTGTCAAACGGAGATTATTGGGTACGTTCGTTGTAAAAAATTCAACTCCTAGTTTTTTTGGTGAATGAGTGGGGAAAACGGCCATCCCGAGCGAATTTTGTGGCACCGTTCCGTCGAAAAAGAAAGTGCCAAAAACCCACCAAACATGAGTTTTGGGTCAAACAGAGATGATTGGGTGCGTCCGATGCGAAAAATACAACTGCTAGTTTTTTGGTGAATCAGTGGGAAAAACGGCCATCACGAGCGAGTTTTGCGGCACCGTTCCTCGGAAATAAAAGTGCCAAAAATCCACCAAACATGAGTTTTGGGTCAAACGAAGATGATTGGGTGCGTCCGTTGCCAAAAAATCAACTGCGAGTTTTTTTTGTGAATGAGTGGGAAAAACGGTCATCCTGAGCGAGTTTTGCGGCATTGTTCCGTCAGAAATGAAAGTGCCAAAACCCACCAAACATGAGTTTTGGGTCAAATAGAGATGATTGGGTGCGTCCGTTGTAAAAAATTCAACTACGGGTTTTTTTGGTGAATGAGTGGGAAAAACAGCCATCCCGAGCGAGTTTTGTGGCACTGTTCCGTCGAAAGTGAAAGTGCCAAAAACCCACCAAACATGAGTTTTGGGTGAAACACACATGATTGGGTGCGTCCGTTGCGAAAAATGCAATTGCGTGTTTTTCTTGGTGAATGAGTGGGAAAAAGGCCATCCCGAGCGATCTTAGCGGCACTGTTAGGTCAGAAGTAAAAGTGCCAAAAACCCACCAAACTTGAGTTTTGCGTCAAATAGTGATGCTTGCGTGCGTCCGTTGTAAAAAATTTAACTGCTAGTTTTTTTGGTGAATGAGTGGGAAAAATAGCCATCCCGAGCGAGTTTTGCGGCATCTTTTTGTCAGAAATGGAAATGCCAAAAACCCAACAAACCTGAGTTTTAGGTCAAACGGAGATGATTGGGTGCGTCCGTTGCGAAAAATGCAATTGCGAGTCTTCTTGTGAATCAGCGGGAAAAACGGCCATCCCTAGCGAGCTTTGCGGCACCGTTCCGTTGGAAATAAAAGTGCCGAAAACCCACCAAACATGAGTTTTGGGTCAAACGGACATGATTGGGTGCGTCCGTTGTAAAAAATTAAACTGCGGGATTTTTTGGTGAATGAGTGGGAAAAACAGCCATCCCGAGCGAGTTTGGCAGCATCGTTCTGTCGGAAATGAAAGTGCCCAAACCCACCAAACATGAGTTTTGGGTCAAATAGAGATGATTGGGTGCGTCCGTTGAAAAAAATTCAACTGCGAGTTTTTTTGGTGAATGAGTGGCAAAACAGCCATCCCGAGCGAGTTTTACGGCATCGTTCCATCGGAAATGAAAGTGTCAAAAACCCACTAAACGTGAGTTTTGGGTCAAACGGAGATGATTGGGTGCATCCGTTTTAAAAAATTCAACTGCGATTTTTTTTGGAATGAGTGGGAAAAACAGCCATCCCGAGCGAGTTTTGCTGCATCGTTCCGTCGGAAATAAAAGTGCCAAAAACCCACCAAACATGAGTTTTGGGTCAAACGAAGATGATTGGGTGCGTCCGTTGCGAAAAATTCAACTGAAAGTTTCTTTGGTGAATCAGTGGGAAAAACGGTCATCCTGGGCGAGTTTTGCGGCACTGTTCCGTCGGAAATGAAAGTGCCAAAAACCCACCAAACATGAGTTTTGGGTCAAATGGAAATGATTGGGTGCATCTGTTGCGAAAAATTCAACTGCAAGTTTTTTTGTGAATGATTGGAAAAAACGGCCATCCCGAGCGTGTTTTTTGGTGAATCAGTGGGAAAAACGGCCATCCCGAGCGAGTTTTGCGGCACCGTTCCGTCAGAAATGAAAGTGCCAAAAACCCACCAAACTCGAGTTTTGGTCAAATGGAGATGATTGGGTGCGTCCGTTCCGAAAAATGCAATTGCGAGTCTTCTTGTGAATCAGTGCAAAAAATGGCCATCCCTAGCGAGCTTTGCGGCACCGTTCCGTTGGAAATAAAAGTGACAAAAATCCACCAAACATGAGTTTTGGGTCAAACGGAGATGATTGGGTGCGTCCATTCTAAAAAATTAAACTGCGGGTTTTTTTGGTTAATGGGTGGGAAAAACAGCCATCCCGAGCGAGTTTTGTGGCACTGTTCCATCCAAAGTGAAAGTGCCAAAAACCCACCAAACATGAGTTTTGGGTCAAACGGAGATGATTGGGTGCGTCCGTTGCGAAAAATGCAATTGCGTGTTTTTCTTGGTGATTGAGTGGGAAAAAGGCCATCCCGAGCGATCTTAGCGGCACTGTTCAGTCGGAAGTAAAAGTGCCAAAAAAACCCCCAAACTTGAGTTTTGCGTCAAATAGAGATGCTTCGGTGCGTCCGTTGTAAAAAATTCAACTGCGGGGTTTTTTGGTGAATGAGTGGGAAAAACAGCCATCCCGACCGAGTTTTGTGGCACTGTTCCGTCGAAAGTGAAAGTGCCAAAAACCAACCAAACATGAGTTTTGGGTCAAACGGAGATGATTGGGTGCGTCTGTTGCAAAAAATGCAATTGCGTGTATTTCTTGGTGAATGAGTGGGAAAAAGGCCATCCCGAGCGATCTTAGCGGCACTGTTCAGTCGGAAGTAAAAGTGCGAAAAACCCACCAAACTTGAGTTTTGCGTCAAATAGAGATGCTTCGGTGCGTCCGTTGTAAAAAATTCAACTGCTAGTTTTTTTGGTGAATGAGTGGGAAAAACAGCCATCACGAGCGAGTTTTACGGCATCTTTCCGTCGGAAATGAAAATGCCAAAAACCCACTAAACGTGAGTTTTGGGTCAAACGGAGATGATTGGGTGTGTCCGTTGTAAAAAATTAAACTGCGAGTTTTTTTTGTGAATTAGTGGAAAAACGGCCATCCCGAGCAAGCTTTGCGGCACCGTTCTGTTGGAAATGAAAGTGCCAAAAACCCACCAAACATGAGTTTTGGGTCAAATGGTGATGATTGGGTGTGTCCGTTGCGAAAAATTCAACTGCGAGTTTTTTTGGTGAATGAGTCGGAAAACGGTCATCCCAAGTGAGCTTTGCGGCACCGTTCCGTCGGAAATGAAAGTGCCAAAAACCCACCAAACATGAGTTTTGGGTCCAACAGAGATGATTGGGTGCGTCCGTTGAGAAAAAATCAACTGCAAGTTCTTCTGCTGAATCAGTGGGTAAAACAGCCATCCCGAGCGAGTTTTGCGGCACCGTTCCGTCAAAAATGGAAATGTCAAAAACCCAACAAACCTGAGTTTTAGGTCAAACAGAGATGATTGGGTGCGTCCGTTGCGAAAAATGCAATTGCGAGTCTTCTTGTGAATCAGCGGGAAAAACGGCCATCCCTAGCGAGCTTTGCGGTACCGTTCCGTTGGAAATAAAAGTGCCAAAAACCCACCAAACATGAGTTTTGGGTCAAACGGAGATGATTGGGTGCGTCCGATGTAAAAAATTAAACTGCGGGTTTTTTTGGTTAATGGGTGGGAAAAACAGCCATCCCGAGCGAGATTTGCGCCACCGTTCTGTCGGAAATGAAAGTGCCAAAAACCCACCAAATATGAGCTTTGGCTCAAATGGAGATGATTGGGTGCGTCCGTTGCGAAAATTTCACCTGCAAGTTTTTTGGTGAATCAGTGGGAAAAACGGCCACCCCGAGCGCGTTTTGCGGCACTGTTCCGTCATAAATGAAAGTGCCAAAACCCACCAAACATGAGTTTTGGGAAAAAAGGGATGATTGGGTGTGTACGTTGTAAAAAATTCAACTGCGAGTTTTTTTGGTGAATGAGTGGAAAAAACGGCCATCCTGAGCGAGTTTGCGGCACCGTTCCATCGGAAATGAAAGTGCCAAAAACCCAGCAAACCTGAGTTTTGGGTCAAACAGAGATCATTGGGTGCGTTCGTTGTAAAAAATTCAACTGCTAGTTTTTTTGGTGAATGAGTGGGAAAAACGGCCATCCCGAGCGAAATTTTTGGCACCGTTCCGTCGAAAATGAAAGTGCCAAAAACCCACCAAACATGAGTTTTGGGTCAAACGGAGATGATTGGGTGCGTCCGTTGCGAAAAATTCAACTGCTAGTTTTTTTGGTGAATCAGTGGGAAAAACGGCCATCCCGAGCGAGTTTTGCGGCACCGTTCCTCGTAAATGAAAGTGCCAAAAACCCACCAAACATGAGTTTTGGGTCAAACGAAGCTGATTGGGTGCGTCGGTTGCAAAAAATTCAACTGCGAGTTTTTTTGGTGAATGAGTGGGAAAAACGGCCATCCTGAGCGAGTTTTGCGGCACTGTTCCGTCAGAAATGAAAGTGCCAAAACCCACCAAACACGAGTTTTGGGTCAAATAGAGATGATTGGGTGCGTCTGTTGCGAAAAATTCAACTGCAAGTTTTTTTGGTGAATCAGTGGGAAAAACGGTCATCCCGAGCGAGTTTTGTGGCACTGTTCCGTCGGAAATGAAAGTGCCAAAAACCCAGCAAACATGAGATTTGGGTCAAATGGAAATGATTGGGTGCGTCTGTTGCGAAAAATTCAACTGCGAGTTTTTTTGGTGAATGATTGGAAAAAACGGCCATCCCGAGCGAGTTTTTTGGTGAATCAGTGGGAAAAACGGCCATCCCGAGCGAGTTTTGCGGCACCGTTCTGTCAGAAATGAAAGTGCCAAAAACCCACCAAACTCGAGTTTTGGGTCAAATGGAGATGATTGGGTGCGTCCGTTGCGAAAAATGCAATTGAGAGTCTTCTTGTGAATCAGCGGGAAAAACGGCCATCCCTAGTGAGCTTTGCGGCACCGTTCCGTTGGAAATAAAAGTGACAAAAACCCACCAAACAAGAGTTTTGGGTCAAACGGAGATGATTGGGTGCGTCCGTTGTAAAAAATTAAACTGCGGGTTTTTTTGGTTAATGGGTGGGAAAAACAGCCATCCCGAGCGAGTTTTGTGGCACTGTTCCGTCGAAAGTGAAAGTGCCAAAAACCCACCAAACATGAGTTTTGGGTCAAACGGAGATGATTGGGTGCGTCCGTTGCGAAAAATGCAATTGCATGTTTTTCTTGGTGAATGAGTGGGAAAAAGGCCATCCCGAGCGATCTTAGCGGCACTGTTCAGTCGGAAGTAAAAGTGCCAAAAACCCACCAAACTTGAGTTTTGCATCAAATAGAGATGGTTCGGTGCGTCCGTTGTAAAAAATTCAACTGCTAGTTTTTTTGTGAATGAGTGGGAAAAACAGCAATCTCGAGCGAGTTGTGCGGCATCTTTCCGTCGGTAATGAAAGTGCCAAAAACCCACTAAACCTGAGTTTTGGGTCAAACGGAGATGATTGGGTGCGTCCGTTGTAAAAATTTAAACTGCGAGTTTTTTTTGCGAATCAGTGGGTAAAACAGCGATCCCGAGCGAGTTTTGCGGCACCGTTCCATCAGAAATGGAAATGCCAAAAACCCAACAAACCTGAGTTTTAGGTCAAACAGAGATGATTGGGTGCGTCCGTTGCGAAAAATGCAATTGCGAGTCTTCTTGTGAATCAGCGGGAAAAACGGCCATCCCTAGCGAGTTTTGGGGCACCGTTCCGTTGGAAATAAAAGTGCCAAATACCCACCAAACATGAGTTTTGGGTCAAACAGAGATGATTGGGTGCGTCCGTTGTAAAAAATTGAACTACTGGTTTTTTTGGTTTATGGGTGGGAAAAACAGCCATCCCGAGCGAGTTTTGCGCCACCGTTCTGTCGGAAATGAAAGTGCCAAAAACCCACCAAATATGAGTTTTGGCTCAAATGGAGATGATTGGGTGCGTCCGTTGCGAAAAATTCACCTGCAAGTTTTTTGGTGAATCAGTGGGAAAAACGGCCACCCCGAGCGCGTTTTGCGGCACTGTTCCGTCATAAATGAAAGTGCTAAAACCCACCAAACATGAGTTTTGGGAAAAAGGGATGATTGGGTGTGTACGTTGTAAAAAATTCAACTGCGAGTTTTTTTGGTGAATGAGTGGAAAAAACGGCCATCCCGAGCGAGTTTTGCGGCACCGTTCCGTCGGAAATGAAAGTGCCAAAACCTAGCAAACCTGAGTGTTGGGTCAAATGGAGATGATTGGGTGCGTCTGTTGCGAAAAAATCAACTACGAGTTTTTTGGTGAATGAGTGGGAAAAACGGTCATCCCGAGCGAGCTTTGCGGCAACGTTCCGTTAGAAATGAAAGTGCCAAAAACCTACCAAACATGAGTTTTGGGTCAAACGAAGATGATTGGGTGCGTACGTTGCGAAAAATTCAACTGCTAGTTTTTTTGTGAATCAGTGGGAAAAACGGCCATCCCGAGCGAGTTTTGCGGCACCGTTCCTCGGAAATGAAAGTCCCAAAAACCCACCAAACATGAGTTTTGGGTCAAACGAAGATGATTGGGTGCGTCCGTTGCGAAAAATTCAACTGCGAGTTTTTTTGGTGAATGAGTGGGAAAAACGGCCATCCTGAGCGAGTTTTGCGGCACTGTTCCGTCAGAAATGAAAGTGCCAAAACCCACCAAACATGAGATTTGGGTCAAATAGAGATGATTGGGTGCGTCCGTTGTAAAAAATTCAACTGCGGGTTTTTTTTGTGAATGAGTGGGAAAAACAGCCATCCCGAGCGAGTTTTGTGGCACTGTTCCGTCGAAAGTGGAAGTGCCAAAAACCCACCAAACATGAGTTTTGGGTCAAACGGAGATTATTGGGTGCGTCCGTTGCGAAAAATGCAATTGCTTGTTTTTCTTGGTGAATGAGTGGGAAAAAGGCCATCCCGAGCGATCTTAGCGGCACTGTTCAGTCGGAAGTAAAAGTGCCAAAAACCCACCAAACGTGAGTTTTGCGTCAAATAGAGATGCTTGGGTGCGTCCGTTGTAAAAAATTCAACTACTAGTTTTTTTGGTGAATGAGTGGGAAAATAGCCATCCCGAGCGAGTTTTGCGGCATCTTTCCGTCAGAAATAGAAATACCAAAAACCCAACAAACCTGAGTTTTAGGTTAAACGGTGATGATTGGGTGCGTCCGTTGCGAAAAATGCAATTGCGAGTCTTCTTGTGAATCAGCGGGAAAAACGGCCATCCCTAGCGAGCTTTGCGGCACCGTTCCGTTGGAAATAAAAGTGCAAAAACCCCACCAAACATGAGTTTTGGGTCAAACGGAGATGATTGGGTGCGTCCGTTGTAAAAAATTAAACTGCGGGTTTTTATGGTGAATGAGTGGGAAAAACAGCCATCCCGAGCGAGTTTTGCAGCATCGTTCCGTCGGAAATGAAAGTGCCCAAACCGACCAAACATGAGTTTTGGGTCAAATAGAGATGATTGGGTGCGTCCGTTGTAAAAAATTCAACTACGAGTTTTTTTGGTGAATGAGTGGGAAAACAGCCATCCCGAGCGAGTTTTGCGGCATCGTTCTATCGGAAATGAAAGTGCCAAAAACCCACTATACGTGAGTTTTGGGTCAAACGGAGATGATTGGGTGCGTCCGTTTAAAAAAATTCAACTGCGAGTTTATTTTGGGAATGAGTGGGAAAAACAGCCATCCCGAACGAGTTTTGCTGCATCGTTCTATCGGAAATAAAAGTGCCAAAAACCCACCAAACATGAGTTTTGGGTCAAACGAAGATGATTGGGTGCGTCCGTTGCGAAAAATTCAACTGCAAGTTTTTTTGGTGAATCACTGGGAAAAACGGTCATCCCGAGCGAGTTTTGTGGCACTATTCCGTCGGAAATGAAAGTGCCAAAAACCCACCAAACATGAGTTTTGGTCAAATGGAAATGATTGGGTGCGTCCATTGCGAAAAATTCAACTGCGAGTTTTTTTGGTGAATGATTGGAAAAAACGGCCATCCCGAGCGAGTTTTTTTGTCAATGAGTGGGAAAAACGGCCATCCCGAGTGAGTTTTGCGGCACCGTTCCGTTAGAAATGAAAGTGCCAAAAAGCCAAGAAACATGAGTTTTGGGTCACACGGAGATGATTGGGTGCATCCATTGCGAGAAATTCAATTGCGAGTTTTTTTGGTGAATGTGTGGGAAAAAAGGCCATCCCGAGCGAGTTTTGTGGCACCGTTTCGTCGAAATGGAAGTGCCAAAAATCCACCAAACATGAGTGTTGGGTCAAATGGAGATGATTGGGTGCGTCTGTTGCGAAAAAATCAACTACGAGTTTTTTGGTGTATGAGTGGGAAAAACGGCCATCCCGAGCGAGCTTTGTGGCAACGTTCTGTTAGAAATGAACGTGCCAAAAACTCACCAAACATGAGTTTTGGGTCAAACGAAGATGATTGGGTGCGTACGTTGCGAAAAATTCAACTGCAAGTTTTTTTGGTGAATCAGTGGGAAAAACGGTCATCCCAAGCGAGTTTTGCGGCACCGTTCCGTCAAAAATGAAAGTGCCAAAACCCCCCAAACATAAGTTTTGGGTCAAATGGACATGATTGGGTGTGTCCGTTGCGAAAAATTCAACTGCGAGTTTTTTTGGTGAATGAGTGGAGAAACGACCATCCCGAGCGAGTTTTTTGTCAATCAGTGGAAAAAACGGCCATCCCGAGCGAGTTTTGCGGCACCGTTCCGTCAGAAATGGAAATGCCAAAAACCCACCAAACCTGAGTTTTAGGTCAAACGGAGATGATTGGGTGCGTCCGTTGTAAAAAATTCAACTGCGAGTTTTTTTGGTGAATGAGTGGGAAAACAGCCATCCCGAGCGAGTTTTGCGGCATCGTTCCATCAGAAATGAAAGTGCCCAAACCCACCAAACTTGAGTTTTGGGTCAAATAGAGATGATTGGGAGCGTCCGTTGTAAAAAATTCAACTGCGAGTTTTTTTTGTGAATGAGTAGGAAAACAGCCATCCTGAGCGAGTTTTGCGGCATCGTTCCTTCGGAAATGAATGTGCCAAAAACCCACTAAACGTGAGTTTTGGGTCAAACGGAGATCATTGGGTGCGTCCGTTTTAAAAAATTCAACTGCGAGTTTTTTTTGGGAATGAGTGGGAAAAACAGCCATCCCGAACGAGTTTTGCTGCATCGTTCCATCGGAAATAAAAGTGCCAAAACCCCACCAAACATGAGTTTTGGGTCAAACGAAGATGATTGGGTGTGTCCGTTGCGAAAAATTCAACTGGAAGTTTTTTTGGTGAATCAGTGGGAAAAACGGTGATCCCGAGTGAGTTTTGTGGCACTGTTCCATCAGAAATGAAAGTGCCAAAAACCCACCAAACATGGGTTTTGGGTCAAATGGAAATGATTGGGTGCGTCCGTTGCGAAAAATTCAACTGCGAGTTTTTTTGTGAATGATTGGAAAAAACGGCCATCCCGAGCGAGTTTTTTGGTGAATCAGTGGGAAAAACGGCCATCCCGAGCGAGTTTTGTGGCACCGTTCCGTTAGAAATGAAAGTGCCAAAACGCCAAGAAACATGAGTTTTGGGTCACACGGAGATGATTGGGTGCGTCCATTGCGAGAAATTTAACTGCGAGTTTTTTTGGTGAATGAGTGGGAAAAAAGGCCATCCCGAGCGAGTTTTGTGGCACCGTTTCGTCGAAATGGAAGTGCCAAAAATCCACCAAACATGAGTGTTGGGTCAAATGGAGATGATTGGGTGCGTCTGTTGCGAAAAAATCAACTACGAGTTTTTTGGTGAATGAGTGGGAAAAACGGCCATCCCGAGCGAGCTTTGCGGCAACGTTCCGTTAGAAATGAAAGTGCCAAAAACCCACCAAACATGAGTTTTGGGTCAAACGAAGATGATTGGGTGCGTACGTTTCGAAAAATTCAACTGCAAGTTTTTTTGGTGAATCAGTGGGAAAAACGGTCATCCCGAGCGAGTTTTGCGGCACTGTTCCGTCGGAAATTAAAGTGCCAAAACCCCCCAAACATGAGTTTTGGGTCAAATGGAGATGATTGGGTGTGTCCGTTGCGAAAAATTCAACTGCGAGTTTTTTTTGGTGAATGAGTGGAAAAATGACCATCCCGAGCGAGTTTTTTTGGTGAACTAGTGGGAAAAATAGCCATCCCGAGCGAGTTTTGCGGCACCGTTCCGTCAGAAATGGAAATGCCGAAAACCGAGCATACCTGAGTTTTAGGTCAAACGGAGATGATTGGGTGCGTCCGTTGCGAAAAATGAATTGTGAGTCTTCTTGTGACTCAGCGGGAAAAACAACCATCCCTAGCGAGCTTTGCGGCACTGTTCCTTCGAAATGGAAGTGCCAAAAATCCATCAAACATGAGTGTTGGGTCAAATGGAGATGATTGGGTGCGTCTGTTGCGAAAAAATCAACTACGAGTTTTTTGGTGAATGAGTGGGAAACACTGCCATCCCGAGCGAGCTTTGCGGCAACGTTCCGTTTGAAATGAACGTGCCGAAAACCCACCAAACATGAGTTTTGGGTCAAACGAAGATGATTGGGTGCGTACGTTGCGAAAAATTCAACTGCAAGTTTTTTTGGTGAATCAGTGGGAAAAACGGTCATCCCGAGCGAGTTTTGCGGCACCGTTCCGTCAGAAATGAAAGTGCCAAAAACCCCCCAAACATGAGTTTTGGGTCAAATGGAGATGATTGGGTGTGTCCGTTGCGAAAAATTCAACTGCGAGTTTTTTTGGTGAATGAGTGGAAAAACGACCATCCCGAGCGAGTTTTTTTGGTGAATCAGTGGGAAAAACGGCCATCCCGAGCGAGTTTTGCGGCACCGTTCCGTCAGAAATGGAGATGCCAAAAACCCAGCAAACCTGAGTTTTAGGTCAAACGGAGATGATTGGGTGCGTCCGTTGCGAAAAATTCAACTGCAAGTTTTTTTGGTGAATCAGTGGGAAAAACGGTCATCCCGAGCGAGGTTTGTGTTACTGTTCCATCGGAAATGAAAGTGCCAAAAACCCACCAAACATGAGTTTTGGGTCAAATGGAAATGATTGGGTGCGTCCGTTGCGAAAAATTCAACTGCGAGTTTTTTTGGTGAATGATTGGAAAAAACGGCCATCCCGAGCGAGCTTTGCGGCAACGTTCCGTTAGAAATGAACGTGCCAAAAATCCACCAAACATGAGTTTTGGGTCAAACGAAGATGATTGGGTGCGTACGTTGCAAAAAATTCAACTGCAAGTTTTTTGGTGAATCAGTGGGAAAAACGGTCATCCCGAGCGAGTTTTGCGGCACCGTTGTGTCAGAAAAGAAAGTGCCAAAACCCCCCAAACATGAGTTTTGGGTCAAATGGAGATGATTGGGAGTGTCCGTTGCGAAAAATTCAACTGCGAGTTTTTTTGGTGAATGAGTGGAAAAACGATCATCCCGAGCGAGTTTTTTTGGTGAATCAGTGGGAAAACGGCCATCCCGAGCGAGTTTTGCGCCACCGTTCCGTCAGAAATGGAAATGCCAAAAACCCAGCAAACCTGAGTTTTAGGTCAAACGGAGATGATTGGGTGCGTCCGTTGCGAAAAATGCAATTGCAAGTCTTCTTGTGACTCAGCGGGAAAAACAGCCATCCCTAGCGAGCTTTGCGACACTGTTCCGTCGAAATGGAAGTGCCAAAAATCCACCAAACATGAGTGTTGGGTCAAATGGAGATGATTGGGTGCGTCTGTTGCGAAAAATTCAATTACGAGTTTTTTTGTGAATGAGTGGTAAAAACGGCCATCCCGAGCGAGTTTTGCGGCACCGTTCCGTCGGAAATGAAAGTGCCCAAACCCACCAAACATGAGTTTTTTTCAAATAGAGATGATTGGGTGCGTCCATTGTAAAAAATTCAACTGCAAGTTTTTTTGGTGAATGAGTGGGAAAACAGCCATCCCGAGCGAGTTTTGCGGCATCGTTCCATCGGAAATGAAAGTGCCCAAACCCACCAAACATGAGTTTTGGGTCAAATAGAGATGGTTGGGAGCGTCCGTTGTAAAAAATTCAACTGCGAGTTTTTTTAGTGAATGAGTGGGAAAACAGCCATCCCGAGCGAGTTTTGCGGCCTCGTTCCATCGGAAATGAAAGTGCCAAAAACCCACTAAACGTGAGTTTTGGGTCAAACGGAGGTGATTGGGTGCGTCCATTTTAAAAAATTCAACTGCGAGTTTTTTTGGGAATGAGTGGGAAAAACAGCCATCCCGAACAAGTTTTGCTGCATCGTTCCATCGGAAATAAATGTGCCAAAAACCCACCAAACATGAGTTTTGTGTCAAACGATGATGATTGGGTGCGTCCGTTGCGAAAAATTCAACTAGAAGTTTTTTTGGTGAATCAGTGGGAAAAACGGTCATCCCGAGTGAGTTTTGTGGCACTGTTCCATCGGAAATGAAAGTGCCAAAAAACCACCAAACATGAGTTTTGGGTCAAATGGAAATGATTGGGTGCGTCCGTTGCGAAAAATTCAACTGCGAGTTTTTTTGTTGCATGATTGGAAAAAACGGCCATCCCGAGCGAGTTTTTTGGTGAATCAGTGGGAAAAACGGCCATCCCGAGCGAGTTTTGCGGCACCGTTCCGTTAGAAATGAAAGTGCCAAAAAGCCAAGAAACATGAGTTTTGGGTCACACGGAGATGATTGGGTGCGTCCATTGCGAGAAATTTAACTGCCAGTTTTTTTGGTGAATGAGTGGGAAAAAAGGCCATCCTGAGCGAGTTTTGTGGCACCGTTTCGTCGAAATGGAAGTGCCAAAAATCCACCAAACATGAGTGTTGGGTCAAATGGAGATGATTGGGTGCGTCTGTTGCCAAAAAATCAACTACGAGTTTTTTGGTGAATGAGTGGGAAAAACGGCCATCCCGAGCGAGCTTTGCGGCAACGTTCCGTTAGAAATGAAAGTGCCAAAAACCCACCAAACATGAGTTTTGGGTCAAACGAAGATGATTGGGTGCGTACGTTGCGAAAAATTCAACTGCAGGTTTTTTTGGTGAATCAGTGGGAAAAACGGTCATCCCGAGCGAGTTTTGCGGCACCGTTCTGTCAGAAATGAAAGTGCCAAAACACCCCAAACATGAGTTTTGGGTCAAATGGAGATGATTGGGTGTGTCCGTTGCGAAAAATTCAACTGCGAGTTTTTTTGGTGAATGAGTGGAAAAACGACCATCCCGAGCGAGTTTTTTTGGTGAATCAGTGGGAAAAACGGCCATCCCGAGCGAGTTTTGCGGCACCGTTCCGTCAGAAATGGAAATGCCAAAAACCCAGCAAACCTGAGTTTTAGGTCAAACGGAGATGATTGGGTGCGTCCGTTGCGAAAAATGAAATTGCGAGTCTTCTTGTGACTCAGCGGGAAAAACAGCCATCCCTAGCGAGCTTTGCGGCACTGTTCCGTCGAAATGGAAGTGCCAAAAATCCACCAAACATGAGTGTTGGATCAAATGTAGATGATTGGGTGCGTCTGTTGTGAAAAATTCAACTACGAGTTTTTTTTGTGAATGAGTGGGAAAAACGGCCATCCCGAGCGGATTTTGCGGCACCGTTCCGTCGGAAATGAAAGTGCCCAAACCCACCAAACATGAGTTTTTGGTCAAATAGAGATGATTGGGTGCGTCCGTTGTAAAAAATTCAACTGCGAGTTTTTTTGGTGAATGAGTGGGAAAACAGCCATCCCGAGCGAGTTTTGCGGCATCGTTCCATCGGAAATGAAAGTGCCCAAACCCACCAAACATGAGTTTTGGGTCAAATAGAGATGATTGGGAGCGTCCTTTGTAAAAAATTCAACTGCGAGTTTTTTTGGATTGAGTGGGAAAAACAGCCATCCCGAACGAGTTTTGCTGCATCGTTCCATGGGAAATAAAAGTGCCAAAAACCCACCAAACATGAGTTTTGGGTCAAACGATGATGATTGGGTGCGTCCGTTGCGAAAAATTCAACTGGAAGTTTTTTTGGTGAATCAGTGGGAAAAACGGTCATCCCGAGCGAGTTTTGTGGCACTGTTCCATCGGTAATGAAAGTGCCAAAAACCCACTAAACGTGAGTTTTGGGTCAAACGGAGATGATTGGGTGCGTCCGTTTTAAAAAATTCCACTGCGAGTTTTTTTCGGAATGAGTGGGAAAAATAGCCATCCCGAACGAGTTTTGCTGCATCGATCCATCGAAAATAAAAGTGCCAAAAACCCACTAAACATGAGTTTTGGGTCAAACGAAGATGATTGGTTGCGTCCGTTGCGAAAAATTCAACTGCATGTTTTTTTGGTGAATCAGTGGGAAAAACGGTCATCCCGAGCGAGTTTTGTGGCACTGTTCCATCGGAAATGAAAGTGCCAAAAACCCACCAAACATGAGTTTTGGGTCAAATGGAAATGATTGGGTGTGTCCGTTGCGAAAAATTCAACTGCGAGTTTTTTTGTGAATGATTGGAAAAAACGGCCATCCCGGGCGAGTTTTTTGGTGAATCAGTGGGAAAAACGGCCATCCCGAGCGAGTTTTGCGGCACCGTTCCGTTAGAAATGAAAGTGCCAAAAAGCCAAGAAACATGAGTTTTGGGTCACACGGAGATGATTGGGTGCGTCCATTGCGAGAAATTTAACTGCGAGTTTTTTTGGTGAATGAGTGGGAAAAAAGGCCATCCCGAGCGAGTTTTGTGGCACCGTTTCGTCGAAATGGAAGTGCCAAAAATCCACCAAACATGATTGTTGGGTCAAATGGAGATGATTGGGTGCGTCTGTTGCGAAAAAATCAACTACGAGTTTTTTGGTGAATGAGTGGGAAAAACGGCCATCCCGAGCGAGCTTTGCGGCAACGTTCCGTTAGAAATGAAAGTGCCAAAAACCCACCAAACATGAGTTTTGGGTCAAACGAAGATGATTGGGTGCGTACGTTGCGAAAAATTCAACTGCTAGTTTTTTTGTGAATCAGTGGGAAAAACGGCCATCCCGAGCGAGTTTTGCGGCACCGTTCCTCGGAAATGAAAGTGCCAAAAACCCACCAAACATGAGTTTTGGGTCAAACGAAGATGATTGGGTGCGTCCGTTGCGAAAAATTCAACTGCGAGTTTTTTTGGTGAATGAGTGGAAAAACGACAATCCCGAGCGAGTTTTTTTGTGAATCAGTGGGAAAAACGGCCATCCCGAGCGAGTTTTGCGGCACCGTTCCGTCAGAAATGGAAATGCCAAAAACCCAACAAACCTGAGTTTTAGGTCAAACGGAGATGATTGGGTGCGTCCGTTGCGAAAAATGAAATTGCGAGTCTTCTTGTGACTCAGCGGGAAAAACAGCCATCCCTAGCGAGCTTTGCGGCACTGTTCCGTCGAAATGGAAGTGCCCAAAATCCACCAAACATGAGTGTTGGATCAAATGTAGATGATTGGGTGCGTCTGTTGTGAAAAATTCAACTACGAGTTTTTTTTGTGAATGAGTGGGAAAAACGGCCATCCCGAGCGGATTTTGCGGCACCGTTCTGTCGGAAATGAAAGTGCCCAAACCCACCAAACATGAGTTTTGGTCAAATAGAGATGATTGGGTGCGTCCGTTGTAAAAAATTCAACTGCGAGTTTTTTTGGTGAATGAGTGGGAAAACAGCCATCCCGAGCGAGTTTTGCGGCATCGTTCCATCGGAAATGAAAGTGCCCAAACCACCAAACATGAATTTTGGGTCAAATAAGAGATGATTGGAGCGTCCGTTGTAAAAAATTCAAACTGCGAGTTTTTTTGAATGAGTGGGGAAAAACAGCCATCCCGAACGAGTTTTGCTGCATCGTTTCCAACGGGAAATAAAGTGCCAAAAACCCACCAACATGAGTTTTGGGTCAAACGATGATGATTGGGGTGCGTCCGTTGCGAAAAAATTCAACTGGAAGTGTTTTGGTGAATCAGTGGGAACAACGGTCATCCCGAGTGAGTTTTGTGGCACTGTTCCATTGGAAATGAAAGTGCAAAAAACCACCAAACATGAGTTTGGGTCAAATGGAAATGATTGGGTGCGTCGTTGCGAAAAATTCAACTGCGAGTTTTTTTTGGTGAATGATTGGAAAAAAACGCATCCCGAGCGAGTTTTTTGGTGAATCATGGGTGGGAAAAACGGCCATCCCGAGCGAGTTTTGCGGCACTGTTCCATCGGAAATGAAAGTGCAAAAAACCCACCACATGAGTTTGGGTCAAATAGAGATGCTTGGGTGCGTCCGTTTGTAAAAAATTCAATGCTAGTTTTTTGGTGAATGAGTGGGAAAAAAAGCCATCTCGAGCGAGTTTTGCGGCATCGTACCGTTGGAAATGAAAGTGCTAAAAACCCACTAAACCTGAGTTTTGGGTCAAACGGAGATGATTGGGTGCGTCCATTGTAAAAAATTCAACTGCGAGTTTTTTTTGTGAATCAGTGGAAAAAACGGCCATCCCGAGCGAGCTTTGCGGCACCGTTCCGTCAGAAATGAAAGTGCCAAAACCCACCAAACATGAGTTTTGGGTCAAATAGAGATGATTGGGTGCGTCCGTTGTAAAAAATTCAATTGTGAGTTTTTTTGGTGAATGAGTGGGAAAACAGCCATCCCGAGCGAGTTTGCGGCATCGTTCCATCGGAAATGAAAGTGCCAAAAACCCACTAAACCTAAGTTTTGGGTCAAACGGAGATGATTGGGTGCGTCCGTTGTAAAAAATTCAACTGCAAGTTTTTTTGGTGAATGATTGGGAAAAACAGCCATCCCGAGCGAGTTTTGCGGCATCGTTCTGCCGGAAATAAAAGTGCAAAAAAAACACCAAACATGAGTTTTGGGTCAAACGAAGATGATTGGGTGCGTCCGTTGCGAAAAATTCAAACGGGAGTTTTTTGGTGAATGAGTGGGAAAAACGGCCATCCCGAGCGAGTTTTGCCGCACCATTCCGTCTGAAATGAAAGTGCCAAAAACCCAGCAAACTTGAGTTTTGGGTCAAACGAAGATGATTGGGTGTGTCCATTGCGGAAAAATTCAACTACAAGTTTTTTTTAAATAGTGGGAAAAACAGCCATCCCGAGCGAGTTTTGCGGCATCGTTCCGTCGGAAATGAAAGTGCCAAAAACCCACCAAACATGAAGTTTTGGGAAAAACGGAGTATATTGGGTGTTGTCCGTTGCGGGAAAACTTCAACTGCAAGTTTTTTGGTGAATCCGTGGGAAAACGGCCACCGAGCGAGTTTTGTGGAAACCGTGCCGTTGGAAATGAAAGTGCCAAAAACCCACCAAACATGAGTTTTGGGGTCAAACCGAAGATGATTGGGTGCTGTCCATTGCGAAAATTTCAACTGCATGTTTTTTTGGTGAATCAGTGGGAAAAACGGCCATCCTGAGCCGAGTTTTGCGGCACCGTTCCGTCGGAAATTGAACGTGCCAAATACCCACCAAACATGAGTTTTGGGTCATACGGAGATGATTGGGTGTGTCCGTTTGCGAAAATTCATCTGCGGAGTTTTTTGGTGAATGTGGTGGGAAAAACGGCCATCCGAGCGAGTTCTTTGCGGCACCGTTTCGTCGGAAATGAAAGTGGCCAAAACCCCCAAACTGAGTTTTTGGGTCAAATAGAGATGCTTGGGTGACGTCCCGTTGTAAAAAATTCAACTGCAAGTTTTTGCTGAATGAGTGGGGAAAAACATCCATCCCGAGCGAGTTTTGCAGCATCATACCGTTGGAAATGAATGTGCCAAAAAACCCACTAAACCTGAGTTTTGGGTCAAACGGAGATGATTGGGTGCGTCCGTTGTAAAAAATTCAACTGCGAGTTTTTTTTGTGAATCAGTGGGAAAACGGCCATCCTGAGTGAGCTTTGCGGCACCGTTCCGTCAGAAACGAAAGTGCCAAAACCCACCAAACATGAGTTTTGGGTCAAATAGAGATGATTTGGTGCGTCCGTTGTAAAAAATTCAACTGCGAGTTTTTTTGGTGAATGAGTGGGAAAACAGCCATCCCGAGCGAGTAGTTTGCGGCATTGTTCCATCGGAAATGAAAGTGCCAAAAACCCACTAAACCTGAGTTTTGGGTCAAACGGAGATGATTGGGTGCGTCCGTTGCGAAAATTTTAACTGCAAGTTTTTTGGTGAATCAGTGGGAAAAAACGGCCATCCTGAGCGAGTTTTGCGGCACCGTCCGTCGAAAATGAAAGTGTCAAATACCCACCAAACATGAGTTTGGATCATACGGAGATGATTGGGTGCGTCCGTTGCGAAAAATTCAACTGCGAGTTTTTTTTGGTGAATGGGTGGGAAAAACGGCCATCCCGAGTGAGTTTTGCGGCACCGTTCCATCGGAAATGAAAGTGCCAAACCCACCAAACATGAATTTTGGGTCAATAGAGATGATTGGTGCGTCCGTTGTAAAAAATTCAACTGCGAGTTTTTTTTTGGTGAATGAGTGGGAAAACAGCCATCCTGAGCGAGTTCTGCGGCATCGTTCCTTCGGAAATGAAAGTGCCAAAAACCCACTAAACCTGAGTTTTGGGTCAAACGGAGATGATTGCGTGCGTCCGTTGTAAAAAATTCAACTACAAGTTTTTTGGTGAATGATTGGGAAAAATAGCCATCCCGAGCGAGCTTTGCGGATTCATTCCGTCGAAATGAAAGTGCCAAAAACCCACCAAACATGAGTTTGGGTCAAAGGAAGATGATTGGGTGCGTCCGTTGCGGAAAAATTCAACTACGAGTTTTTTTGGTGAATGAGTGGGAAAACGGCCATCCCGAGCGAGTTTTGCGGCACATTCGTTCCATGGAAATGAAAGTGCCCAAACCCAGCAAACCATGAGTTTTGGGTCAAATAGAGATGATTGGGATGCGTCCGTTGTGAAAAATTCAACTTCGAGTTTTTTGTTGAATCAGGTGGAAAAACAGCCATCCCAAGCGAGTTTTGCGGCATCGTTCCAGTCGGTAATGAAAGTGCCAAAAACTCACCAAACATGAGTTTGGGGTCAAATGGAGATGATTGGGTGCGTCCGTTTAGAAAATTCAACAGCGAGTTTTTTTGGTGAAGTCAGTGGGAAAAACGGCCATCCCGAGCGAGCTTTACGGACACCGTTCTGTTAGAAATGAAAGTGCCAAAAACCCACCAAACATGAGTTTTGGGTCAAACGGAGATGCTTGGGTGCGTCCGTTGCCGCAATTTCACCTGCAAGTTTTTGGTGAATCAGTGGGACAACGGCCATCCTGAGCGAGTTTTGCGGGCACCGTTCCGTCGGACATGAAAGTGACACATACCCACCAAACATGAGTTTTGGGTCATACGGAGATGATTGGGTGCGTCCGTTGCGAAAAATTCCAATTGCGAGTTTTTTTGGTGAGATGGGTGGGAAAACGGCCATCCGGAGCGAGTTTTAGCGGCACCGTTTCGTCGAAATGAAAGTGCAAAACCCACCAACATGAGTTTTGGGTCAAATATAGAATTCTTGGGTGCGTCACGTTGTAAAAAAATCAACTGCTAGTTTTTTTGGTGAATGAGTAGGAAAAACAGCCATCCCGAGCGGAGTTTTGCCGGCATCGTACCGTTGAAATGAAAGTGCCGAAAACCCACTAAACCTGAGTTTTGGTTCAAACGGAGATGATTGGGTGAGTCCGTTGTAAAAAATTCAACTACAAGTTTTTTTTGTGAATCAGTGTGAAAAACGACCATCCCGATCGAGCTTTGCGGCACCGTTCCGTCAGAAATGAAAGTGCCAAAACCCACCAAACAAGAGTTTTGGGTCAAATAGAGATGATTGGGTGCGTTCGTTGTAAAAAATTCAACTGCGAGTTTTTTGGTGAATGAGTGGGAAAACAGTCATCCCGAGCGAGTTTTGCGGCATCGTTCCATCGAAAATGAAAGTGCCAAAAACCCACTAAACCTTAGTTTTGGGTCAAACGGAGATGATTGGGTGCGTCCGTTGTAAAAAATTCAACTGCAAGTTTTTTTGGTGAATGATTGGGAAAAACAGCCATCCCGAGCGAGTTTTGCGGCATCATTCCGTCGGAAATAAAAGTGCCAAAAACCCACCAAACATGAGTTTTGGTTCAGAGAAAGATGATTGGGTGCGTCCGTTGCGAAAAATTCAAACGCGAGTTTTTTTGGTGAATGAGTGGGAAAAACGGCCATCCCGAGCGAGTTTTGCGGCACCATTCCGTCAGAAATGAAAGTGACAAAAACCCACCAAACTTGAGTTTTGGGTCATACGGAGATGATTGGGTGCGTCCGTTGTGGAAAATTCAACTTCAAGTTTTTTTTTGAATCAGTGGGAAAAACAGCCATCCCGAGCGAGTTGTGCGGCATCGTTCCGTCGGAAATGAATGTGCCAAAAACCCACCAAACATGAGTTTTGGGTCAAACGGAGATGATTGGGTGTGTCTGTTGCGAAAAATTCAACTACAAGTTTTTCGGTGAATCAGTGGGAAAAACGGCCATCCCGAGCGAGTTTTGCGACACCGTTCCGTTGGAAATGAAAGTGGCAAAAACCCACCAAACATGAGTTTTGGGTCAAACGGAGATGATTGGGTGCGTCCATTGCGAAAATTTCAACTGCAAGTTTTTTGGTGAATCAGTGGGAAAAACGACCATCCTGAGCGAGTTTTGCGGCACCGTCCGTCGGAAATGAAAGTGCCAAATACCCACCAAACATGAGTTTTGGATCATACGGAGATCATTGGGTGCCTCCGTTGCGAAAAATTCAACTTCGAGTTTTTTGCTGAATGGGTGGGAAAAACGGCCATCCCGAGTGAGTTTGGCGGCACCGTCCCGTCGAAAATGAAAGTGCAAAAACCCACCAAACATGAGTTTTGGGTCAAATAGAGATGCTTGGGTGCGTCCGTTGTAAAAAATTCAACTGCTAGTTTTTTGGTGAATGAGTGGGAAAAATAGCCATCCCGAGCGAGTTTTGCGGCATCGTACCGTTGGAAATGAAACTGTGAAAAACCCACTAAACCTGAGTTTCGGGTAAAACGGAGATGATTGGGTGCGTCCATTGCAAAAAATTCAACTGTGAGTTTTTTTTGTGAATCAGTGGGAAAAACGACCATCCCGAGCGAGCTTTGCGGCACCGTTCCGTCAGAAATGAAAGTGCCAAAACCCACCAAACATGAGTTTTGGGTCAAATAGAGATGATTGGGTGCGTCCGTTGTAAAAAATTCAACTGCGAGTTTTTTTGGTGAATGAGTGGGAAAACAGCCATCCCGAGCGAGTTTTGTGGCATCGTTCCATCGGAAATGAATGTGCCAAAAACCCACTAAACCTGAGTTTTGGGTCAAACGGAGATGATTGGGTGCGTCCGTTGTAAAAAATTCAACTGCAAGTTTTTTTGGTGAATGATTGGGAAAAACAGCCATCCCGAGCGAGTTTTGCGGCATCGCCAAACAAGAGTTTTGGGTCAAACGAAGATGATTGGGTGCGTCCATTGCGAAAATTTCAACTGCATGTTTTTTGGTGAATCAGTGGGAAAAACGGCCATCCTGAGCGAGTTTTGCGGCACCGTTCCGTCGGAAATGAAAGTGCCAAATACCCACCAAACATGAGTTTTGGGTCATACGGAGATGATTGGGTGTGTCCGTTGCGAAAAATTCATCTGCGAGTTTTTTTGGTGAATGGGTGGGAAAAACGGTCATCCCGAGCGAGTTTTGCGGCACCGTTTCGTCGGAAATGAAAGTGCAAAAACCCACCAAACATGAGTTTTGGGTCAAATAGAGATGCTTGGGTGCGTCCGTTGTAAAAAATTCAACTGCAAGTTTTTTGCTGAATGAGTGGGAAAAACATCCATCCCGAGCGAGTTTTGCAGCATCATACCGTTGGAAATGAATGTGCCAAAAACCCACTAAACCTGAGTTTTGGGTCAAACGGAGATGATTGGGTGCGTCCGTTGTAAAAAATTCAACTGCGAGTTTTTTTAGTGAATCAGTGGGAAAACGGCCATCCTGAGTGAGCTTTGCGGCACCGTTCCGTCAGAAACGAAAGTGCCAAAACCCACCAAACATGAGTTTTGGGTCAAATAGAGATGATTGTGTGCGTCCGTTGTAAAAAATTCAACTGCGAGTTTTTTTGGTGAATGAGTGGGAAAACAGCCATCCCGAGCGAGTTTTGCGGCATTGTTCCATCGGAAATGAAAGTGCCAAAAACCCACTAAACCTGAGTTTTGGGTCAAACGGAGATGATTGGGTGCGTCCGTTGCGAAAATTTTAACTGCAAGTTTTTTGGTGAATCAGTGGGAAAAACGGCCATCCTGAGCGAGTTTTGCGGCACCGTCCGTCGAAAATGAAAGTGTCAAATACCAACCAAACATGAGTTTTGGATCATACGGAGATGATTGGGTGCGTCCGTTGCGAAAAATTCAACTGCGAGTTTTTTTGGTGAATGGGTGGGAAAAACGGCCATCCCGAGTGAGTTTTGCGGCACCGTTCCATCGGAAATGAAAGTGCCAAAACCCACCAAACATGAATTTTGGGTCAAATAGAGATGATTGGGTGCGTCCGTTGTAAAAAATTCAACTGCGAGTTTTTTTTGGTGAATGAGTGGGAAAACAGCCATCCTGAGCGAGTTCTGCGGCATCGTTCCTTCGGAAATGAAAGTGCCAAAAACCCACTAAACCTGAGTTTTGGGTCAAACGGAGATGATTGCGTGCGTCCGTTGTAAAAAATTCAACTGCAAGTTTTTTTGGTGAATGATTGGGAAAAATAGCCATCCCGAGCGAGCTTTGCGGATTCATTCCGTTCGAAATAAAAGTGCCAAAAACCCACCAAACATGAGTTTTGGGTCAAACGAAGATGATTGGGTGCGTCCGTTGCGAAAAATTCAAACGCGAGTTTTTTTGGTGAATGAGTGGGAAAAACGGCCATCCCGAGCGAGTTTTGCGGCACCATTCCGTCAGAAATGAAAGTGACAAAAACCCACCAAACCTGAGTTTTGGGTCAAACGGAGATGATTGGGTGCGTCCGTTGTGAAAAATTCAACTTCAAGTTTTTTTTTAATCAGTGGAAAAAACAGCCATCCCAAGCGAGTTGTGCGGCATCGTTCCGTCGGAAATGAATGTGCCAAAAACCCACCAAACATGAGTTTTGGGTCAAACGGAGATGATTGGGTGTGTCTGTTGCGAAAAATTCAACTACAAGTTTTTCGGTGAATCAGTGGGAAAAACGGCCATCCCGAGCGAGTTTGGCGACACCGTTCCGTTGGAAATGAAAGTGGCAAAAACCCACCAAACATGAGTTTTGGGTCAAACGGAGATGATTGGGTGCGTCCGTTGCGAAAATTTCAACTGCAAGTTTTTTGGTGAATCAATGGGAAAAACGACCATCCTGAGTGAGTTTTGCGGCACCGTCCGTCGGAAATGAAAGTGCCAAATACCCACCAAACATGAGTTTTGGATCATACGGAGATGATTGGGTGCGTCCGTTGCGAAAAATTCAACTTCGAGTTTTTTGCTGAATGGGTGGGAAAAACGGCCATCCCGAGTGAGTTTGGCGGCACCGTCCCGTCGAAAATGAAACTGCAAAAACCCACCAAACATGAGTTTTGGGTCAAATAGAGATGCTTGGGTGCGTCCGTTGTAAAAAATTCAACTGCTAGTTTTTTGGTGAATGAGTGGGAAAAATAGCCATCTCGAGCGAGTTTTGCGGCATCGTACCGTTGGAAATGAAACTGTGAAAAACCCACTAAACCTGAGTTTCGGGTAAAACGGTGATGATTGGGTGCGTCCATTGCAAAAAATTCAACTGTGAGTTTTTTTTGTGAATCAGTGGGAAAAACGACCATCCCGAGCGAGCTTTGCGGCACCGTTCCGTCAGAAATGAAAGTGCCAAAACCCACCAAACATGAGTTTTGGGTCAAATAGAGATGATTGGGTGCGTCCGTTGTAAAAAATTCAACTGCGAGTTTTTTTGGTGAATGAGTGGGAAAACAGCCATCCCGAGCGAGTTTTGTGGCATCGTTCCATCGGAAATGAATGTGCCAAAAACCCACTAAACCTGAGTTTTGGGTCAAACGGAGATGATTGGGTGCGTCCGTTGTAAAAAATTCAACTGCAAGTTTTTTTGGTGAATGATTGGGAAAAACAGCCATCCCGAGCGAGTTTTGCGGCATCGCCAAACAAGAGTTTTGGGTCAAACGAAGATGATTGGGTGCGTCCGTTGCGAAAAATTCAAACGCGAGTTTTTTTGGTGGATGAGTGGGAAAAACGGCCATCCCGGGCGAGTTTTGCGGCAACATTGCGTCAGAAATGAAAGTCCCAAAAACCCACCAAACTTGAGTTTTGGGTCAAACGGAGATGATTGGGTGCGTCCGTTGTGAAAAATTCAACTTCAAGTTTTTTTTTGAATCAGTGGGAAAAACAGCCATCCCGAGCGAGTTGTGCGGCATCATTCCGTCGGAAATGAAAGTGCCAAAAACCCACCAAACATGAGTTTTGGGTGAAACGGAGATGATTGGGTGTGTCCGTTGCGAAAAATTCAACTGCAAGTTTTTTGGTGAATAAGTGGGAAAAACGGCCATCCCGAGCGAGTTTTGCGACACCGTTCCGTTGGAAATGAAAGTGCAAAAACCCACTAAAGATGAGTTTTGGGTCAAACGGAGATGATTGGGTGCGTCCTTTGCGAAAATTTCAACTGCATGTTTTTTGGTGAATCAGTGGGAAAAACGGCCATCCTGAGCGAGTTTTGCGGCACCGTTCCGTCGGAAATTAAAGTGCCAAATACCCACCAAACATGAGTTTTGGGTCATACGGAGATGATTGGGTGTGTCCATTGCGAAAAATTCAACTGCGAGTTTTTTTGGTGAATGGGTGGGAAAAACGGCCATCCCAAGCGAGTTTTGCGGCACCGTTCCGTCGGAAATGAAAGTGCAAAAACCCAACAAACATGGGTTTTGGGTCAAATAGAGATGCATGGGTGCGTCCGTTGTAAAAAATTCAACTGCTAGTTTTTTGGTGAATGAGTGGGAAAAACTGCCATCCAGAGCGAGTTTTGCGGCATCGTACCGTTGGAAATGAAAGTGCCAAAAACCCACTAAACCTGAGTTTTGGGTCAAACGGAGATGATTGGGTGCGTCCGTTGTAATAAATTCAACTGCGAGTTTTTTTTGTGAATCATTGGGAAAAACGGCCATCCCGAGCATGCTTTGGGGCACCGTTCCATCAGAAATGAAAGTGCCTAAACCCACCAAACATGAGTTCTGGGTCAAATAGAGATGATTGGGTGCGTCCGTTGTAAAAAATTCAACTGCGAGTTTTTTTGGTGAATGAGTGGGAAAACGCCATCCCGAGCCAGTTTTGCGTCACCGTTCCATCGGAAATGAAAGTGCCAAAAACAGACTAAACCTGAGTTTTGGGTCAAACGGAGATGATTGGGTGCGTCCATTGTAAAAAATTGAACTCTGAGTTTTTTTGGTGAATGATTGGGAAAAACAGCCATCCCGAGCGAGTTTTGCGGCATCGTTCCGTCGGAAATAAAAGTGCCAAAAACCAACCAAACATGAGTTTTGGGTCGAACGAAGATGATTGGGTGCGTCCGTTGCGAAAAATTGAAACGCGAGTTTTTTGGTGAATGAGTGGGAAAAACGGCCATCCCGAGCGAGTTTTGCGGTACCATTCCGTCAGAAATGAAAGTGCCAAAATCCCACCAAAATTGAGTTTTGGGTCAAACGGAGATGATTGGGTGTGTCCGTTGTGAAAAATTCAACTGCAAGTTTTTTTTGAATCAGTGGGAAAAACAGCCATCTCGAGCGAGTTTTGCGGCATCGTTCCGTCGGAAATGAAAGTGCCAAAAACCCACCAAACATGAGTTTTGGGTCAAACGTAGATGATTGGGTGTGTCCGTTGCGAAAAATTCAACTGCAAGTTTTTTGGTGAATCAGTGGGAAAAACGGCCATCCCGAGCGAGTTTTGCGACACCGTTCCGTTGGAAATGAAAGTGCCAAAAACCCACCAAACATGAGCTTTGGGTCAAACGGAGATGATTGGGTGCGTCCGTTGCGAAAATTTTAACTGCAAGATTTTTAGTGAATCAGTGGGAAAAACGGCCATCCTGAGCGAGTTTTGCGGCACCGTTCCGTCGGAAATGAAAGTGCCAAATACCCACCAAACATGAGTTTTGGGTCATACGGAGATGATTGGGTGCGTCCGTTGCAAAAAATTCAACTGCGAGTCTTTTTGGTGAATGAGTGGGAAAAATGGTCATCCCAAGCGAGTTTTACGGCACCGTTCCGTTAGAAATGAAAGTGCCAAAAACCCACCAAACCTGAGTTTTGGGTCAAACAGAGATGATTGGGTGCGTCCGTTGTAAAAAATTCAACTGCTAGTTTTTTTGGTGAATGAGTGGGAAAAACGGCCATCCCGAGCGAGTTTTGTGACACGGTTCCGTCGAAAATGAAAGTGCTAAAAACCCACCAAACATGAGTTTTGAGTCAAACAAAGATAATTGGGTGCGTCCGTTGCGAAAAATGCAATTGTGAGTCTTCTTGTGAATCAGTGCGAAAAATGGCCATCCCGAGCGAGCATTGCGGCACCATTCCGTTGGAAATAAAAGTGCTAAAAACCCACCAAACATGAGTTTTGGGTCAAACGAAGATGATTGGGTGCGTCCATTGCGAAAAATTCAAACGTGAGTTTTTTGGTGAATGAGTGGGAAAACGGCCATCCTGAGCGAGTTTTGCGGCACCGTTCCGTCAGAAATGAAAGTGCCAAAAACCCAGCAAACATGAGTTTTGGGTCAAATAGAGATGATTGGGTGCGTTCGTTGCGAAAAATGCAATTGCGAGTCTTCTTTTAAATGAGTGGGAAAAACGGCCATCCCGAGCGAGTCTTGCGGCACCGTTCCGTCAGAAATGAAAGTGCCAAAAACCCACCAAACTTGAGTTTTGGGTCAAACGGAGATGATTGGGTGCGTCCGTTGTGAAAAATTCAACTGCAAGTTTTTTTTGAATCTGTGAGAAAAACAACCATCCCGAGCGAGTTTTGTGGCATCGTTCTGTCAGAAATGAAAGTGCCAAAAACCCACCAAACATTAGTTTTGGGTCAAACGAAGATGATTGGGTGTGTCCGTTGCGAAAAATTCAACTGCAAGTTTTTTGGTGAATCAGTGGGAAAAATGGCCATCTCGAGCGAGTTTTGCGACACCGTTCCATTGGAAATGAAAGTGTCAAAAACCCACCAAACATGAGTTTTGGGTCAACCGGAGATGATTGGGTGCATCCGTTGCGAAAATTTCAACTGCAAGTTTTTTGGTGAATCAGTGGGAAAACCGGCCATCCTGAGCGAGTTTTGCGGCACCGTTACGTCAGAAATGAAAGTGCCAAATACCCACCAAACATGAGTTTTTGGTCATACGGAGATGATTTGGTGCGTCCGTTGCGAAAAATTCAACTGCTTGTTGTTTTGGTGAATGAGTGGGAAAAACGGTCATCCGGAGCGAGTTTTGCGGCACCGTTCCGTTAGAAATGAAAGTGCCAAAAACTCACCAAACCTGAGTTTTGGGTCAAACGAAGATGATTGGGTGAGTCTGTTGTAAAAAATTCAACTGCTAGTTTTTTGGTGAATGAGTGGGAAAACGGCCATCCCGAGCGAGTTTTGTGGCACGGTTCCGTCGAAAATGAAAGTGCCAAAAACCCACCAAACATGAGTTTTGGGTCAAACAGAGATGATTGGGTGCGTCCGTTGTGAAAAATGCAATTGCGAGTCTTCTTGTGAATCAGTGGGAAAAACGGCCATCCCGAGCGAGCATTGCGGCACCGTTCCGTTGGAAATAAAAGTGCCAAAAACCCACCAAACATGAGTTTTGGGTCAAATAGAGATGATTGGGTGCGACCGTTGTGAAAAATTCAAACGCGAATTTTTTTGGTGAATGAGTGGGAAAAACGACCATCCCGAGCGAGTTTTGCGGCACCGTTCTGTCAGAAATGAAAGTGCCAAAAACTCACCAAATATGAGTTTTGGGTCAAACGGAGATGATTGGGTGCGTCCGTTGCGAAAAATTCACCTACAAGTTTTTTGGTGAATCAGGGGGAAAAACGGCCAAAAACACAACAAACATGAGTTTTAGGTCAAATAGAGATAATTGGGTGCGTCCGTTGCGAAAAATGCAATTGTGAGTCTTCTTGTGAATGGGTGGGAAAAACAGACATCCCGAGCGAGTTTTGCGGCATCGTTCTGTTGGAAATAAAAGTGCCAAAAACCCACCAAACATGAGTTTTGGGTCAAACGAAGATGATTGGGTGCGTCCGTTGCGAAAAATTCAACTGCGAGTTTTTTTGGTGAATGAGTGGGAAAAACAGCCATCTCGAGTAACCTTTGCGGCACCGTTCCGTTGGAAATAAAAGTGCCAAAAACCTTCTAAACATGAGTTTTGGGTCAAACGAAGATGATTGGGTGCGTCCGTAAAAAATTCAACTGAGTTTTTTTTGTGAATCAGTGGGAAAAACGGCCATCCCGAGCTAGCTTTGCGGCACCGTTCCGTCAGAAATGAAAGTGCCAAAACCCACCAAACATGAGTTTTGGGTCAAATAGAGATGATTGGGTGCATCCGTTGTAAAAAGTTCAACTGCGAGTTTTTTTGGTGAATGAGTGGGAAAACAGCCATCCCGAGCGAGTTTTATGGCATCGTTCCATCGGAAATGAAAGTGCCAAAAACCCACTAAACCTGAGTTTTTGGTCAAACGGAGATGATTGGATGAGTCCGTTGTAAAAAATCCAACTGCTAGTTTTTTTGGTGAATGAGTGGGAAAAGGGCCATCCCGAGCGAGTTTTGTGGCACGCTTCCATCGAAAATGAAAGTGCAAAAAACCCACCAAACATGAGTTTTGGATCAAACAGAGATGATTGGGTGCGTACGTTGCGAAAAACTGCAATTGCGAGTGTTCTTGTGAATCAGTGGGATTAACGGCCATCCCGAGCGAGCTTGGCGGCACCATTCCGTTGGAAATAAAAGTGCCAAAAACCCACCAAACATGAGTTTTCGGTCAAATAGAGATGATTGGGTGCGTCCGTTGCGAAAAATTCAAACGTGAGTTTTTTTGGTGAATGAGTGGGATAAACGGCCATCCCGAGCTAGTTTTGCGGCACCGTTCCGTCAGAAATAAAAGTGCCAAATACCGAGCAAACAAGAGTTTTGGGTCAAATAGAGATGATTGGGTGCGTCCGTTGCGAAAAATGCAATTGCGAGTCTTCTTGTGAATGAGTGGGAAAAACAGCCATCCCGAGCGAGTTTTGCGGCATCGTTCCGTTGGAAATAAAAGTGCCAAAAACCCACCAAACATGAGGTTTGGGTCAAACGAAGATGATTGAGTGCGTCTGTTGTAAAAAAATCAACTGCGAGTTTTTTTTGTGAATCAGTGGGAAAAACGGCCATCCCGAGCGAGCTTTGCGGCACCGTTCCGTCAGAAATGAAAGTGCCAAAACCCACCAAACATGAGTTTTGGGTCAAATAGAGATGATTGGTTGCGTCCGTTGTAAAAAATTCAACTGCGAGTTTTTTTTGCGAATGAATGGGAAAACAGCCATCCCGAGCGAGTTTTGCGGCATCGTTCCATCAGAAATAAAAGTGCCAAAAACCCACCAAACATGAGTTTTGGGTCAAACGAAGATGATTGGGTGCGTCCATTGCAAAAAATTCAACTGCGAGTTTTTTTGTGAATCAGTGGGAAAAACGACCATCCCGAGCGAGCTTTGCGGCACCGTTCGGTCAGAAATGAAAGTGCCAAAACCCACCAAACATGAGTTTTGGGTCAAATAGAGATGATTGGGTGCGTCCGTTGTAAAAAATTCAACTGTGAGTTTTTTTGGTGAATGAGTGGGAAAACAACCATCCCGAGCGAGTTTTGTGGCATCGTTCCATCGGAAATGAATGTGCCAAAAACCCACTAAACCTGAGTTTTGGGTCAAACGGAGATGATTGGGTGCGTCCGTTGTAAAAAATTCAACTTCAAGTTTTTTTGGTGAATGATTCGGAAAAACAGCCATCCGAGCGAGTTTTGTGGCATCGCCAAACATGAGTTTTGGGTCAAACGAAGATGATTGGGTGCGTCCGTTGCGAAAAATTCAAACGCGAGTTTTTTTGGTGGATGAGTGGGAAAAACGGCCATCCCGAGCGAGTTTTGCGGCAACATTGCGTCAGAAATGAAAGTCCCAAAAACCCACCAAACTTGAGTTTTGGGTCAAACGGAGATGATTGGGTGCGTCCGTTGTGAAAAATTCAACTTCAAGTTTTTTTTGAATCAGTGGGAAAAACAGCCATCCCGAACGAGTTGTGCAGCATCGTTCCGTCGGAAATGAAAGTGCCAAAAACCCACCAAACATGAGTTTTGGGTGAAACGGAGATGATTGGGTGTGTCCGTTGCGAAAAATTCAACTGCAAGTTTTTTGGTGAATCAGTGGGAAAAACGGCCATCCCGAGCGAGTTTTGCGACACCGTTCCGTCGGAAATGAAAGTGCCAAATACCCACCAAACATGAGTTTTGGGTCATACGGAGATGATTGGGTGTGTCCGTTGCGAAAAATCAACTGCGAGTTTTTTTGGTGAATGGGTGGGAAAAACGGCCATCCCAATCGAGTTTTGCGGCACCGTTCCGTCGGAAATGAAAGTGCAACAACCCACCAAACATGAGTTTTGGGTCAAACAGAGATGATTGGGTGCGTACGTTGCAAAAAAATGCAACTGCTAGTTTTTTAGTGAATGAGTGGGAAAAACAGCCATCCCGAGCGAGTTTTGCGGCATCGTACCGTTGGAAATGAAAGTGCCAAAAACCCACTAAACCTGAGTTTTGGGTCAAACGGAGATGATTGGGTGCGTCCGTTGTAATAAATTCAACTGCGAGTTTTTTTTGTGAATCAGTGGGAAAAACGGCCATCCCGGTCAAGGCAAATCTCTCACTTTGCTCATTCTGCTTTTATTGCTGATTTTGAACCCCGGGATGTCGGACACGCTTTGATGGATCCGGATTGGGTCAATGCCATGCATGAGGAGTTAGAAAACTTTGAGAGAAATCGGGTTTGGGTTCTAGTGTCTCCACCTTCTGAGTGTCATCCAATTGGGACAAAATGGGTTTTCAAAAACAAACAGGGAGAAGATGGCCATGTTGTGAGAAATAAGGCCAAACTCGTAGCCCAGGGATATAGTCAGAAGGAGGGGATAGACTATGAGGAGACATTTGCTCCTATAGCTCATTTGGAGGCGATTAGGATACTCTTGGCTTTTGCTGCATCCAAAGGTTTCAAACTTTTTCAAATGGATGTCAAGAGCGCCTTCCTAAACGGCTACATAGAAGAGGAGGTACATGTTAGACAACCCCCCGGTTTCGAAAATCCCAAGTTTCCAAATCATGTCTTTAAACTTCACAATGCTTTGTATGGTTTGAAACAAGCCCCTAGAGCCTGGTATGATAGGTTAAAAACCTTTTTGCTTACTAAGGGTTTTAAAATGGGATGTGTAGATAAAACGCTCTTTCTTCTCAAGCAAGGCACTGATACTCTCTTGGTCCAAATTTATGTGGATGATATCATTTTCGGTGGTTCTTCTAACGCTTTGGTTGCCAAGTTCGCAGATACTATGAGCAGGGAGTTCAAGATGAGCATGATGGGTGAGTTGACGTTTTTCCTCGGACTGCAAATCAAGCAGTCTCGGGAGGGAACGTTCGTGCACCAGGGCAAGTACACCAGAGATGTCCTGAAGAACTTCAACATGGGTGAGGCCAAGCCTCTTCCAACACCCATGGCGACCACGGCGGCCCTGGATGCGGACAAGGAAGGAGAAGGAGTGGACCAGAAGGAGTACCGGAGTATGATCGGCTCGCCGCTGTACCTAACAGCGACACGCCCGGACATTCAGTTCGCAGTGTGCCTGTGCGCGCGCTTTCAGTCGTCACCGCACACTTCGCGCCGTCAGGCGGTCAAGCGCATTATGAGGTACTTATCCTTCTCTCCAAAGCTCGGGATTTGGTATTCTGCTTCCTCCAACCTTTCTCTTTGCGGTTATTCCGATGCTGATTTTGCTGGTTGCCGTATTGATCACAAGTCCACTTCTAGGACTTGCCAGTTTATTGGATCTTCTCTTGTTTCATGGTCTTCTCGCAAGCAGTCTAGTGTCGCCCAGTCTACCACAGAGGCTGAGTATGTTGCTGCAGCTAGCTGTTGTTCCCAGTTACTCTGGATGATGGCCACTTTGCATGATTTTGGTCTGAGTTTTTCTCGTGTTCCATTGCTTTGTGACAGCACGAGTGCGATTAGCGTTGCTAAGAACCCCGTGCTTCACTCGAAGACCAAACACATTGATGTGCGCTTTCATTTTCTGCGAGACCAGTATGAGAAGGGTGATATCGACCTTCTCCATGTCGATACTCATCATCAGCTTGCTGATATTTTCACCAAGCCTTTGGACCAATCATCCTTTAATCAGTTCAGAGGTGAGCTTGGTGTGTGTTTCCCCTTTTAGATGGGGGAAACATTTTGATTTTGACTGACTCTTTTTCGTTTGTCTTTGTTTTTCTTTTGCATTTCAGCATACGCTTTTACATTCAGAGCTTCATGAATATAGTCTGAA